>JASCIP010000264.1:10503918-10515692 GCA_034783695.1 Sardinella gibbosa
GGGGGCGGCGAGTGAAAGAAAGAGGGACAGGGAGGGGGGTAGTTTGTTTTTCATCCCTCTTTCTCCCTCTTCTAAGCAGCGACTGGAGAATGGGAAGACATGTCCGTGACAACACAGCAAAACACCACAGCACCGAGCAAAGCAATTCTGTTCCCCTGTCCCCAAAGGCACAGAGCTTAAAGCAGGCTTTCCTCGTGCCTCATCAAAATACCAACTGTTGTCTGTGGTTGTGTGTAGGGGATATGTGCACACACACACTACTCCTTCCTGTGATCCCCCCACTCACACACAGCTGTCCAGCCCACAGCCAACACCACGTTAGCCTCAACTTCAGGTCATCTACAAGCAAAGCAAAGCCAGAGAATATGTGCATATATATATTTATATTTACACACACACACACACACACACACACACACACACACACACACTCCTATGGGCTGAGTGATTTCACCTCTCTGTCCAGATTTCAGATGACTCACGGGCTCAAGCCTAGTTGAGTTTCTCACATAAGGGCAGAGCTTTAAAAGGCGTTCTGCTTCAAGAGCACCTCAGAGGGGAGAGATCAAAAGGGACCAGGGAGTAACAGCACACAGTTAAAATTTGCAGAAGAGGCAAAGGAGTGAACCTCACATTTGCTTTGATGCTCCAAGGCAGAGGAATGAAAAAAAAAATAAAAATGCAGCCAAATAATAAAATTATTTTATCAGTTTGACTGGAACCAAGCAGCACTGGTTGCTGGGTGATGAATGAGAGAGAAAAAACCTCAAATATTAAAAGAAACAAAAAGTACAAAACATGACCAGTAAACAAGCAGCCATAAGGGCAAAAGCTAGCTGGACTTTCATTCGGCCCTCTCTGATGTAGGAGTATGTGGCTTGGAGAATGGGAATGGGGGAGGATGGGCTGGATTTCAAAAGGGGTTTAAACGGCATTTGACTGTGTAAGGAGATTGGGTGGGGGTGGGGTGAGCAGCAGCTATAAAAGATTTACACCTCCAGAGAGAGAGAAGCTAGCTTGGTTGAAGAGAAACAGGGAGAGACAGAGAAACAGAGAGAGAAAGAGAAAGAGAGAGAGAGAGAGAGAGAGAGAGAGACATGGCACAGAGAGGCTGTTCCTGTTTACAGGCTCGTCAGCCCTCGAGCCTCGGCTCTGCGGAGGTGGATGAGGGAGGAGAGCAGCAGCATGTCAAACGCTGCCCAACAGCTAGCGGAGGCTCACTGCTGCGGCTGCAGCACAGCCTGTACTAGCCTACTACTTTGGCTGACACCACCACCACCACTCCCCCCTCCTCCTCCTCCTCGCCCTGTCTTTCTAATTACAGCCACTAAAGTCACACACAGGTTACTTCAGTCCTCACAACACTGCTATTGCACCAGCAGTAGCTACCGAGCCAAGGGACTTATCCAATCCTCAGGGCAAGGCTGAGCTAGGCTAGTGTTGTTGAATGGGTGCTGCACATGTGAACTGTGGGCAGTCATGGTGGTGCTGGTCCACCACTGCCTCGTCCTATGTTCCCATGGTCATGTATTAGCACAGCTAACGTGGCAGCCTAACCTTCTGGAGGCACAGATTACTTTTCCTCTCTCTCTTCGCTGGTGCACTCAAGACTGTGGTCCGATAGGTTTCTCACACTGGTGGCAACAGAAAAAAAAAAAATCAGGCCTCAACCTGCCCATGCATACCCCATGTGGTCCTGAAGAAAAAAAAGAGTAGAGTAAACAAGCGACCACACAAACCCTTCAGAGAAGAAAAAAAGAGGCTCGGCCTAGTCAAAGGTGCTAGAGCAGCTCTATTGCAAAGGCAGAGACACTTAGAAGTGTCACGAGAACGACTGTTGTGCAGCAGACCTGCATGCACTGACAGGCTACTGAGCTCCGCCGCGCCGAGGCTGAAAAACAGGAAGAGTATTTGGATGTGGCCAGACATCCTCGGAGGACCTGCAGCGGAGCTAGTCAGTTAAATATACCCATGCTGATGTGGCACAGGCACATTATGCAAGTGGTTCTTTTTCAGAGTTCGAGTCCTCGCACAGAACAGAACTTTTGAAAGCTGGCACACAGGTGTAGGCTATATCCACTAGCTTACGTGTTTTAATTTCCTTCACTGGGGTATTGAAACTTTGCACTTGGTTTGTTGTTTTTTTTTTCCCCTCCCTGAGTAATTCATGTCGCTAGTGACCTTTGGTCCAAATCATATTACCAGTGAATGGGTTCAACCCTATCAACAGTAGTAAAACTGCTCTTGCAAAACTGTTACAGAAGAGGTCCATTGTCAAAGCCAGAATTAAAAATGAAAGCATTTCCTCTTTATCCCACTTCCCACCAAGCCTTTTCAGTTGAGGGTTTGCACATTAATCTAGGTGATATCAATGCAGAGATATGATCTGGAAACAAAAAGCTAACTGTCCACGCCATCAGAGCTGATGCCAAGTGGATCTCCAAGATGGGAAATGACAAACATTAGCTACAATTCTGTTGTTTGTAACATGGTGATTACCTTGGAACATTCTGGAACATCACACTGCAAACAGCAGTGAATTTCTTTGAGATTTCTAATTACATCACCACATTCACAAAACTGAGCAGATAATCCCACAAAATGTGCTTTCCTCCCACCTGTTGGAACAGCATGTTGCTCCGTGCTTCACTGCACAGCTTCCACTATTCAAATCTGCAAGTAGCCAAACCCACACCATGGCGTGGCCTCCATTTAGGATATAAACCCAAGCCATGCAAGGCCCGAGGCACACAAAGAATGGTGCGTGCTAACTGGTGAAAACCCTATTTCAGCGCTGCTACAGGCTTTTGGGGCATGTGCTGACCTGGCTAAAGACACTAGTCTACTCTCACACTCAGGATACACAAACGTGCAGTGCAGAACAGGACTGGGCCAGAGAGAACCTTCATATCCAAATAACAGAGAAGATGACCCCCTGACCTCCACACACTAAGGCCATTTCCTGCCTTCCTTTCTGCAACAGAGGGGACATAGAGAAAGGGTCCATCTTGGGGATGATGAGAACCAGACACAGGGCAAGGGTTACAGGGCAGGCACTGGGCTTTTGCAAAACTCAAGCGCCATGCCACAGAGCACTGTTGCAACCCACCCCAAAAACTTAAAAAGTGAAAACTCCCTCTGCAACGGCTCACAGTGTGTGTCTGCAAAACATGCGAACGGGGCAGGATGTAGAAACCAAGAAAGAGAGAAAAAAGAAACGAGATCTCCTGCTCAAAAAATTAAACAAATACAACAGTAAGACAAGAGAGAGGCCTCCCTCCTATTGCACTGCTGCATTTGCACAGTTTCAAGGTAAACACTTGAACCAAGCTGCACTAGCAATATCTGCAAAGCAATACAGCAGGGCAGGCGTGCTGCAGTGCTTTTCTCCAGCACAGTTACTGCACCAACAGTACAGGCAAATACCTTGCTTCAGAACACAGCCCATCTGATTGCACAAAAGGAAGCTATCTTGCCCTCATCGTTCTGCCTCGCTCTTCAACCAACAAAACAGGAATGATGTCTAATCAGTATTACAGGATTCCAATTATTTCAAAACAACAAAGCATCATTATATCAGTCTATCTACATAACTGATAGCAAATCCGACAGACTCAAAAAGCACATGACGTCCATGGTAATATAAGATGTCTCTATGGTTAACACAATTTGGAAACACACAAAATTATAAACATGAACGATGCCCTGCAGTTTCTTTGAACGTTCAAAAGCCATGAACACCATGAGCAGCACAGCACAATGCCAAGCTATCCCTGTCCTTAGTGAATATGACAAGTCCAGTAATGTTTGCAACACTAAAACTTTAGAGATTTGCATCTCCATTTGAAGTCAAGAGGGAATAACACTTCTGAATGTTAATGGAAAAATACGGGAGGCCTTCAAAATCATGCTTTGACTAGAACCTTCCACTCTCTACTCAGGTTAGCTAAACTCCAATAAATGTTAAACTGAGGAAATGCTCCACTTTCATACCAACTTGTCGCCAGATACAAGCGCCAAAAATTGTGTGTCTCACAAAACAAACCAATCTGTCAGCTATTACCAACAGATATTTTGCAGGCATGTATGTAGAACCAATTCAATAGATAAAAAATGCGGTCTATGCATATTTCAATGTTTATGGCAAACAAACAGATTTCCTAAAAATTAAAATACCGAGGTATAGTTTACTTAAGCAGAATAAAATTTGGTAACGTTATGACCATTCCTCAAACTGGCAGGCTAACGTTATTATATGAAGGAAGATTTTCACATGAAGCTTGATGTCAGATTCAGGCGGTCGTTATAGACTACATGAAAAACAACTAAGATAATCAACAAATTCCAAGAATAAATCAACTAACAAGACGACAAGGAAGACCAGGTTAACGTTAAGTATGGGGTATACTTGTTAAGTTACCTTCCCACAATGATAATCTATTTAGGGTTGCCAAAGCGTTTAAATAACGGTTGCACATTAACCACTGGAAATTCCCATGTATTAACCATACCATTCAGTTCAAAAAAGATGGATTTATACATGGTCTAAATGAATGTAGAGGCTGCTAAGAAAGTCTATTTCGAGCTGGGTTAACATTACGTCGAAGCTGTCCAAACCACGCCAATATTGCTTGTATGGTCTGATAGACCAAACTGCAAGTTAACGTTTGTTATCAATGCAGATCAGTACCATTAACAACAACATCTACACATAGCTAAATTCTCTGATTTATAAACGCATTTAAAGCCATAAGAAATAATAATATCTAGGCATTTTAACTTCCACCTCTTGTGGCGATGACTTGTAAATAACGTTGGGAATTAGCTACATTTCACCTTTTTAAGACAAGACTGCAAAAATAAAGGGTTGATACCGAGGCTGCATTACAATAATAAAAAAACTTAACCATTGCTAGCGTATGATTAGCCAACAAGCTAGCTGGCTAGCTTTCCTTTAATTTGTTACGCAGACGTATATTTGATTGTTATGAAGCATTTAAGTGAAGAACTACAAAATTATGTCTTACCTTCGATCAAAAATGAACTACATCTACAAGTTTATACTTCACATTCCTCTCCGATGCTTGTTTTTCCCATTTGGGGCCTTCTCAGTAAGCTGCCGTCCAGGGACATCCGACAAGAACGGCACACATTTCAGTCCACAGTCATACCAAGCACGGCTAGCGAGCTAGCACCTTGAGCCTAGCTGGCTAGCTAAATCCTGAAAACCCCAAGCGATGAAAATATCTTCCAGGATTCCGACAGATGTATTATTAACGCGAGTATGTCCCCTCCATCGCTACTAAAGAAGCACCACAAACAAAACTGTTGCAAAATTTTAATGTAAGGCTTGCTGTTTTGCTTTTAAAGAAATGTATAAGCGAGTTTCGGTTTAATCCTCTCTGACCAACTCCTTGCGAACCGTTTCCAAAGCGGCCTTTGACTTTAGCTTCGATGCTGACGAAAATGGAACACACAGTGTGAGACGCAAAATCTGATTGGCTGTTGAATATGGGTGGTTACAAAAATGACGCCATTGTGAATCGAACGTTCACAAGTTATGTAGAGGTTACATTGAAAATATTCATTTTGCACAACAGAGGATTTTTAAAAAATCGCATTGTGTTTAGTAATTTCAAACAAATAATAAATTAGCATTATTAGCAAATGATCATTTTAGCAGATGGCAACCAGTGTTATTTAGAGCAACATTTGCCTTATGGTTGCTTCGGTAATGAAAGACCCCATGTGATTGGATAAGATTCAGAGCAGTCTTTTTTCAGTTTACATTGGTCAGCATAGATGTTCGTCTGTGTGACATCACAAATTGTTTTTATTTTGGTTCTCATCAACATTGCCAACCTCACTGAAAAATGTTCAACATTTTCCTCCCAACTTTTTAGTGATGCGCTCATTCTATATATTGACACTGAGAGAAACTGCACTAGAGACATAAATGATCTTTAGTTGCACCCCTACAGCAGTTTCATGAAAATGGAATCTTCTGCATAGCCACAGTCTTTTATAATCCGTCTATTGCCTAAGATATTATACGAACTTGTGTCATACATGTCAACTATCAACATTTCACAAATTTCTCTTGGACTATATACCCTGAATTAATTTACCCTATCTTTTGTCACTACATTATGTATCACCACTAAGGTTCGAGCTTGACAAATTTCAAAAGTTGTCACAATAAACCATAATCTTATATTTTAATGATTATGCAAACTAGTGTTAGCGCTTTACACCTTGTCATGAGAAATAAACATCACACAAACATAGGATTGTGACTGAAGTTGGGCAATAACACCACCTGCTGGTAACCTCACACACAGTCCTTGCAGTACTAATTAGCCCACATTTCTTTTCATATCTTAATTAGGCCTAGCCTGTTTGTTTTCATTAGTCTTTTCGTAGTCGTTTTCGTAGTCATTTTTGCAACTTGACATCATTGCGGGCCATGACGAAATTAGTCTTTCAAAAACGAAAAAAGGGAAAGAAAATATAGCCTACTCTTTAGCATTTTGGGGGATGTGAATATAAAGTAAAGCAAATCAAAATCCATCCATGATTACAGTATGTGTGAAGGTAAGGTAAGTGAGTTTGAGCAGTGATAAATTAACATGTTGTTAGAATGATTTATATTCCTGATCAGAGGGACTGTAGCAGAGATGGGATTTTGTTTGGATTTTATGAAAACAAAAATCTCCCATGTCAAGGTTTGTTATATCTTAACAAAACATAGCACTAAAATATAGCCTAGAGATTTATAGTAAGCAGTGTGTGGCCATAGTGTCCTGTGATCTGCCTAAGGTAGGTAGATCTGCCTACCTGAGGTAACAGGTCAGATCTTGTGCGCAAATGCTGTTTTAATGTTTTGTTTTGGTGTAATGAAACAAACAAACAAACAAATAAACAAACAAAGTGTGTGTGTGTGTGTGTGTGTGTGTGTGTGTGTGTGTGTGTTGGTCATAGACAGTAAAAGAGTGTTGGAGGGGGGGGGGGGCATAAATATATTACGTCAATATTCCGCGCGAAGATTTCAGTTGGCGCATCCATTACGTCAACGTTGTTGTCCTCAGCCACCATTTTGGAGTTAGAGTTGCTGTCAAAATCGAATGCATATCAGGGCTGACTTTGTAGGGTTTTTTTGAATACTCACTCACCGGTACTTTAAAAACTGGTCAACACTCATTTTCAAGGATTTCATTTACAGTGGCGTTTGTGGGAGACTCTGAGAATCTACCATTTTGGCAGGAATTATCAAGATATTTCAAGTGGGTAGAGATCGTAAACTGTCCCTGCTGTAGGTCGCAAAGTTGCCTTGTTGGCCAACCTCAGTTTGTGTCGGGTTGAATAACCAGAGCTGAGCTCTCACGTGTAACTGTGAGCAAGAGGTGTATCTTTGGCCATCTCAAAATCTTTATTTGTTGAGTAACGATTAGCTTACAGTTTGACAATACGGACGGCTAACAAGCTATGGAACTGTGCTGCCCTAATGACAAGGGTAGTAATATTAGCACAACTGAACTGACAAATACCGTAATTTTACAAAGATGATATGTTAATTTGCTTGTTATACACTCTGTCATCGGCTGGCGTTCGCTAATGCATTCGAAAACAATTTCAGCTATCTAGTTAACGTTAGGTAACATTTGCTGTGAATTTGCAATGGCAGCCTTACTTTTGCATCGGTATAGTAAGTCATGTAAGCATATCAAAGTTAGTCCACTTTGGACATTGATATCTCGTAACAGAAATTGTGCTTCAGGAAATCTCGACAATTGGTCCAGCAGAATCATTCAACAAAAGCTTGATTCGTGTTCTTATTGTAAAGAGCCTTTGAAACATAAGTCAGGTGTGACATTACCTTCACAAACGAATCGTGAGATAAAAGTACTTTATGCCGAGGTAAGAAAATCATTCATTGTTTTGAACAAGAATGTTCTGTACTGTACAGTCTGGTCTGTAATAACCCATTCTTTTCTGCAGCTCAACAGACCGCTGTATCCTAGAATATTAGGACTTACCAGGACATTACATAGTAATCAACATATTCTCAACTCATTTGGTTTGTGGAAGACTTTAGGTGAGTGTCCAAACCTCTCTTCAGACATTGTATGCAGTGGTGTCTTGGGTCCTTAGTGTATCAAACATCTGTTTCCAGGGGGTCTTCATTATTTTAGCACCTCTGAGTCACGCAAGGAGAAGAAAGATGGAGGCAAAGGAAAGGCTCCTGAGGAAGATGAAGGTAATAGCCTAGTTCTTGGCCTGTTTTGGTTCCTCTAACAGCAACTTGTAGGGTAATGTACATGACCATTCGGTTTCATTTGTAATCTATAATCCAATCCTTAGAGGAAAAGAAACGTCGAGAACAAGAGGACCAAATGTACCGTGAGCGTCTGCGTACCCTCTTCATCATTGCACTGATCATGAGTGTTCTCAATTCCATCAACACGAGCGGTGGGAACATCTCCTGGAATGACTTTGTGAATGAGATGCTGGCAAAGGGAGAAGTCTCTCGGGTGCAGGTGGTCCCTGAGAGTGACATTGTGGAGATTTACCTTCACCCAGGAGCCGTCATCTTTGGAAGACCTGTATGTTGGCCACTCTCATCATTAACTACAGATGCCTTCTAAACTTTTCACGCAGTGTTTAAATACTGATGTGTTTTCTTCTGTGTCCAGAGATTGGCCTTGATGTATCGTATGCAGGTGGCCAACATTGACAAGTTTGAAGAGAAGTTGCGCGCAGCTGAGGAGGAGCTCAACATTGATACCAAAGACAGAATACCTGTGTCTTACAGGCGGACTGGTTTCTTTGGAAAGTGAGTGGTTTATTCTGACAACATAAAGCTGCTGACTTGTTAAACGTGAGATAACTGGTTATTAGCGAGATATTGCTAACAACTTTGACATATGTTTCACATCTTTCACCACTGTGTGTTTTTGTCATAGTGCATTGTATGCCCTTGGTATGGCTGCTATTGGGGTTGCCATCCTTTGGTACATCTTCCGGCTTGCTGGCATGGGAGGCAGAGAAGGAGGATTCAGTGCTTTTGTAAGTTTCTCTTCATTTAATCTATTCTGAATGCACTTGTATTCCTCCTATTTATATGCCATTGTCTCTCATTCTGTCTACAGAATCAGCTAAAAATGGCTAAGTTCACTATTGTTGATGGTAAATCTGGAAAGGGTATCAGCTTCAAGGATGTTGCCGGGATGCATGAAGCAAAGATGGAAGTGAAAGAGTTTGTTGACTATTTAAAGGTGAGGTCAAGGGTGATATCTGTGAGTGTTTTTCAAGGATTTTTTTTCTGCTCTTTCTCTGGCAGTAGCAAGCTTAGTTTTTTTCTGACAAGGGGTTGTCTTTTGTAGAACCCAGATAGGTACCTCCAGCTGGGAGCCAAGGTCCCCAAGGGCTCCTTGCTTTTGGGACCCCCAGGGTGTGGGAAGACCCTCCTGGCAAAGGCAGTGGCAACTGAAGCTCAAGTGCCTTTCCTTGCTATGGCGGGCTCTGAATTTGTTGAAGTTATTGGAGGTGAGATAATGAATTGAATTAGATTGACTCACTGATTGATTTCTGATTCATCACAATATTAGCACTGTGAAGAGGCTTAGGTCCAAATCACACGGTTATGACATGTACTACCAAGCATACCACATGAAATCGTGATGTATCAGAGCAACTGTCATCATACCTTGTGGTTCCACACGATGATAGAATCTGTGTTGACATCTGTGGTTTTGGATACTCAAAAAATGCTGTAGACTGAATGTAAAAATAAACACAAAAAATAGGCTGCTGTTTCAGCTTTGTTTCCTGTGAGAGTTGTAAGTGAGGATGGAGTTGTAATGAATGGTTCATCTCTGTTTTACAGGTTTGGGTGCCGCCAGAGTCAGGAGTTTGTTTAAAGAGGCTCGTGCCCGCGCTCCCTGCATTGTGTACATAGATGAGATTGATGCCGTGGGAAAGAAGCGCTCCAACAACATGTCTGGCTTCTCCAACTCTGAGGAAGAGCAAACACTCAATCAGCTGCTAGTCGAGATGGACGGTAAGATATCAAAGATACAGAAGGATACCGCAATGAAGAAATGCTCAGTGCTCGTGTTCCTTCCTTACAACCAACAAGTGTCATCTGTCATGTTCATCTGTCAAGTGTCATGTTTCTCTCATTTGGTGCTTTTTGCTTTGTTTTGCTTTTGTCATAATCTGTGAAGCACATTGAGATGCAGCTGAGTATAAAATGTTCTATATAAATACATCTGCCTTGCCTTTCCTTGCCTTACAGGAATGGGAACAACAGACCATGTGATCGTTTTGGCCTCCACCAACCGGGCTGACATTCTGGACAACGCACTTATGAGACCTGGGAGACTAGACAGGCATATTTTCATTGATCTCCCCACTTTGCAGGTACATTAAGAGTGGAAATGCCTTTTTGTCTGCCAGCTGCATACTGTATATTTGTGTGGGTAATGACAAAGATCTGTGTTTGCCAATCCTTCTTTAGGAGAGGAAGGAGATCTTTGAGCAGCACTTGAAGATCCTCAAGCTCACCCAGCCAGCCAATTTCTACTCCCTTCGTTTGGCTGAGCTCACCCCAGGGTTTAGTGGTGAGTTAGAGGCCACATTAAATATGCTCTCACAGTGCGCCTTATGGTGTCATTATCCATCAGTAAAGACCAGTTCAAACCAAAGATTTGCAACGGTTGGAGATGGTTGTAGAGAGGAGTTGCAGCAGTGTGAATCAAAAGTTTCAAGCCGTCGCAAAAGATTCAACATGTCAAATCGCAGTTGCAGAGTTTTAGAACGTTTTTACCTCATAGCTTTTATGACGCTACGTTAATCAGTCCAGCAGAGATGCCAGGGCAGAGTTTTGGCCAATGGAGATGGAGAGAAATGCTGAGTACCTTCTTTCAATGAAACAGCAGTGTCTGCTTCTCTTCAGTTATCACGTTCATGTTATTCTTCATGAGTCACAAAAAGAACATAATGTTTTAGACAGTTTGCCTTTAGCTAAAGGTGGGTTACTTTGTTTGCTAACTAGCCAGTAGTTTATCTGGACGTTGTTATAGAAAGCATAGTCCTGTTGCGAGTTGTTGCATTGCTATGAATACTAAGTTGCTGGGTTTTAGGTTGCTAGGTTTCAGCTCCTCTCGTCACAGATCTTGGGTTTGAACTGGCCTTAACACTTGTAACAAAGCATATCTAAAATATTTATTATTTCATACAAATTCCCTTTTGAATTTGCAATTGTTTTTAGTAAAGAGTTCAGGTTAACCTAATATACTATGCTTATAATTTCACCAATGGTGTCTACAAGCACATTTTTGTACATGGGTGTGTATGCTTGTCTCTCAGGTGCTGACATTGCCAACATCTGTAATGAAGCTGCCTTGCACGCTGCCAGAGAAGGATACAAGTCCATCGATACCTTCAACTTTGAATATGCAGTGGAGAGGGTCATTGCAGGTACTAGACAATATTACAGCTTTGGCTTCGCCTGTAATATTTTTTTCATAGGACACCCGATTGAATGGGCTGCAATAAAGGGTGTACTTTATAGAGCCGTAAAACATCTTATTTGTTGTATTCTTTTATCTTAATGGTGCATCCAATTTTCCTTCTCTCTGTTGTGCTGTGCTGTGCTGGTATAATTTTATGACTCACTGAGTTTCCTCTGTTTCTGCTGTGTGTGTGTGTGTGTGTGTGTGTGTGTGTGTGTGTGTGTGTGTGTGTGTGTGTGTGTGTGTGTGTGTGTGTGT
>JASCIP010000264.1:11121313-11133633 GCA_034783695.1 Sardinella gibbosa
TTGAACAATTCCTCTATAGTAACTTACACAGGTTTATAACCTAACCACCTACCTGGAATACCCCCCCCCCCTGAACAACTTGTATCTATGTTTCAATCCTGCTGTATTCATTTGTTGAATGCCTTTTGTTTGCTATATTTTTTCTTAACCCACAGGAAGCCATTCTGACGACTATGGACATAGTTCATGATGGGTTTGGTTTCATGCTGGCTTTCGGAGACTTGGCCTGGGTTCCTTTTACTTACGGACTACAAGCTATTTTCCTGGTTGTACACCCACAGTCACTCAGTCCACTGGGAGCAGCAGGAATTGTGCTTCTAAATGGTAATAGAGGCTTTTGATTCTGCCGATGATTTACCTCACTTTTGTAGATATGTGAGACAATGCACTGTTTAATACAAGGAAACATTAACCTGAGTGTGTAAAACTAAATAATTATGTGCTCTTATCTTCAAGGACTTGGCTACTACATCTTCAGAAGATCAAACTCCCAGAAGAATCAATTTAGACGTGACCCATCACATCAGAGTGTGGCAAGTGAGTCCTCCACTAATATGATCAGCATTTCCCTCATGGTTTAGTCAATGGGCCATTTCCAATTATAATATTGACTTCACATTGACACAGTAATTGGTCTTAGTTCAAAGTCTGATCGGTCAAACCATAACCAGAATGGAATCATTGTACCCTTCCTGTAACTTGCAGACTTTGAGACTATTGCCACAGCAACAGGGAAGCGGCTGTTGGTGTCAGGCTGGTGGGGATTCGTCCGGCATCCAAACTATCTGGGAGATATTCTTATGGCCCTGGCATGGTCACTTCCTTGTGGTAAGTTGCACATTTCTTCTTTTGCAAAACTTGATGTTTGTTTACCTTTCTAATAACTGCTGAATACCAATTAACCAAAACCTCAGGAAAGAGCAATATCTAGTTTGATAATGCAGTGTATGATCATGTCCATCTGCTCTTTTTACAGGGTTCTCACATATAGTGCCATATTTTTACGTCATTTACTTCACCATCCTGCTGATCCACCGTGAGGACAGAGACGAGAGGCAATGCAGGGCCAAGTACGGCCTGGCCTGGGACACATACTGCAAAAGAGTGCCCTACAGGATCATCCCTTATGTGTACTAAGTCAGAGATTCTCATGCGGACCGACATAGGAAGCTCTTATCACCTTGCAGCCTGGGACAGCAACAAAAGTTGACTTTTTAGTGTGCCTGTCTGGATGATGACCACTTAACTGTCTTCACTTCAGTGACCTTTGGCTGTTTTGGAAACAACAAGGAGCATGGGGAATCACAACAGAGAACTTGAATGTGAAAACAAAGGCATCCATCAGCCCTTCTGTGTCAGCTACTGTTATAAGGTGGAGACCACATTTGACCTAGCCTTACAAGGAATGCTTGAAATGAATAGGCGCATTTGCCATTACTTGACTTTAGTAAGCCATTTGCAACCAGCGATGCCTTCTGGGTTCAAAGCGCCAAAAATAATCAATGGAATAGGAAAATATGAAAGGGCTATCAACCCAGAATGCAATGCTTGATAAAAGTCAGGTGATGTTGAATCTTTCTTCACATCAAGTATCCCAAAGGAATGTCTTACTCATCAACAGCGTTTCTGAGAACAAGAAGCACTTACAGTACATGATCTTATATGCCATGTGTACTATTTCATAGTACATAATCTTTTTGTTTACACTGTGCTAGTAGCTAGTGTTTCATCTTGTATCATTCACAAACAGACAAACTTGTTGCACTGGGTGGTCTTACATCATATATAAAGTGGATCATATTATGTTTTTGTATTTCATAATAAATGGTTACAACTTGCTCAAAGAATAGTTTTATTTACATCAGAGATAAAAGAGTCAAATTCACGTTTATACAAGTATAAACATTCATTAAACAAAGTGAAGTTTTTAATTTATCTCCTCTATGAGGGTACCTCCTCCACCTCCCTTTTTCCTGTTCTTCTCCACACCTTTCTTTTCCTCTTCCAAAACCCTTTTTTCGTCCTTTCTCCTTAAATGTTCCCCCCACACACTAGCAGCAAGCAGCTCCACTGCCTGGGGATTCTCCTTTGTCCAAGCCTGCAGAAACTCACACTTCTTTGTTGCTTGAAAATACAATTTTCTGGCATCAGCACCCTCTCCCTCTTTGGGCATGAGCCCTCGTGCCTTGGCCAGAGCTCCACGGAGCTCTGACAGCGCAGCGAGGGAGTACCTGACGGGATCTCGGCCGCTCGGCCCGGTCAAGACGTGGGCCACAGCTTCGACGGCTCGGGCTAGAGCCTGCGGGTCCTCCCGGTCAAAGTAGCCCGCGGCAGACACTGCCGTCACTGCGGCCTCCAGAGACTCACGGAAGGTGCTGAACACCCTATTTGTGGATAGGCCCTCAGAGATGGAAAAGACAGCCTGGCAAAAGTCCAGCAGAATCTCCTCCTCAGTGATATCGCCATTGAAAAGGCACAAGGAGAACGTGTAGCCGTACAATACATTGATGAGAGTATTGCCCAGTAAAGGAGAGGGATTTTTGGTAAGGGAGTGAAGAGGCGGAATCTTACTCATATTTACTGGTGGTACGTTACTACTAGACTTACTTTTGTGCTTTTTCGTGACTTCATTTTGACCTCCCTTGTCCTTTTGTTTGTTAGTTGTTCTACTTTGACTCACTTTTTTTATTTGAGCAGCCCCTTTAGCCTGGTCAGCCATCTCCCGACCAGTCACAGACTCAGTCCTTTCCACTGGCTCTTCACTGGCTTCTTCGCTTTTAACCCGTTTCACACCGTTGCCACCCAGAACAACTGTAGTTTTCTTGTCAGGCTCACAAGATGAATTCTCACTCATCACCTCCAAGATCAACTCTTTAGGCTTGTCATGGACCTCCCACCAAGGCTTCCAGATGGGTATCAGTCCTCCGATGGCACGTCCTTTCACTAGGGCCTCAAATTTCTCTCGATCCTGGCGACTCAACAAAGCCCATAGTTCCTCTTCTGACAGTGAGTCAATATCAAGGCCTGCTAACTTGTCTGCCAAGTCTTGATCTTCCTCCTCTGTGAAGTCATCTTCTCTTGACCCGTCCCCACCTTCGTCAATGTCTCCCAGCCTTGAGAGAATCCTCTGGATCTCCTCTGTGTTCTCTTCTCCACTTGTCTGAATCTCTGCCAGCCGAGAGAGGAGCTCCAGGGCCTCAGTCCCACCGGGTTCCGCTTCCTCTCCAAGAGCCTCTGTAATGTGCTCCAGCTCACCCTCATTCTTTCTTACCCTGAGCAGAATATCTTGCATTTTTTCCCTGGCTTCTTTCTCGTTTCTCCCTGTACTTTTCAACTCCTCCAGCACAGACTCTTTATAGAATTCCTCTGAACATCCGGCATGGGCTGAGCTTCGATAGCAGGCCAGGCTGCAGTACACAATGTTGCACCGCGGGCAAGTGTAACAGTATGGCTTGGCTAAGCAGAGACCACACACTTGTTGAACGGATCCATCCGTGTCATTTGTAACTGCTGGGGTCAAAAGGTTGCTTGTGTCTGACACTCCTCTCCTTGGAAGTACAATCCCATCCTTGTCAACAGGTTCTGTCTCTGTCTCTTCTTCCAGATGTTCTTCCTCCCGTGGTCGGATGTCAGTTAACATTGACCTCACACACGATTGTAGTTTCCGTCTTACAATGCAATCCATGATTACCGTCAGTATTTCATGAAAAAGCAGACATCCCTGAAATAATTTAAAATAAACACAAAAATTAACACCATTTCCAATATCACTAATCCACCAATGGCATACTTCCCATTCAAATGAACGCAAATCTAAGTGATTATCTATCAAGGCACTTACTAAGGTGCACTATGAGATCCTGAATGATGTCACTTCTGTTGACGTTCCACGTAAACAAACAAAACGCTACTCTCAAATTCACACGACTAAATTCACAGACTAAAACTAATCAGCTTTGCACCCCACCCATATGTGCATGCTCACTAACCTCCAACCCCTCCACTAACCATCTTGGTGTTTGGCTCAAATGTGGTTTGTTATGTTTTGGTGCACAGCCTTTGCCCCTTGTGTTTGTTTGACGTGTATAGCCTCTGTGCTGGATTTCTTCACATCGTATTCAGGGGGCAGGCAGCAAGCTGATCAAGGGGAGATGCCTACGATTTGACACAAAAATGACATTGCGCTAAAACCTTGCAAGATCTCATAGTGCACCTTTAAGGTCTAGAAATTCACATACAGAAATCTGGATACAGATTTGGAAAATACATAACACAAAATATGTGTAATAATAATACGTACAGTATAATAAAATACATACATAAATGTCCCCTTTATACACTTTTTGACTTGAATGTTTGTTGCATTATAGGCAGCTATCCATGGGGAACATTGGGAGCCAATCCTGCCGAGGACTGAGTCTCGTGCACCAATGGGAGAGAGTGTAAAGAAGCCTCCACAGAATCCTCCACCCCGACCACCCCCAGAGCTCCGCAGGAAGCGAATGGAGGACCTGGAAGGGGCTGCATATGTCAACCCCATAGCTGTCACCGCTAATGAGTACTAATCAGTGTCGACCTGCGACCACAGAGCTGCTAGCTTTGACCCAAATGAACTGCATTTGTAAGGAAAATACTGATGGACATGAACTGCTGTGGAAAGATTCAAAGCTGTGCCTTGTTATATCAATAACTACAAACTCAAGGCAGGGCTTGTACCGGAGAGAAGTGAAAAAGTTGATGAAGTTAATTGTTCAACGGAACCTTGTTGCCATTTTGGTGATGTATGCAATGCATATTTAGTCTGATTTATGGTTCACATAGCAAAAAAACCCTATCTTATTCTTTCTTTTTTCATATTTTATTTTTTTACTTTGCATATGCAGTTGTACATTTTATTTGGTACCTGATACTCCCTATGAGTCATAGTTTAGGTGAAGATTGTAGATTTCCATATTTGGAATTAAGATTCTGTTTACTTGTGCACTGACACTCCAACACAATACATCTTTGCTTGATGACATTATCGAAAGCAGTTGAGTTGTTTCTGTTTAAATAGGGTTATAGGACGTGCTGATTTATTTGATGGTTTAATGTTACGGTTTTAGTTACTCTGTTTGTACTGTCTGCTCATTCTGTTCTGATGGTGAAGGAAAAAAAGTGTGGATTTTTACATCTCTGTTTTGCTTTTTGAGATTAAACAACCATCAGGTTTTAGTGTGAAATGTGAATTAGTATTTTAGTTGCCTCCTGATTATTTCTACCATGATTTCTACATCTGAGAGTTTTGTGCAGTATATTTATTACTCGGTGGTGGAATTTCAGTGCTATAGCTTCCTCTTTTATATACATATTGTGAAAACACACATGCTACACTGTTGCAATGTGGGGAATTTCTAACTTGTCTTCACATCCCTTTGCAAGAATAGCTAACATTGGCACTATAAACAAACAAAAGTGAATTTTAAAAGGAACTAGCCAAGTTCTGTGAGGACTGTGTGTTTCTCCAGAGCCTTTCATTTCTTTTAACTTCCCTGCTGGAAAAAACGGTATTACTATTTGGCACTGAATTAACATCTGAGAAGGGCTGTTTGGAGGAAAGAGAGTTGCTTCCTTATTGAACATGTGCTCTGGACAAACAGTGCCCAAATCACAGAGATAACTGTGTACAAACTTTCAATTTAAGGGATCCACTGTTCTATTTTGTGAGTACTGTAACTACCCTTCCTGTAACTACCCCAGTATCAAGTGCAAAAAAAAAATAATACTTATATAAGACATACTACAATACATCTATTTTAATATATTTGTTAACTAAACAACTGTTGTTACATTGTCATAAAAGCTACTCAACAGCATTGCTGTGAATGTATTTTCATATCCAAGTAAACTGAAACAACAGACTCTATTTGACTTTTCAACTACAAACAGCTACTTGACACTTTCTTTAACTGTTTGAGACACACTTGAGAACAGGTTCTTGCTCCAACACCATGCCACAAAGCTGCCCACTACCTCTCTGTGATCACCCTTCACCAAAGACACCCCACAACTAGTAGGTGGAAAATCTCTGAGGGAAATTATAGGCCTCTGGGTTGAGCTACTGCAGGCTTATGTGATGAAGCATAAACTACAGACTTAAAAGTTAAAGGTCTAGTCTAGTATTCTGCTCCTTTCCTAACCACCTGCTTAGACCACATCCCCTCACACATGCACAATGCTGAAAGCAGAAATCAAAGGACATGACCCAGATCCCTTGAAGTTTGGGTCTCTTCCTTTTGACCAGCGCCTCCCTTAGGCCACTTAAAGTTAGGCCTTCTTGTGGAAGCATTTCCAGCACAACACCAACTTTATCAATAAAACGCATGTTATTTGGATGATTTTTGACATTAAGCTGATTTTGAAGGCCTATGTAGGACTGTATAGCGCACTGATGGATGTCACTATGTCACCTTTTGCAGTTAAACGCTATCTACACTAGTCTCTGCTTTTGTATCCTAAATAATTCTTCATTTTTTATACCATTAGCCGAGAACATGAAATACAAGGTAATATGGGCAAATTTCTTGAGGTCACGTTTGAAAATAAAAAAAATATTACTGTTTCTTTAAAATAAGTTTGACGGATCCAGTGATGTCATTTCCTGAAAAAGTGAAAGAGTTTCCTCTTAAACGTCCAATTAGATTCGCCCAAGCGAACTTGCTGCCATAGCTCCATGTCAGCTACCTAGAGCTAATCGTGTCCCAGCTGTTTTTAACAGCTATTACCACACCATGTCGAGTCGTGCTTTGCGGAGGCTCAAAGGCAAACAGAGGGGACAGGAGGAATTGAGCATCGATGATCTGCAATTGAACGAATCACAAACAGCGGACTTACCAGAGGAGGAGGAGGAAGAGGAGCAGTGTGAAGCTGTCTTGCAGCCTGCTAAGAAGAACAACCGGAAAGCTAAGAAGAGCAAAGCCCAGAAAAACATAAGCAATATTTATGAACTGGCAAGTTCCCTTAGAATTACTATTTAGGCATGTCAACGTAGTCTCAATTATTCATCATAAAGATATACTGAGACCTCCTCCTGTCACTGTCAACCCCACAACTTCTTCTGGTTTACCTGCTAGCTTGCTACTAGCTATTCAGTCTAGCCGACAGTTTGCCAAGAATCTTTGATGTCACACGTCAACTGCCTGGCATGTTATAACAGCTTACCTAGTAGTATTTGGATTACGAACATGACCCATCCCTTGTCTCAGTGTATCACTCCGCCCTTACACGTATCCCTGTGACTAACATAATACCTGGATTCTTACTTGTAGATTGGCGATGTTGATAACGAGGAGAAAGGTCTGACAGATGAAGATAGTGGTGTAAAACAACAAGTAGATCCTGAAGCTTCTAAAGGCGATGTGGATGAGACGGATAGACACCCCACAGACGTAAGTCAGGTTACATTAAATGACTTGTCATATTTTTGTCTGTCTTACAGCTGTAGAATAGAACTTTGGTTTGGGAAGGATGTTGTATTTTGACAGGTAGAAAAATCGTCACCTTTCTTAGGACCCTTAAAATGTAAACACAAGCAAACAGAAGAATAATTTGTTGTCTTTTTGGAAGTTAGGTATGATGATGGTACAATTTACACTGTGTACGTAATCTGCTTTATTAATATGCACATGGGAATGATAGTTACAGTCACAATAAGAGTACATCCAAGTATTTTCTTTCAAAAGTTATCTGACAACTTATCTCCTCTTTCTTTCCATATAAGAGTAATATTGAGGTAGCAAAAAAGAAAAAGAAGAAAAAGAAAAAGAAGAAAGCTTCATCTGCAGATCCCCAGGTAAACATGTGGTGCCCAAAGGTCTTGGTGTCTCACCAAGATGGTCTCTGATTTTCCAAATGCTTTATTTTTGTAGTCTGCAACACTATTGTGCTTCACAGGAGGATGGAGCAGGAGATGACATCGATGCGATCCTGGAGACTATTGAGAAGACCAATGGACTCTCCCATCAGAATGATGATGGTGTCCCATTCGATAGCAGACCCGTTCTGTATGTGGAGCACCGGTGAGTGGAAACTACTGAGAGGAAATTCAGTGAACACTCTTAAATGATGATTATACACAGGGAGTTCTGTGGTAAACTGGAGGCCTTCTTCAGGACTCCATGAAATCACAAATTGACTTCACGTACTTCATTGTTGATTACAGTCATTTGTGGGTAGTGGTGGTGGTGGTATTGTTAAGCACCATGATTTAGTATTTATTTTCTACCATCTGTGTCGATTGTTGATTACAGCCTAACTGAACCTTTCCAATCGGCTCTGTATTGTTTTGTAGGAATCTAAATCCTGAAACGGAACTGAAAAGATATTTTGGAGCTAGAGCTGTTTTGGGAGACCAAAGGTAGGGGTAGTTTTTTTTTTTTTTTTTTTAACTTGGCAGCAATTTGGTCCATTGTGAATTCAGTATTCTCACTAGATGCATCTGACTCTTGTCTCCCACTCTTGTAAAAGGCCCAGACAGAGGCAGAGGCAGTTTCACAGGAGTACCTGGATGACTTCCCCCAAAGATACCTGGCCCCGTTTCAGCAAACCAGGTGAACATCATGTTTTCTATTTTCTGACTAGGGCACAGTGAGCATAACCATTGTACATGAGCAATACCTGTAAGAAAGGTAACTCTGGAAAGTCTGACTGTAAAGAGACTGTACCTTTCCTGTTGCTGCATCCATTCACACATCTCTCATTACACATCATGTCCCGTCACACTGTTTATAGTGTTATGACAGATTTAAAGACCCACTGTAAGCATCTCAGCACAGTCTGTGATTGCTTCATGGTTACTCAAGTCCACACCTTTTCTGTAGCTAGCTAGTCCGCTGCATACATACAGTACATAGAGTGCATACCTACCTACCTCCATACATATATACATATATGTACAGTACATACACACACATACACACATTCTCATAGACACATACTTACTGTGCATACACAATATACTAATCCCATACATGTGTTTATTCCAGTGTATTTTGTGACCTGCACTCACACCACACCTCTTTAAAGATAAACTAAAAAATACAAACAGTTTTCTTTGCCCCTTGGGGAAGCTCCTGTAAAAAACATGTGCAATAAAAAATAATGTGCCTCAACTTGGTCATACTCCCACCGGCAAGTGAGTTGTATAACAGTTTTGGGACTTTTACGGCAAGTGTTTATGACTGTCAGTACAGTAGTTTTATAAATTTAATCTGTTTTCAGGACATGAACTTTGCCAAAAATGGATTTGTCAATGGTACATAACGCAGGGCCTATTCATTTGTGTTTTGTCGACCGAATGCTGGTGAATATTGTCCCATAGATCTCCTGATTGCAGTAGGCCCTGCCTCTCAATGGGTGCTTTGATAATCAAGACCGGTGAGGTTGTTTATAGAACACTCCCCAATTTTTCACTCTTGAGATGAGGAGCTGTGCTACCCTGAGTCAGGACAACATATGAAAGACAGCATTGATGTGAGGCCTGATGTGAGGCCTTTGACTGCAGGGCTGTGTTTAACAGCTAAGGACAGAGACAGTTGCGTCACAGCGCTCTCCCCATTTGTTCTGCAGAAAGCAAATTACTGAATGCAAGTTATTATAGAAGTCATTGGTGAAATTAGCGAGAAATAACTTGGCTTTGAGGTGTTGTGTGAGACGATGCAAAAACAATTATTGTGTGTGTAATGTATGTGCATATGCAACCCTTTCTGAGTGCTTTTCTGGTACTTTATGTGTCTTGAAAACTTTTTTTTCCTGTAAACTATTTTTTTTCTTTCTCTTGCTTCAGGGATTTCTATGAGTCTTCTGGAGTCCAAAAATGGTTTGCAGTACTTCACATTTGAGCACAATCGAGACTATCAACAGGTTCAGTTCAAATTTCTGGATGCTGTTGAGTCCATGGATCCGAATAACATAGTGGTAAGTATACAACCATGAAAAATACCTCATAATATAACTCGCATATAAAAGCATTCTGTTGTCTCATTGTTACGGTCAATTCTATATTCTGTATGAGGCCCTTTGGTGGTGCTCTTCCTTTACTGGCTGCACTAAAATGTCTACGACCAAGGAAATGTTCAGAGATAATGTTGCACTGTGGCCTGGGTTATGGCTCTAATAATTTTCAGTTGTGGCAACTGGCAACCAAAACGTCACATCACATTTTTACAGCTATGAAACTTGAAAGGCCAGAAAGGCTCCTCTGGGCTTCCGTAGCCCATGGTTATCACATGTCCCCACAGGTCCTGCTTCAGCTCAACCCATACCACATTGACTCCCTGCTGCAGCTCTCTGATGTCTGCCGCATCCAGGAAGACCAAGAGATGGCCAGGGATCTGATTGGTTAGTACGGCCTGCTCCAGGCCCAGGGCCATGTGGCCTTCAAAGGAGACATGAGGAGAGACTAGCAAAAGTGACTTAAAGAGGACATAGAATGAATGAATGACGTATTGTATGCTAACTTGTGATCTGTTCTCTCAGTATGTTTAAAATAGAGTAAACTCAACTTTGATTTATCCAAAATACTGTAAGTAGGACACAACCCTGTTTCAAGTTCATGACCGCTCTGTGTTCTCTTAATTCAACAAATGCATGGTCATCCTATGCTTGCTAGTATTCTCTTATTCAAACATAAACGGACAGACTGTTACACAAAAACTGTCTTCAAAGTAGGCCAGATGTATTGCACAACTTGGTAAAGTTGCTAAAATTGTTACAAGTTACAACCCTACATTCAAACTTCGATGCAATTATCAGTCTTATGCTGTTGATTTAAACTTACACAACTTGACCCACTTGAAGTGGGTCACTGTGTATGTGTTTACAGTGCTGACTTCCAGAGCTGTGCACATCAAAGACATGTACAGTACAATAACTACACAGAGCTGACTTAAGTGGTCACATACATCTCAACAGAGCCAGTTATCGAATCAATTGGTTATTTCACATCCAGATAAAAACAAAAGATAGGCTCTCTGCATTTGAAGCCAGATTCTCAATAGATAACAATATTAAATATGTACAATTTTGGGACTTGGGTCATTTCCTCTACTCCAGTGCAAAATAAATAAATAAATAAAAAATACACCCAAAAATTACTCTGCACCCAAAATACTCTCAACACGGAGAACAGCGTCTTTCCTAGAGAATGGCCCAAGGCACAGAATCCAGACCCAACCACTGCATAGGCCCCACTGCACCAGAGATTCCTCCTTTAACGAACTTAAGTAGAAAATGCATCTCAGTTGATTTGGCATGGAGCTGCCATACAGCTGCACGGCCAAGAGCTGGTAGATCGCTATCTAATCTGATTAATCCAAAGGCTGGCACCTCGTCCCAAGGAAATTACATTATCTCCCACAGACAGATAGAAAGTGAGGGTTCACTGTCTGCCAGGGAGAATATGCTTAACTATATACCTCTAAGGAGGAAATGGACATAATGACATAAGCTGTTCAAGGTTGTTGATAGTTCTATGTTCCATCCATACTGTACGCATGCATTTGTAATGGCCATACATACTGTAGAAGCTGCAAGTTTGTTTTGGCTGGTTGTTTGCTCAGGAGTTATACAGTATGTACTGTACTGTATGTCGTTTTTGAAAACTGTTCTCAGAAGCGGAAAAGTCAAATGTTTTTTTTTCCTTTGTGATTTTAATTAAATCATCATATTTTTCTGTAGTGTATAGCACACAAGTTCATGCTGATTCAATACTTATAATCCCTATAAATACTGATTACTGTTCTCTCTCTCTCCCTCTCTCTCTCTGTGTTTGTGTGTGTGATAACCTATAGAACGAGCTCTCTACAGTTTTGAGTGTGCTTTCCACCCGGTGTTTAGTCTTACATCAGGAACTAGTCGCCTTGACTACTTGAGACCAGAGAACAGGTGTGTGCCAATCTTCATACTTTACACACACACACACACACACACACACATGCATGCATGCACTCACACTACATCTAAGTAACATATGCAAATCAACAGTGTTCAAGGTGGAATGTGTGCTCTCTGTTCTTATTCTTTCTCTTGACTGTGCATTCTTCTTATCTCGGTTCCTTTGTCTCAGGGCATTCTACCTGGCCCTGTATAAGCACATGATGTTCCTGGAGAAGAGAGGCTGCCCTAGGACAGCTCTGGAGTACTGCAAACTCATCCTGAGGTATTTATTTCTATATTTTTTTTTTCTGTGAATTCCTGCGGCAGTATGCTAATTTATCAATATTATCCATCAGCCGGTATTTATTGGCTTTGCTAATGGGTCATGCTGTTCATGGTGAGTTCTT
>JASCIP010000264.1:11394403-11405475 GCA_034783695.1 Sardinella gibbosa
CACACACACACACACACACACACACACACACACACACACACACACACACACACACACACACACACACACAGCATTTGGCATCTCACATTTTTGGCTTTAGATGGACCAAGCCTCCTAGCTCTGCTGTAAATAATACAAAGAATTAGATTATCCACACTTGACACTGCAGCAGGGCTTCTGCAGTCCAAATAACTAGCTACCCTTTCAACCTACACTAGGCCCACAGACTGAGAGCGCCCAGAAATAAACATAGTCAGCATGACGAGAACACTGGCCAGACTATGCAAGAGTCCCCAATTAGAAACCATTACAGCCACATCAGCCACTCTATTCGTAAAGCTTTACTGTTCAGGGTTTTTTTCTTATCTTTTAGCATCCACACTGAAAACCTGCCTAACCACACAAGTGTTTTCTGTTCGTTCTCCTCACCACCACTTCCTGCTTTGCTTGCTCCTAACGCACGTCAGAGAGCTTGTTGAGTACCATATCCTTTACCAGCAGTGCAGACATAGGCACATAGGCGCACGGCGCCCTCCCAACACACACACACACACTGGGCTGAATCAACACAGGCGATCTGAACAATCATGCAGCCGCTAAATTCAGCCTACAAAGAATCTTAAACAACAGCAATCAGTGTTCAATTGTTTGCGGTCCTGAACAGATTTTACAATCAATTTCAAATTTGTGCCGAAACTAGTACACCTCATAGTAAATAGTGTTTTTCGAGCATATATTTGCTTAGGGGGTGGACAATTTGATAATGTCACTTTCAGGAAACATCACCAAATGAAAGTTTGTGAATTTTCAGTTCTGCAGAGAGAGCATGCAACAGAAATGGAAATGCTATCACTTCTTCAAAACCAAACAATATCGTGGCACCACTGCCCATTTCCTCCCATCTGGCATTTTCTCGACTCTACACTCATGCCATTTCTCTGCTGACTCTGACTGCTCTCTTCCCACCTCAGGGCTGAGCGCTGATGGAACACACACACACACACACACACACACACACACACACACAGGAAGTGACGGCAGCCGAGTCCCGTGAACATGACGCAAACGTGAGCGTTAGCCGTTAGCCCTTAGCAAGTGCCAGGTCTGGCTGCCCTGCTGAATCATGCTCGGCAGGCAGGCAGGCAGGCAGTCAGGCTCTTTAAGTATTCAGCAGCAGTTCTAAGCAGCCTTCATGTGACCTGGGGTTCGTCCACATCAAAGCGCAGAGGGACACACACGGCCTCAGCGTGTCCCTCACGACACAGAAAAATACCACCACAGTTCGTTTACAGATCAGTTGTTGGGTGTTTTTGCCACCACAGTGCACACGATGAAAATAACAAATCAACGGCGGACAGTGACAAAGTGTTTTGCTCTTTGTTTTCGCTCATTCAGAACATATGTGTTACATATTTACCAGAATAGTGGTGATCAGTATAACAAATAAACAAAACATCTATTCCACCTAAGATGGTCCTTCTAAAAGTACTACATTTGGGAAGGATGATCACATGTGAGAAGGATGTGAGTGGAGAGTGGTACTGATGCTCAATTGTCATGTTAGCATGAGCCAGAGCTTTTGCCAGCAGCAGTCTCCTGACCCGCTACCCGCCCCCACTGGTGCCCCAGCCGAGCTGCCTGCCAGGATGTTCCGCCAAGCTGGACAGCGCCCGGGAGCATGGGCACAGCTGGGGGCATGGATGCCTTCAACAGCTTACCCTCATCCTCCATCTCTCTTTCTCCCTCTCTCTCTCTCTCTTTATGCATCACTCCCTGCATCCTTCTCTTTCCTTCACCCTCCCTCTTTCCCTCTTTCTCTTCTTCTCTTGCATATTCTCTTACTCTCTCCTTCTTTGCCTTCCCCATGGGCTCTGCACAACACATCCCTCCTGCTCTCTCTCTCTCTCTCTCTCCCTCTCTCTCCCTCTCTCTCTCGTTCCCCTCTCCTCGTTCACTCAGTGCAGCGTGGCTGAGCCTCTCTCTCCTTGCTTCCTTCCTGAATGCATTACGCAGGGAGGACACTTGAGGCCCTTCAGTCCCCCTTGCCCCATTATTCCTGAGAGCTGTCATCTTGTAGCCCTCACAGAAGGAGAGAGCGCATCACTGCGCCGCCGGCCCCCGCTGCCTCTTGCATGAACACACAACGCAGTGCAGCGCCTTCCCGGTCCGCTTGCCCGCTCGCCCGGAGTCTCCCCCTCCTCTCCTCTCCTCTTCCTCTTCCCTGTCCTCCTCTAGCTGAACTGTGCAACGAACAGCCTTTGTCCAATTATTCAGCCTTTTGTATTACACAGCCCAAAAATATGTCCCGTCTTCCAGAACGTTAAATGTAGCCATGTTTCAGTGTAAAAATACAATCATGTCTCAGGGCTTTGGTCGTGTAGGGAGATGGCCAGTAGAAAGTAACAAACAACGATTCATGGAGCACAAAATTTAACACCAATATTTCCTGCAATAGCCTAAGTATGAAAAAAAAAATTATTTATCATTTCATTGACAGACTTAATTGCATGTTTTTCAGACTTCATCAGTAAATGTTGTGAAATATCCCATGCAAAGAGCTGCAAGACCTGCAGTAGCTGGCCTTAACTCCACTCATGCCTTTTTCTGCAAAGAGGCAAAGGCACGTCACGGATCACGTCTGACTGCAGCTGGAAGACTGGCCAAGCATCTGACACTGCCTGGAGCGGACACAGAGCAGGCACAGAGCGGGCACAGAGCGGGCACAGAGCGGGCAGAGGGCCTTGGTGGAGACAAGCATCTCGGCTAATCAGCATTGGTCCGGCACGATCACAGCAAAGGCTGGCTCCTCGTAAACACCACCTAAGAGCAGCGAGTGTTTCTATTCCAGGATGGCCAGTCACTCCCAATTACAATTCACACAGAGGGACAAGAGAAGGCATGTCAGCTTGGGTCACTCTCTCTCTCTCTCTCACTCTCTCTCTGCCTTCCGTATGCAGTCCTCTTTGCTCCCACACCTCTGCAGGGCTGGGTCCTGAGCTTCTGCAGGAACGGGAAAGCAGTGGCACTCTCCACTCTCCACACCCAGACCGGGAAGGGAAGACATGCCCAAAAACCGCCTACCAGCTGGGGCCAGCTCCCATGCCTCCCATCAGGTGGAGGCAACTTCCGGTTGTCTGCCTGTAAAGGCCCCCTCTCCAGACACAAGGCAGGAATCAGATAAAGCCTGCAGACTACCCAGGCTTCTGTGGTCCCAAGGGCTGTGGATGGGGGTGGAGGGTTTTTGGGCATATCAATACATCAGGCAAGCAAGACTGACTTGTGTGCCAGGTCTTAGCTCACCTGTCTCTGAAATACACACCTTCATGATGGGGAGTTCACCCCCTTCTGAAAGTTCATGTTAAACATCAAGGAGGGAGCGATTATATTACACCAGAGCGAAATTTGAGCTGTGATGCCAAGTGAGTTTAATTTAGGACACTACACTGGTGCAGGGCACATTGCTGCGGTGCTGTTGTCAAAAAAAAAAAAATTGATGACTATGACGATGATTTAGGTGCAAGGCCTGTTGAGACTGATAGCGCCTTAAGCTAAGCCTACCTTTATTTTGGGTGAGTCTTTTGACTGTTCTCAACAGACAGCCAACATTGATGACAGAGATAGCTACTAACCTGCAGAGCACTGAGTACTGAGACATAAACCCTGTGCTTGCTGGGCAGTCAGTCATCACTCGTCAGACAGACATGCCGAGATAAAGATAAGTCTGTGCAGACCTAATTACACACATGCTTACAGACCGTTTCATACCTCCCAACCAACATCTGTGACATGTGAGAAAGGAAGCATGCAGAGCTGGTTTACATGGCTGTTGGCTTGCATTCCAGTCATCTTCTCCACCCTCCTCTCTCTCTCTCACAGTTTTTTTTTTTAACGATAAATTCAAAAATGTGAAATGTGAAGCACATGTGAACAGGAATTTGAAATATTACACCATCTCTTCCAAATTTTGGAGGAATGCACAAAGTGCATAAAAAGAGAGATGTAGAGAAAACCACTGTGAGAAATCAGTGCACATTCTTATTCAAAATTCTGTTATTACTCTGCATTATGCACATCCAAAACAACAGGGGCACCTCTGCAATCCGGACATACTGACTAACATTATGAGTCAGAGAACGCGTGCAACGCTGGACTGGCATCAAAATTCAGATTACTTTTATAATGAGACTTGACACAGAGAATAAAAACGGTAACATTCAAATACATAACGTTAATTAAACTTGGCTAACACGATGAAATGATTGCTTAAAATTACAGTGATGTTGGACAACACCAACTTTTGATGAGAAGCAAAGTAGCACAATGTCACATATCTAGAGAAGCCTGAACAATCCACATAAGGCACACTGTCATCCAGTGACTTTAACCGACTTTAACAACATACCAGGGAGGGTCAGACACCAACACTAGCTAGCACACAAGTTATTCCAAACCTCTGAGAAAGTCTGACACCTTCTAATTTGTCACTGCAGACTGTTTTGCATAATAAATCATGCGTAACAATGAGATGAAATAGGACTACCAAGGAGCAGATACCACTAGATTAATTATAGAAAAGACGTCTCCACCAGCCTCAAGACAGCTTTCCCAGCAGTGAACAGGTTTTAGGTGTTAGCTACTAGTCCAGTCTAAAGCGCCCCAGAATCATATTAACGTTATGAGCCTAGGCAGCTGAAAGGTAAAAATGAAACCGCTTCTTTAAAAAACGCATTGAGCCCTGAGACTTGTTTCGTCAACACAACAATGTCAGCATAATCATTTCTCCACCACTTCTGCAGAAGTTCTCAACATAGAGACACCCGATTACGCGTCTGAAGGATTCTTACAAAAAAACAAGAATGACGACGCAAAACAGTAAAATATATTGTGCATTTTCGGTAGACGTCAGAAATACACTGTAATGTAATGTAATAATTAAGATCACATTTTGAGGAGGAAATCAGTAAAGGAGTCTGGCTGGAACGTTACGCATGAAATGCACCTTGCAGCCACAACTTAACTAGCCTAGCTCTGGGTCCTAGCTAGCTCCCAGTGCTGCCTTGGAGATGGGCTTGTTGCCATGCACAAAAATTATGCATTTCAAAAACTAAAACATTATCGGTTGATTAACTTCAACACAAACAAATTGCTAACCATAAGAACTGAAATTTCCCAATGTGCAATATAAAGCATCGCGCGCGAGCCAGTTTGAAGTTCGAAGTGATGAGACAAGTGAGCAATCCAGATATCTCTGGCTGGGTGTCGCGTGACGTTTGACCGAAACATTTTGCTGGTTGTACATTGTTTGTTTTGGGTAATATATAAATTCATCATGCAAACTACGTAGCCACACCCAGGGAAAATCCAATAATGTATGAGACTACTCACCCCATTAACCAATCCATAATGGTCGAGAGGATGAATCCAACGAAAGCTGGAGGCGTCCCCTTTTAATTATTCGGGTACCCCCAACTCCCGCTTTTAATCCTCCTCCGTTCGAATAGATTCTGACCGCCTTCAGGCTCTGATGATTGTAAATGTTTTTGAAAATCTCCGAAATCAACGTCTGTAATTAAAAAGAGCATGAACGATTAGAAGCTAACAGCGGGACCGGTGGTGCAGCTCTTCTAACAACCGTTCCTCGGAAGGACAGCATTGACTTTGAGATTAGCTCAAACGGAGGGTTGCAACTCACACTGTATCTAACCCGATATACTGGACTACGAAGCTTGGACGCTCCGATTTGTCCACACAAGCGGTTGTTCAAAAATGGAACCAAAAGGCACCCAGTCAACTGCTAGCACAATTGAGCTATCGGTCATGAACCCTTGGAGAGGTTGTTGAGCTGCTAAAGCTACCGCTGCTGTGATCAAGCTCTGGCACATACAGGAAATCCGGAAGTAAACACCAGTGCGCCCCTCTCCCGAAATCGCCATGAGGACCCGGAAGTCATAGCTGCTCATTCATTTCACCCATGGGCTTTTAAAATAGGAATAGTTCCAGTCCATAAGTCAGTTATTCACATAACACTTGTCGTCGGGAGCATCGTGTAATGCATTTGGAACAGGTGAGTTGCCTTTGTGTATCCAAAATCTCACGTCAAATAAACAATTGTTCAGTTATCGTTACTCTAAAAGAACTACAACTCCCTACTCTGAGAAAAGAAACGTATGACGCACACAATTACGCAGTGTTGAAGCGCACCAGTCACAGCAGCGCTCTTGTTTTGGGAATATTGATATGAACAAAATAAACATATGTTTATGTCTCAAAGCCGTTGTGATACACCTGCATGTGCAGATAGACTTATTTAATTGCTTGCGGGAGACTATTCGAATCGAATGGGAGAAGGTCTTGCAAACGTCTTGCACTTCTAAATAACATCATCACATTGTTAGCCTATGCACAGCGGTGCAGTGCCGCCGCTCAGTCAATTTGTCTTCTCAGCTACACTACAGCTTTGCAGTGAGCTATTAATCACAGCAATGCGTCATAAAATAAACAGCTTTCATATGTAAAAAGACACATAGCCTAGCACAGGATAGGCTAAATATTCATAAACAACTTTGTATTTGACACTATGTTGTGTTCCTACATTATTTTGTTTGTTTGTCTGTTTTTTGTTTGTTTTTTGAAGACCCTAAAGGAGAAATCCAGTCAATAACCCTGTTGTTCAAGGTCAGTAAAAGCTGTCTATAGAAAAAAGAATCAGAAAAGTTTCTGCAACATAGACAAATAACAAACTGATTACAAATAACTGACTGTGTCTTTGCAAAATGAAAGTAAGAGTGCCCCATTTAGGCTATTTAGTGTTAGTTGCCTGTTCACTGTTCAGTCTGTTTTATAAAACTTTCTTGTTCTTTTTCCTGTCACTTAGTGACCTCGGACAACAGGGCTATGGGTTGATTCAAACCGTATTTCTCCTTTAATAATCCAAGAGACATTGGCCTAGGCTGGGCTTGCCCATACTTCCTGTGGCGCTGCACAAAATTTCGCGTCTAAGTACATTAGGTTTCGCCTCTCAGAAGTCGGATAGTATGTGAGGTTGGACAGATTAAGCTCAATGAGCTTTTGTCGCGAAGGTGGTGGCTAACATTGGCCTATCACCCTTACGGAAATTCATGGTGATTCATGATTCACTGTGGTTTTAATAAGGTAACCATGGGTTTACTGTGGTACATCATGGTGATTACATTCACTAGGCCTATGTTCCTAACCACGGTGCACCATGCATTTACTGCGATGAAATTTAGTATTTAAAGTGTCGGCTTTTTTCAGTATAGGCCTTTCTGATTGGACCATCAACATGAAATTTTGACTAGAGATAGGTAAGAGAAAATCCACTCATGTAAAGAAATCTAAATGTTATAAACCCCCAAAATAGTTTCATGTGTAATAAAGTGAAAAGGCAAGGGGGAAAAGTGTGTATCAAACACAGAAAAGCAGTAATGTTGGCACAGAAACTACATGAAGGCAGTTATGTGTCTCTCCAGCACATACATTCTTGTAGATTTTGCTAGACTACAAAGTGTTTCTTGTTTTGTTTCAAAGGTGTTGCCATGCAGAACATGATGAGGGAAGGCAAAAAGCTCTCACCAGATATTTGCATATTATTGGATGGACATGCATCATTCTATTGTCAACTGGACACCTGAAGAATTTCTTGCAGGTTTTTGAGACTCAAATGGATAGTCAGAGGAGTAGCTGAAGACCCAAGGATTTCTCAGAAAGATCTTCAGGATTTGGAGGTAGAAGAAAAATATGTGATGATGCCAAATGTGGTGCCCATAGGGGCATTGGAGTTTGAATATTCGGTGTATTGTTTTCACTGTAACAACAAATGTACTTGTCTTCATTCATCTCTCTGAGTGGTCATACGTCTGACTCCCTGAATAGAAACCTTGCTAGGTGCTTCTGTGAGTGTCCTGTTGATGTAAAAGCCTACTTGAGTTGCTATGTGAACATCTATGCATTTTCAACAATAAGGTTGCAGATGTCTTGAGAGAGTTCTTCATCATTTCCACCATGAGACATTCTTGTGACACACTTCAATTTTGAAAAACCTTTTTGTGGTCCATCAAAATGTACTAACCTGGCTGATATTATTATACACAGATAGGAGGCAGAATTACCTTCAAATTATTTCTACGTTACAGCAGATTCCTTGCCTTTGCAGGCCTTTAATTAGTGCTTTTTCTTGGTGTGTTTGGTACTTTTCACCTCTCCATTTTGCTTTATTATGACATTTTGGGATTTAAAGTTCAGATTTTTTTTTACATGTGTGAATGTCCTGGGTTAATACCAAAGTCGGGTCAAAATTTCATGTTAATAGTCAAATTAGAAATACCTATTCTGAAAAAAATGTTGACACGTTAAATGTTTATTTTCAACGCTCTATTTTCTTCTTTATAGCAGGCCTGTGACTTTACTTGGACCCACCATGAGCCCACCATAAACACATTGTCTGACTTAGTTCATCTTACAGGCTTACAAAGTAGGCCTATAGACAGTCCCTACAGAACCCGGTTAGAATTATGGTGGATAGGATAGGATTGACCATGCATACCAGCTGTCGTATAGGCCATTTTTCATTACAATATGTCAGTCTTTAGGCTATAGGCTTTAGAATGTGAGCCCTAAGTTACTGTCAGCAAAACAAGTCCAGGTGAGCCAATATATGATGGAAATTGCAAACTGTACAAATCAAATCAATGCACTTGGATTGTAATTTGGTGGTTCATAAGTAGAAATATAGAGCCCTGTATAGCGAGAGAGCACCAAACTATTGCAAGGCAACGCGAAAATCACCATAATCACTATCTAACATGATTCTACCCGAGCTCCACAAAAAATACTGTATATCCCCTATAATTTACCTCTTTAAGGTTGTTTTACCAGCATATCACACTAGAGGGCACTGTCTGTCTCTAGAATAAGACCTTTCACCACACATTTTGAGAGGGAGCAGCCATGAACTGCAGATGACCAACAATTAGGTCTATTTCTAATTCTCTCCCTGTTTGATTTGAAGCAATAATTTAAAATATCTAGATGTTCATTTTTTGATAGCCCACAGTAAAAGGTTTTGTGGTTATAGGAGGAGGTAAGGAGGACATGGGGGCCTTATGCCTCTAATGGAAAAACTATCCTATGCTATGGAAAGATGGTGGCAGTTGCATCCGTGGTGGTGGTGGAGGCAGAGGGGGGCACATGGTTCCTCTCTTGGCCTCTGCAGTAAGGCAGTTTGTTTGTGAATAGACAAGGTCATTTCCCGGGAGCCTTCCTGCCACTGACACAGAGCCTCTGATCGATCTAGAGCCATCAGCACGCACAGTCCTCAGTACTCAGCAACACCTCAGCTCATTCACCACGATGACCTCACTGCAGAGCAGGGATCGTTTTCCAGCGCTCATTCACTCAGCTTCCGCAGGTTCGCTCTGTGCCTTTTCATCCGCAGTCTGTCGCTCGTTATCAATGGGGGGATTCAACATTGAGAAAGATGCAAAGTAAAGCCAGCACAATTTCTCTAACCTTTAAAACAAAGCACATACGCAGTGGCACTGCAGTAACAAGTGACTGAACAGTTAAGGTTTTATCAATGACTTATTTACACCAAATGTGTTTATTTGTATATTATTCATGACTTCTAAATCTGATTTGTTAGTGACGAAGGGCACCACTAAGAGAGGCATTTGAGACGGAAGAACTTAGGCTGAGAAAAGGGGCTATCACTTCATCAATAAATAATTACTGGTTTATAAAGGAATCAAAAAAAGCGACATTAACAAGTGTCATCTTGCATTACTCTCATAAATAATGTGATGTGGAGGACGTCACTTAAACTTTTATTGGCAATGGGTAGAAAATAGATTGTGAAATCAAACCCTTGTGACTGGCTGTGGACTCCAAACACAGAAACCATTTCTGAGGAGGCATGGTGACTGACTCTATTTAGCACTCGGACTGTTTTGTCCGTCCTATGGTTAAACCAAAGTGCACAAGGCATATATACCCCTTCTGTCTGTCCTACTGGGCATCTATCTGACAGTCATGCTGTTGGCCAGACTTGAGGCAGCTACTGAGCATATCTGACCTTGTTGATGGTCATGCAGTATTTGGCCTATTTGGCCAAGGTCTCAGGAGCACTTTGAAAGTGTGATGCTCATATCACGGAGCTAAATCAAATGGAAAAATGCTCTTATATGCTATTAAGAGTGTAACTTAATTTAGTGCAGCAAAATTTAGTTTGTCGTGATGGATATGAGCACATGTTTTTATGAAAACGTGTTGTTTGTGCACATGTCATTTGTGTACATACTGTAGCATCTGATAGACGGACAGTATACCACTGACTGACTGACAGTGGACTGTCAGATGTGCTTAACTCACAGTGGACTAGTAGACCTTTTGTCATTCAAGATAATTGTACCATTCAAGTGTAACTCTGATGTAAAAGTTTTTCTAGATCTAGATCACATAGTAAATGAAACAAATTGAATAGTAATTGAATCACTGTTATTACATGTTTTTGCCTAATATACAAGGAATAGGTACAATTGTAAACGTAAAGAAAGCTACATGATTGTTAAAAGTTCCAATAATTGCTGGGATGTATTCAGTTCTGTAACAACCGTCACTTTGAATGCATAGCACCAGTCTTCGGATGTGGCAGGGGTCAGAAAGTGCAGCATTGTTTCTGAGATGCTATATTGGGTGTAAGTGACCCCTGGGTGTCCTCATCAGGCAGTGTCTTCCATAGCTGCAGATGTGCTGTTATTGGATAGGAGCATACAGACGTCTTCCGTTGGCTATATGATATCCCAGTCAGGACCAAAATCTGACTGTTGACGGAGCAAGAGTCAGCAAGTCATCCTCATTCGTCAGCTCTCTCTCTCTTTCTCTCTGTTTCTTTCTCATTTTCTCTTTCTCTATCCCTACCCAGTCATACAGTATACTCTCTTGTCACTCTGTCTATTCTCTCTCTCTCTCTCTCTCTCTCTCTCTCTCTCTCTCTCTCTCTCTCTCTCAGTCTCTCTGTCTCGCTATTTTTTTAGCATCATCCTCGTAACAGAGAG
>JASCIP010000264.1:11619461-11630621 GCA_034783695.1 Sardinella gibbosa
CACTCACATACACACATAAATGCAGGTCTCTTCATTGGAGGGGCTGTGCCAAAACAAAGGAAGATTCTCTTGGACAAGAATGAAAACAATGTGTTATCTGGCCAGAGCTAGCTGGTCCATCCGTCTAGAGGAAAATCATTAGTTCACACAGAAGCAGGACAGAGATATGTGCAGCAGCTGTCCGCTGTCACAGCACTAGTCTGACCCAACGCAGTGTGTGTACCACATGTCTCGGAAATCACTTACAAACACTTGAGAGAGAGAGAGAGAGAGAGAGAGAGAGAGAGAGAGAGAGAGAGAGAGAGAGAGACAGAGAGAGGAAGAGGATAAGGATATCTCCAGCCTACTTATGAAAGCTTGACTGATGTTGTCATGCCCAGAAAAAAATATTTAAAACGCAGAATGGCATAGTAATGGCGTGATGATGTTCACACTAAGAATTAAAGACTTCAGTGGATAACCACCAGCACCACTAAGCTAAGTTCCACGTGATACTGTCAGTATGTGTAAAAAAAAAACATTCTTCCCTGTCCTCATGTGCTTTGTCTAGGGGCCAGTAGTGAGTTTGTACCCCCTCTGGGTTCAGAGTGAAGGACAGGAAAAATAGTTTTCAGGAATGACAGTCAGGTCTTGTGCTCGCGGGAAGGAAGCGGGTGATCCTGAAGACATCTGCCCTCTCTAGGTCATGTGATCTCCTGAGTCATAAAGCCAGCATATACTGTATGTCTCTGACTGGTACTGGCTCCAGATGCTCTTCAGCCACATAACATGAGTCAGGGCTAAAGGGTTTATTGCTTTGACAGGGACCTTAAAGTTCTATGCTTTTCCCCCCAAGAATTTGTGGAAGATATCATTGATGCTATCATATAATATGTGTGAGGACCATATCAAATATCATATCATTGAATTAATCACATTAATACACATGAATGTTTTGTTTGAGTCTTTCAATTTGATCTTCTTATCAGTGTTTTTTTTTTTACCGACCAAAGGTTAATCAAATAATTTGATTCTGGTAGTTCCATGTAAGGTTTTCAATGAGGTTCTTAATCCGAACCTTGTCCTGTTCATTTTTTCCTGTACAAATCCTGTATGCTAGTCACTCTTCCTCTTTCCTGTCCCAATTACCAACATCGAGGGACCGGAAACGTGGGTCCGTTTCTGCTTGGCTCAGGGAGGGAAACATGCCTGCACTCAGAGGAAATAGAGAGTTCAGCAGCCTCCTCGAGGAAAGTGTTTGCAAGGAGAGTGGAGACTGTACTGTACATAATTAATGCTCGCCCTCGTTGCCTAAGATACGATGAAAGCAACGTTGACTTAAAGTTCATCTGGTTTCTTTATTGGGGCGTCTGGGTGGCACTGATCTCGCCGTAAGAGACTGCTTTGATTTTTGAGTGGTTAGCTCATATGTGCCTGGTTTTAAAATTAGACAAACCTGCTCTGCTCAGAGTGCTCTGGATGGAACTCTGTATTTTCCCCTTCAATCCTGAGTTTAAATCAGGCTTTCTCCGACCACTAATTACTGACTGTGCTGCTAGGATCAGTAGCTGTGTTTTCACTCGTTTTTGTTGATTTGGACCCAAACTGAACCTTTTCTACGAGAGTCCTCTGAGAACTCCCAAATTAGCTCTTTTATGGCCCTGTTTGTAGACCCCTAATGATCCATAAGATTTTTTTGCTGCTCTCCTGTTGCTGCCTTTAAGAATTTCCACTTGGATAATCAGCTCGGGTTTGTTCAGACCCCTCCATCCCTTCAAACATCTTTAAATAATTATGAAGGCTGAGGACTAAATGTTAGTTCCTCGTCTGTTATGGTTTCTACATCCCAGGTTAGAAAGTTCTAAACCAAATACTCTCCTTGCTGTGGGACATGCATTTTTGTCAAATGACCAGACCAAATATGGTGGAAGTTTACAAGATGATGTCATAAAAGACTGCTTTTTTTTTTTTTTTTTTGGTACACACCTTACGTCACTTCCCAAAAAACTAGTTCAGTTGATTTGTTGGAATAGAATAAAAGTACAGCATTTTTAATTAAGAAGACTCTAAAAGGCTTACAGTGTAACTGAAGAACTTTTAAAAACTTCTAAAAACAAAAGTGAAGAGCCCTTTATCTGGACGTTTTGGCTTTGCGAATATATGGCAACCATGCATGTGTTTTGCCACAAAGCCATCTTCAGAATTATGCAATATGACAGTACAAGGATCCAAAAATGTTTCGAATTCCAGAGGAAATTCCAAAAATGCAAGAAAAAAATGTGGTTTTACACTGAACATAAAAAGTATGAAGCGTTTATCGAAATCTTGTGGGTCTGAAATACTCTGTGGTAGGCTACTTAAACTACACTCAGGAATGTGTTGTTCTCAATGTATACATACAGAGAGCCTGGCCAGACACATATTCTCCCTTTCATGATCTCCTTACAACATCTCTGAGATTTCTGAGAAGTAATCGAAATGGATTTAAAGCTGTCTCTAGGGACATGCAGAAGGCATGAGCAATCGTGAGATGCACAGGAAATGATTGCTCATTGGGAAGAAGTGGGGACTGGTCTGTTTGCGTGGCTGTCTCTCTGAATCACAGACCTGCTCATGTGCTGCATTCTTTCTGTCAGCTCCTCTCACACGGTCACTACTGCAAAGACAAATCTCCCCAGCAGCCTCAGGCAAACTAGAATACACACACACACACACCGGCACGGCACACCAGTTCAAATCAAGACGACTCTGCCAGGAGCCACGCATTCAATTCAGACTTGAAATTCTCCACATTCTATGGTGAATCAAGCACTGGTCCTTCAAGTTCAACAGTAAACACAGCTCTGAGCAAATCTGACTTCAACTGGGCAACGGTCTAGTAGCCTACATCTACTCCAGCGGATCACTAGAAGAAGTCAGCCGGTTCACTGTATTTTCGTCTACACTGTCACACGGGATAATCTATGGGCTAGTGTTGCACAAGATAATGGTTCCAGAGGGGAGCAGTCAAAACGGGTGTTATCTTTTTCATGCTGCTAAGGCAATAACTCATCTATCTGTGTCTACAGCCATTTCTGTTGCTGTTTCCTCTTCTTTCTCTTCCCAGTTACACAACATGACAGCATAACTTTTGGTAGCTGGGACAGTTATCCAGTCCATCCAGACAAAATGAGTACATCTCTGCTGTTTTTTTTCCCTATGCCTTCTGCAATCCATCACTGACAGGACAGGACTTGGGAGTTGTGCAACTTTGACTTTTACAACACACAGTGTAGGGAGAGGCTAGACACTGAGATGAAAGAGGATCTACAGCTTGGCCAAATGCAAAGGCTTCCTTTGACATTTATGAGGGAGTTCAAACACTCTACTTCTGTAGTTCCACACCAATTCGGTATTTGCCATTTTTTGCAGTAGATTATAGGTTGGTTTTACATTATTGAGTGTAAAGTTATGAAATAATTATGCTCAAGAATAAAGTAATTCATAACTATACCTTTTCATCAAATATTCTTCTTATTAAATAGCAACATCAAACATTTACTCAATAAAAAAATAATAATAATTTCAGTAAAATCAGTACAAAACAAAAAGTGCACTATACAATGTAGCCTATAAACCATCTTCAAAATGTTCACCTTATTCTTCAGTGGTCATATAGCCAATGTTTAAGTTTCAGAAGAAGCAGGTCAGCGCCAATCAACTCAGCTGCCCCATTTGATTGTGGTACAGTGGGCAAGTTGACTTTACAGCCAATAATCTCTTCCACTTCATATTCATAAGAGACAAGGACTGAAGTAAATAACTAACTAGTCAAGACCATTTTCGTCAGTAATGCTTTCCAAATTAGTTGCTAAAGACAGCAAGATATAGACGTTCTTCATAGCCAATGCAAAACCAATTCAGAGGAGGGACGCCTTGCATTTCGGCCGAGGATGGAAACATTAAGCACTGTTCATAAATTATTGAATGACGACTTGGGTTTAGATGTGCCCAGTGAAACCTCGAGGTTGTTAACAAAATTGTCCTGTCCATACAGTAACGTTAATTGAACGCCTGTCAAAAGCGGCATGTACAGTCAGTGAACTGATATCGAAAACAAGCAGTGGTGTATGTATGTATGTTGGCTACTTACTTTATATCCCTCTGTCTTCCCCCATGTTGCCAAGTACGCTGATATGCGCTACGCGGCACCTTCACTCTCAGTCCGTAGAATACCTGTAGTAAACAAGAGCAGCCTGAATGAACGAGCGAATTTCACCGCGATTTCAGGTGGACACTGTAGTCTACCAGTGGTCAACAGTCAGACTCGTCTGTCACTTTCGTCTGAAGGCATGTTTCAGAGAGAGCTCACCGTAGAGCGTCAGACTTGTTTTTGAAGGCGGTGCTCACAAACGCATCTTCCAATGAGAAGTACGTCGACTCGGCAGGCTTTGACAGCGACGCAAACGTCTGTGTATTGTTCTCATAGATATTTTAAATCAAAATAAGTTTTCATAACGAATTAAACAACTTAGTGCTGCAGTCCCTCAAGAATAGCCTAACCCTGTAACTTTAAATGCGGTAAAGGTAGCTTCACTGGAAAGAGTAGCCTTGAGTGGCTGAGAGCTTAGGTGGCACGTGGATGCAGTGATACGAAAGTGTGCACAAGAGCATAAAAATATCCGCAGCTGCTCTGCATATCACGGCATTGATTTTTAAAATTGGTCGGTCACAATAAACCACCGCATCGAGTCGGCAGCAAGATGAGCAGTGCGGTTACACATTCAAAATGCCGTATTATTTCGCCTACTACGAATAATCAAAGTGTTGACTTTTTCCTGTCCTTGCCAGAAAAACGTGTGATTTCAAGTATGCCTTTTAATTGCTTTTACGAAGATAGACTGCACTGTGTTAGATCGATGCTTAATAACTTGGGTAGGCTACTTAGGCATATGCAATTACAAGCATTTTAAGTCTGCTGCGACATAGCCAATAAATTTAAGAGTGGCGTAGGTAGACTGAACACCTCTCTTCACTTGCGTTGACTGATTTAGTTTCAGTTGACATGTCAGGCTGTTCCACTAGTGAGGACAATAATAGGCCGCTCTCCTTTTGGCCCACATAATGCTCTCAGGGCAGTTCATCATATATCAACAATATTAATGCCTGAGTCTTGCGTGAACTACAAACAGGCATTTGACCTTTGGAAAAGGATGACACATGACAGCTCCTTTACGCCATTACAGCTAACTCTGAACCAGTGAGATATCGTATCGCAGGATCAATGCAGAAAGGAGACACCAACAAGCACCAAAATATAGTTATCTCACGTAAAGCTGCATGCACCATGTACCCCGTTTTATGTAAATGGCGCCACTGTCTGGCAATTCGTTCATAGCGCAATGGCAAAATGAGCTTGCATCAAATACATACAACTGGCTCTATTATGTGTCTATTATCTCCACTGTATTGCACTGATTTTAAAAATAAAAAATATATATAATTTAAAAAAATAAACAGATAATGCTAGTACTAAACTGATCGTTGATGGTCATTCCAGCTCTTGTAAATGGATGGTCTTATTGGTGCATGACATGTATGGTGTGACCAGCTTATGACCTTGGTAATGCTGGTGTTTCCAGTTTTACACTAGAATGACCCGCCAGACAAACCGAACATTGTACTGGCATGACTAAAACAAACAAACCAAAAAATAGTAAATAAATAAATAAAGAAATAAAATTACTAAACAGTTAGGTGACCGTCTGGCCAAACCAGCTTAACCATCAAAATCTTGTGATAACACAGCCTATCTTCTAACTGGTCAAACAAGTTTGAACCACAGTTGAACATCAGTTTCACCAGCTTTGTCTGGTCAAGCTATGAGCTTTTCAGCAGTGCTGCAGACTACAGACAAATAAGCAAAGTCTAATGCACCACTCATTACGCGACGATTATGATGTTCAAAGCAAAACATCAGTCTGAAACAGTAGGCTTGTAGTGATAAGTAGGAAAATCAACCAAGTAAATTTATGATTGCAGAAACAAAGCTAATCACTTATTTCAGGTTCACCACGTGATGGCGGTCTCGGTCCATGGATAGCGAGGTGCTCCAGTTGCCAAACTTGTCAACTCGCGAATTTCGGCAAAACTCCTTCCAATTTTTTTTCAGTGACTTATATGTGGGAAGGTCGCGTAGATATTTATCATAGTCAAGGCAGGTAACATACTAATTCTACTTTTAAAAGATAGAATGTGCCTCGCCTCCTGAAATTACAGACCACTGTGTGCGCCTTTAGATAGGCAATGCGGTGTAGGCTACCGCCCATCCTTTGGTGGACATCACAAGTCAGGGGGTCGAAGATAAATCTGAAGTAATGACCTGAGGTCAGGTAACCTATTAGTAACCTCATGGTGGGCTACGAAGGTTTTGTCAAAGTTTCAAAAATCTCAATGATGTCTGCTTCACATACAGTTATGTTTCAGTTACTGACTGATGTTGCCAATAGGGAGGACGTCTAGAAAAGACCTTCCAATTGCTGTTTCATCGCTGTCCTCCCTGTCCTGATGGCATCAAGCCAAGAGTGGCACAGCTGGCTTCGTTTGCGCTGCCACATGACAGTGCTGCACTCCTTCCTTTCCAAGACGCACACGGAGGAGGCTGTGGACTTCCGAGAACAAGCTCATCCAGTCAGTTGGCATAATAACACTGCGACGAGATGATGCTCTTTTTCGTTCTCAGCCTGTGCCTCTCTGTCGGCAATGGCATTCTACCAGATATGCCAACAACCGTGGATTCGGACGTTAATCGCACTGTCGAGACAAATGTATCCCAAGGTCACGCAACCTTAAATGATATGTTTAAGGAGGTGGAAGAACTGATGGAAGATACGCAGCACAAATTGGAAGACGCGGTGCACCAGGTCGGTATTTTTTATTATTATATGGGTAACAGGTAATTTCTTTTGTCAGTAAAGTACCAGCCAACAAATAATCCTATGTTATTTGCTGCATTTAGCTGACTGAATAGGCTAATGATTCTCCAATCTAACATGTATATTCAACTACATCAAAGGGGTGGATAGGTGACTAAAGATGGGTATCCTTTAGGGAGGAGGTTGAATTTTTTTCATGAATTGAATGTGTCATTCAGATTGATAATGAAAGTGCCAAGTCCAATTCATATGCACAAAATGACCACCCTGAAAATGTCTCCATGAGTGTGCCTGGAAATCAGTCTATTCACCTCATCAAGCAAGCTGAGCAGGTAGGCCCACATCCACTTCCTCTGGCTGATTCTGTTATGCGCTCTCTTAATAGCCTAACAATGTTTTGACAAGTTGCCTATTCAAAGAAATTGTCTGTCTGCCAATTGTAAAGTAGACACTACATTCTCACTTGTCATTCCTCCTAATGTAAAGATTGTATCCAGGTTTTCTAAAATTATTACTGGATGAATGTTGTGGGTATTGCAGTTTAATTTAACATTGCTCAGACAACTACTTTGGAGGACAAGTGGTCATTTCTTAATGTGTTCTTAACGTTTCCTCACTCAGGTGACTGATAACACGACTGAAGAGACTCACTTTACCAGAAGTGTGATCCACACAAGCAAAGAAAATGATATTAATCATGTAAGTGCTTTTTGGTATATTAATTTTCCTCTGACTAAACTGTATTTTTCTTTGTTGGTTTTTATGACCATCAAGGGTCAGTAAACAACCCTGTCTTGAGACTACTGTTTGATATGATATGGAGTTAACTATGTGTTGTTCTGTCTGTTGTTGTCCATCATTTTCTTTTTTTCACTAATACTGCTACACAAACACAGAACACATACTGTGAGATGGACAGCTAAGTCTCTCTCTAACAGACAGGAGTTAGTCCCTCAGAGGTATTCACGACACCACTCTGCCCTTCAGGGCATATCGCTGTGTTGTCAGCAGCACACTGATGAATGTGCTGACTGCACGGACTCACATATGATACACATTCAGTGCACATGGCCAGGTATTGACATACTGAGGCAGACATACAGTACAGTGCTTGGAGGAATGACGGAGTACTGAAAATTTTAGGAAAAAATTCATGTACTTGTAAGTGGTAAACAACAGATTCGAATGCTTGAGTGAAGGGCAGTAGAGTCTGTAATTCTGCAGTTTCACTGATGTTAAACAGTGACAGCTTTTAAATTGTTTTTGGCCAGTAGGCTAGTTGTGTGGGGAGGCTTCCTTCTCTGTCCTGATTCAGGAATATTTATGACGTAAAAAGACAAAATGCGGAAATGATATATTTTCTTTATCTTTCCTTCAATGTGTAGCCCTCCTCCAGTTTCAATTTAAGGTCAGTGTTTTTAGGGTCACTAGTTTAGATAAATATTAAGGTCATATAACAGCAATCACAGACCTGACTCGAGAGGCCCGTATGTTGCTCTTCTGGGGATCGTACATGGCACCACTATTAACTTTCGCTATGTCATATATATTAATGTGTACTGTATTTTCATTCAAGTTATAAAGCTGAGAACAAGCCAGGCGTTGTGTGTAATGTCTCTAGCTCTAGACCGTACAGATGTTTCTTATTATAAAACCACGGTTAGGGTCAGTCTGTGATCATAGTTCCCAATTCGAAACCCAAGCATCACCAGTTGGGTCAGCCAAAGAGAAGATAGCAGACAGCTAATGGGAAATGCATAATGGCTGTGGAATGCTGATGTGTGCACACTGCACAGCTTGCATAAAACCCTCACTTATTCCAGTGTACATTACAACAGCTGAAGACAGACTCTCAATGTCTGTAGACATGACACCCCTTTGCTATCAGAGATTATGTTTCTGTTAGAGGGCACGGTATAGATTGCATCCATCTCTTTAAAAATATGTTGAATGCTTGAATTCCAGCGGCCTCCCTTTCTCTAAGCCCTAAGCCTCAAAAACATAACTGGTTTGAATCAACCAATATTTAAGTCAATCCATGCCATTGACGTCTTTGAGGGTTCAGGGATTAGGGCGTTTGGGGGGAGGGTATTGGGATGCAGCCAGAGGGATACTGGATACTGGATCCTGATGCAAACATTCACTGACCTTGTCCTTGTCCATAAAATGTCCCGGAAGTGTGTTCACCCCACCCGTCTCTCTGGCTCTCCGGCAGGAGTGCATTATCGATGAGGACTGTGAGAAGGGCACATACTGCCTCTATGAGTCGCATCACTCCCAGTGCCTACCCTGCAAGGAAGTGGACAGGGTAAGACAATCAATTAATGGCCACAGTGATTAAGTACTGCAGTCTTCCTGCCAGTTGTTAAAGTTTGGCAATTTATTAAGGAGTGGTTCAAGAAATCATCAAAACACAATACTTTAAACCAGATGGGGCAATGCAGTCTTATTTTACCAGCATATTTATCATATAGTTAAAATATCTGCAATTGATTGAAGTTGCGGGGACTATAATAGGCGTTTAATTGTTGTGCAAGAGTTTGACATGGGATTTAAAGAGTGGAAACAAAATCCTTCTAATCTCCATCCTTCAATCTTCCATCATTTGAAACATAAAAATGTTTGCTCCTCCTAAAAATATGGGACATAGCAATAACAGCTTAGAGAAAGGATGTCTGCATCTCTGTAGCAGCTGCTCCCAGAAGCAGCCCCAAAAGGCAGTTCACTACCCAGCATTGTAACGATGTGATGCAACTCTGCCTGCATTGTGCCTGCATTGCAGTGTAGCCACAAGTGTAAGTGTAATCAGATATGAGCGCTGTCCGCTCTCCTCCACTGACTTTTGTATGAGAGTGCAGGCTTGGCTAAATACGAGTGGGTCTGTCTCTGTGTCTCCCCTGACTCACTGAGGAGGATCCAAATGAGAGAGAGAGAGAGGCAGACAGAGCAGAATTTCAGCAGATGCTAGACCCTGCAGCACTGTCCATGAGCGAAGGGTGGGGTGGGTAGGCACACGATGACGGACTCAGTGGAAACACTGGCAGTGGCAGGACTCCAAAATGGAATGTGTGTGTGTGTGTGTGTGTGTGTGTGTGTGTCTCTGTGTGTGGGTGTGTGAAATATTAAGAATGCATGAGGTTGACCAAGTCTGTAAGCTCTCCAGGTTTCTCACAAACACACTCTTGTCATGAAGCTGAAGTAATTTTTTCGGGGTGGAAATATACACAATAGACGTCATGAAAAGGAAACAAATTTTACAGTGTTACAATGTTACAGTGTCAACATTGGTCTGATGCTGACAAAATGCTGTTTGTTTGTCAGCCTGATTTATTGCTTATTTAATTATTTCCTACATTAACCTTTGTGGTTCGTAGTCATGTAGTAAGGATGAGGAGTGCTGCTCGGGGAACCTGTGCATCTGGGGACAGTGCTCTCAAAATGCAACCAAAGGCGAGAGAGGGAGCATCTGCCAACACCAGAGCGACTGCAATCCTGACCTGTGCTGTGCTTTCCATAAAGGTTGGTCTTTCTCTCTCTGTCTCCCATCCTGCTGAAACCTGGAATGTGATTTTTTCATGCCTAGACGGTGAACTCTATCCAGTGGAAAAAGTCTATCTGCTTTTGAATTTCATCTCAAATGTCTAATTTGCTCACAGAGGGTTTGCTAGTATGGTAACAATGTCTTTAACATCCAACATTTCATTTGGATTTATTACACTCTGCTTTTATTTGACTTTGGTTTGAAAATAAAGGCCCACTGTTCAATTGCCTTTGTAGAAAATATGAGAACATTCTGTGTGGTCTCATGAATTGTTGAGTTTAATTAAACCCAAGACGACCATGGTGGTCTTCCACACAGCTCAGTTCTGAACCCAGTTTACTTTTGTCTTCCCCTCTAAAGCCCTGCTCTTCCCTGTGTGCAACTCCAAGCCAATTGAGCGCGAGCGCTGTTTCAGCTCCACCAATCACCTGATGGAACTCTTATCCTGGGACATGGAGGGGGAGGGTCCAAGGGAGCACTGTCCCTGCGCTGGGGACCTTCAGTGCCAACATATGGGGTATGAGGTTCCTTACTTATTACAGGGAATAGTTTGACTGATATTTGTCATATAAAGTAACAAGTGATTTAAAGGAGAAGTTTGATGTGAATCAATCTATAGCCCTGTTGTTATGCCGGGTTCACATACGTTGCTTCTCTTTACTCGCTTCTCGCTTACTCGCCCAAAAGTTAAATTAATTTTAACTCAATATCGGCGATATCGCCTCG
>JASCIP010000264.1:12710559-12720736 GCA_034783695.1 Sardinella gibbosa
ACACACACACACACACACACACACACACACACACACACACACACACACACAAACCACCAATAATGGCTGGTCATAAAAGCAGGCAGCATTTTTTATTTTTTTTTATTCGTTTTATAAAATTATTTTCCTGCCTCCGATACTCCATTAACCGGAGACCCGGATCCTAAAGTGGAACTTAATTTTCGAGTTTGCCAGTCTCTGGAGCTGGAGAATATAGTATTTCTAATCAAGTTACAAATGATTAAGTTGCTGCCGCAGTTCATTCAATCTCAGGTCTAATTAACTTGATCATTATCTCTGTGCATGCAAGGCTGAGCATTTCCTGCTGAGGATTTGGCAAAGAGCGTGCTCCATGCCCTACTGGGTGGGTGGGTGGTGGTGGTGGTGGTGTTGGGTGGGTATGGGGGGGGCAATTAGAATCCTGATATCCTGCAGCTGCTCTCCAGGGCTGAGGGGAGCGCTACATGTATAAGGGAGGATCAGACATTTTCAGGTGCGTCACACCGACAAGAGTCTTTTTGGCACCTATTCATTGCAGATCTTAAAGAGGTGGCTGTAATTTACACAGACTGACAAAAGGGGATGCTTTGTGTCGCGTGTGTGTGTGTGTATGTGTGTGTGTGTGTGTGTGTGCATCCTTACCTGGATATCGATCTCATCTTCCATGCGTGTGTGAGGCACCTTCCTCTCGGCGCTGTTCACTCGTGTCCACTGGGAGGCCATTGCTTGGCCAGCTTCACAAGCCACTGCCCACCTCAGCTACCAAACACACACACACACACACACACACACACACACACAGACAAAGAGATAGAGAGAAAATTGTGGCAGTGTGAATACAGTGTAGGAAGCCCAGTCTGACAAAAGAAAAGGAAAGAAGAAGAAGAAGAAGAAGAAGAAGAAGAAAAAGAAAAAATCCATCGGCCCTCCAGACAGATCACCTAACTGTGGAGAACAATCAAGCAAACAAGCCGGCACTGCACAGAGTCAGTACCGATAAGCCAGCAAAGTAGGTTTCCTCTCTCTGGGATGATCAATAATCATTTGCCTCTATTTTTCTTCTTCTTCTTCTTCTTCTTCTTCCATCCCCCACCCCTCCTCCTCTTTCTCTCTCTCTCTCTCTCTCTCTCTCTCTGACCGCTTTCGGAGAGACTCTTCAGGGATGCTTTTATGCACCCTACCTGGGAGAGATAAGAGACGAGCCCTTGTAAATGTGAGGTTAACTCAGATGAGGGCATGAGGAAAGCCAATCGCAGTGCAGCACAACACGCCACGGCACCCATCTACCTGCCTCCACCCCCACCCCACCCCCACCCCACCCCACCCCAAGTGTCCTGCCCAAGGCTGGGTGATGACAGGCAGTCTGCTGCAGGTCATTCAAACGCTGTCTTCACTGTGCTCATCCAGGCCTGGATAATTCCACTCACAGACATGATAAGCTTCTCCCTTGAAAAGCTCTATGGTTCCTTTGACGTTTTCATTTTCTTTTTTTTTGTATCTCTTTTAATGAGTTTCCATACAAAAAAAATAATTATACAAAAAAAAACCTGGCAGACGGCAGAGAGGAGGACTGAGGGACGCAGTAAATTTTATATTAAAATCTACACGAATGAATACAAAATGACTTCACAACAAACAAAACATCCTGGGCTAAAGCTAATCTTGTGGGTGGGGCAGAAAAAACTATTTTCTTGTCAGAGGTCATTCTAATTCAACAGAAATAAATGTGTGTATGAGTATGTGTGTGTGTGTTGATGACAGAAATGTCAAAATCATTTTACAGGTACTAATTAAGTTCTTGAATAAGGGCTATTTATAATAGTAAATTGTGAAAGTCAAGGCTTCTTGATGAAGGGCATCTTAACTCGTGCTGACAAGTGATAAGATGAAACTCAACAGTCATACAGAACTCAATAATTACTTACTTGAAATTACCTGATAACACCACAACATACTCTTAAGCACATGGACAGCAGTTTACCTAACTTAATAACAAGTGCTTGTGGAGGCCTATCTTATCACGAGTGGCTTTGCGTCCAGTGACACATGTACTGTATTTGCCTACAATCTCCTTTAATCGGAGACCTTTCTGGCATATCAGCAAACATGGCAGAGCCTCCTGCTGGGCTTCTCAGCCCCGGCCCATATGGTCTTAAGTGTGCCTAATAATATTATGCACAATTTCTCCAGGCCTCTGCGGCTAAATGAAATGTAAAGCGATTGCGGCGTGATGGCAGTGAGCGCTGGAGTGCCTTTGCCACACGGACAGGCATTAATAATTAACAGGCAAACGGTGTCTTTACCCTTTTCTCTCACTGAGCATTAGCGTATCTCTACCCTGACAGTGGAGCACGGGGCAGGGTGGTGCGGGCAGGGGTCCGATGGAGTGGCAGGACAGACACTCACACTGGGCCATCCATCGCCTCCCATCTTCTTCACCAGTCAAAAGCAGCTGAGACAGTTTCCCCCCCGGAATCCTAATCGCCTCAATCAGAAGAGCTTGCTTGGCCAAAGACAGCAACATGGCACTGGTGAACAGCTAAGCCAAGTGAATGTGACACACACAGATACAGACACAGACACGGACACACACACACACAGACACTGAGACACTGCGGCTTCAATTGCTAACAAACAGGTAGACACACACACAAACACACACACACACACACACACACACACACTGAAGCGTCAGGGATTGAGTGCAAGTTAATGAGCCCAGGGGGAAAGGAGATATCAGGTGAGGTCTACAAAGGTGCCTGACCTTAAAACAGGTCACTGACACTACAGCAGAATGGTTGAACAAGCAGGCAAGCGGCCTGGTTTGATAGCATCAGGGTTTTATTACTACACTGGGTTTGGTTTTGTTTGTTTTGTTTTTACCAACTGATAAAAAAATGTTGCAAAATTGTTGTAATAATGGAGTGACATCAGTGTCAACTTATTTTGATATAAAACATTACAAAGGTCATGAACTCCATAGTCAGAAATAAAAATTTACACTCAACTCAACTCAATCTTACAGTTTACTAAAACATTAACAACAATATTGATATAATGGAATAATAGTGAATAAAAGTGCAATCAGCTGTTGTGATATTTTCATTAAAATTGACATAGAATGTGGAGTTCAACACTAACTGAATAATGTTGTCTTGTTGAACTAATAACAGCAAAACTAAACTAAACTTAACTGTCTTACAATTATTCATGTAACTTGAAATGTTTGTGTATAGATTCCTGCTAAAATGAAGTAATAACATATTGGTGATAAAATAATATAGAAGCTATAAAAATTAATACGTTCCCCAAAAAGTGAGATATACTGAACATCTGCAAAATGCCTGGCTAATTGAAAGGTAATTTCGAATGACACACGATACAGACAGGAGAAGGGGAACTTCAGACACTGCGAGCTAATCATCTGGCGCGCATGACAGAACTGGGGCTCGCCTGACTGACACGTTTCACAAGGCAGGCTTGGGAGAAGGGGGAATAATAGCCTATTCTGATAGCAGCAGCCCACCTTCTGTCTCCCTGCTCAGCACAGCACACCGTAGCACAGCAAGGAGCAGCGTTCACCTGAGCATGATCACGAGCATGAGCTGTCACGGGCTGCACGCTGTGTCACCTGAGATTGCCAAGGAGCAGAATTAGAAGAGCGGATTCAAAGATGTGTGTGCTCACCACGTTGTGGAGGACTCAAGAAATTCCATCAGTTAGGCCCTTGCAGTTTGTTCCCGTAGCGATAACCTGTAGACAAAAGGTGGATGTTACACAGCGCTGTGGCAGTTAGACTGACATAAAACCAAGCTCTTTTTGGACACATTTTTTTAATACCTTGAGTCTGTCAAAGTTACAAAGTTTCCCCAGTCAGGTTTCATATTTCGAAAGGTACACATGGATCACTGATGGTCTAACCCTTTTTTCTTTTTTTTCAGAAATGAGGTACATTGTGCTATCTTTCTTTGCAAAGCATCCAAGATCAGGCCCCTCAGACACTCAACAGAGGCATCCAGAGGTAGGAATCATTAGCAGAGACTGAGACATGGCAGAGGCTTTACAGTCTGCCTTGCCGAGGACCATGTGCTTCCTGGTGCCTCCTCACATCTCTGAAAGCACCCAGCATAAAGTAATTATGGCAGATAGAATGTCAGCAATCGATCCCGCTGCATTTTTCATCCCTCTGCCATAACTGTCAGGCGGCCATTAGCGTTTATTTACAGACTGTTTGCAGACGGAAATACCCATTGTTTCCCTGGGCTGTGAGAGAGATGCTCTGTTTCAGCGGGCGACGCAAATTAAATGTGACATCGGAATGATGCCTGGACTCACAGAGATAATTCCAGGTCTGGATTGAGTTCTCTCTCACTGTCTCTCTCCCTCTCTAAGCTTTACAGTGGTCCTCTCCCTCTCTCTCTCTCTCTCTCTCTTTCTTCCCTCTTTCCTTGTTCTTCCTTTTGTTCTTCATCTTTCTCTTTTCTCCCTTTCCTTTCTGTTCCATGCTCTAACCTCTTCTTTAATTCGACGCTCTCTTCCGTGCTCACCACCCTTTTTCCTTCTTCTCTGCAACGCTGCAGACTGCACACTGTTTGACAGAATCGCTTTTCCTTTGAAAGTCTGCCCACCCTTTAAGCAGTCCCAGTTCAAATGCAAATGGGGGACTGGCATAATAACTGTGTGAGCAGTTCTTATTGAAGCCAAAGGTGAAGGGCCCGATCGTCGCCTTTACGCCACTCGACTTGACGCAGGAAACACTTTTCACCGTCCTCAACATAAAAAAAACTACTGGTCACAAAGACATGAGAGACTCCAGAGTTTCGCCCACTGTTTGGGTTTCACACACTTGGCATACTTGGTTTACACAAACATATTCCTCTTTGCAGGCAAGGCTAAATATTTCATTCTCATCATCTGCAGTTTAATTATTCATTGACAACTGCCTTTGATGACAAATGATAAACCTTGCCGTCTTAATGAACCTTGGAATTATATTACCTGCTGAGGGAAGATGAGCATGTCTAGACTGCAAGTGCAGAGGAGGGAAATCTTAGATGCACTCTGCTTAAATACACTTTTGAAAGAGCTATGGTATAGCTACAGAATTTAATCATGTTGGACTAAACTAGCCATATGATGATGGAGTAAACCAAAGCCTGGATATGTACACTACCCCAAAAAAGCATGCACTGTTTCCTCACATGAGGCAATAGCCTGCTATTCGCCTATGAAGTCATGTCAAAAAAGAGTATATCAGGGGAGAAGATTCTCTCACATATCATGCTTATGACGGCACACTGATGCAGTTAATTACTGCCAATGCTGAGATCTTCAAGTTGAACTGTGTTAAGTCTACTTTTAAAGTATTCCTGAATCTGTAGTTGCTCTGATTCTGTTTGGCCTTCCTAATGATCTCAAATCTAAACTTTGAGTTTTGTGGTCAGGGCCTAAGTATATGTTTGGCTGTATTTAAGTCATTATGAATGACCAATTGTGTGTTTGGTTTCTTTCAAGTGTCATATGGTTGATCAGCAGAGACTGGATGAACTTGCTCTGTTCTAAAGAAGCAAAAGATCAAGTTGCTCCCACTTGCTCAGAAGGCTTCACATGTTGCTAGGAGATAATACTCTACAACATTCAAAAGCATTTGTCATCGGTTTAATGGCACCAGCCAGGCTAGTCTCTGCAGGGCACACTTTCTGAAATGTCAGTAAGTTCCTTGGAGAGGAATCATTAAGAACAAAAAAAGATATCACGGCTGAAATGATACTCTGCATTCAAACATCATTCACAGAGCAGTCAGTCTCTGCATTCTTCTACATCTCACTTGCCAAGTCTGAAAAATACCAAACATCTTTGCTATTCTGGGTCTATAAAGACTATTCCTGGCATAGAAATCATATTATTGTTTTGAGATTTTGCAATTTCACAGTATATTAAAGAACATTTATCAACAGACAGAAACAAGAGATTAGGTAACCAGGCCTTCCACTTTTTGTAGAGAAAGTAGCCTACATGATGACATAGGGTATTTACAACACTACACACTGCAAAGCACAGTTCACCGATTCTGAACAATAGAGGGGAAAGATATGGAGATCAGATAATGGATACTCAGTAATGGATCTCCTGTCACTTAAATTAGTAACCTTTTCCCAATGGTACCCATATGCCCAGACCTGCACCCATTTCATCATGTCTGCAGGGGAAAAGTGAAACTAGAGCATTACATTCTCCAGCAAGAAAGGCAATGTTGCAGGAGCAAGCAACACCCAGCTGCTTGGAGCCCATAATTATTTAAATCTCATACAAGTAGCAATTAACTTTCTGTGACCTGTTCCAGCTAAATATAATTATCTGGCATAGAACCTGCATAGTAATAGGTGTTTTAATGCTCACTGATGTTTCAATGTGCTCTAAGCTGAAGTAGCAATAAAACTGGCTGCGTTCATTAAATTGAGTTTATTGAGTTAAGTTATGCGAACTTTCCATTTCTAGTGTCAACATGTACAGCAAAATATCCTCTGCTGTTTGGTATATTGTCCATACGTTACAGTAGTTAGCGTAATGTTATGCCAGTTAGCCCATGACAGCTAACAGACTTCCTTCTCTCTCAACCCTGAATCAAAGCGTTACCATGAACTTCTACTTACTGTATGTCAAGGTACGGCAAAACACTTATGTTGAACAAGTGCATTTATCTTAATTGTTTGGATGCCAACGGCAAGGTTTATGAAGCAGAATCATTAACTAATTGGGGATCTTTAGCCATAAGTGTGCAACGCTGACTCAAGGCTTTGGCGTGTGTTGCTATGGCAACCAGAGAAGTTAGCTTCGCAGTTTTCATTCGGTATCGACTTAAATCTAGTCCGTAAAGAAATAAGGACTCTCAGACAAAATATTAATTTACCATCCGTTGTGTCCAAGACTCTTCAAAGACGCTTCCTTCGCCTGTAGTTATCAGTTTGTGGCACAACACAGTGTTTTACCTTGGACCGCTGCGACACACTTTCTAAACTTTTGTATTTACTGAGGGGAGGGCGGGGTACGGTGGCTGGTGTAGGACAGCCTTCAAAAGCATACTGCACGTCAATCACGTTGCTGTTTATTAATGGTTTCTGTTGCCCAGTCACTGTTCGGTCAGAAACATCATCAGGGGGTGGAATGAATAATATTCAGTGGTATGTATGATAATCTACATCAACTTAACAGTATGTGTTCATTTGTTTTGCTCATGCGTTTTGAGACATTACATTTTGTTGTAGGCTAATATAAGATAACGGCACTATGAAATAATCAACAGATCGAGATGACATCTGCGAGTAATTAGGCCTTTGTTGTCAGCATGAGGCAAATATTCTGCATCCGTCAATGCATTGCCAACAGATGGATATTAGTCGCCATCTAGTGGGCTTATGCAATATTACTCGAAAAACTGAGCCTATTTCAAAATTATGTGCAAAGAAAATAATAAAACAATTGAGGACTGAGTGTAGTTAGCCTACTGTGGTGCCAAAAAGGTTTTGCAAAACACAACATGGTCACTTTAAATTGTAATTAATGATGTGTAGATTAAACTGTCAGTAGTAAACAAAACAACAAATGTAATAATAAAAGACCCAAATGGAGAGGGCTTTTGCCTTTTCTCTCCAAGACAAGAAACGCTTGGGGAGTAGCCCATGAGGTCTTGTAAACCTCCACCACACTGAATGTTGAATGGGATGGTTCTGCCAAATGTGAAACCATTTTGTTGTATTTTCAGTTTATATCAACATATGACCTAATTCCCTAATGGTCTAGAGATAAAAAATAATTACAGTTTTAAATTAAGTGCAGAAGGCATGTCAGGGTTGCTGATTTGGTTTCCATACTTGGGGTTGAAATTTTAGAAACTCCTCAATTATTTTCATGAATAGGTTCGATGGTCCGTACTGTCCAACAAAACTGTCACGACTTAACGGGTCATGTTCAATCTATGTCTCCACTCTCCACTCTGCGGAGATAATGGGCACCAGATGAGGTACACGATGATATGTGAATCACAGACATACATGACTTTTAAACCATCCACAACATTGATGCCATGCTCTCTTTGTTTTCGTTTAAAAAGAGAAGTATTATTTCTGTGCTAAAAAAACAGCCAAACAAACATAAAAACTGCATACAAAACAACAAAACTGATGCAGTAAAGACTTGTTTTTACCTCATTTAATTCAGTTTGTATAATGGTATGATAATACACATTCACATTTTGCAAATTCAGAAATGTCAGATGGCAATAATAAACGCACCCCACTTTATAATGAGTACTCTGTGATACCACATTCATTTATGTCAAATTAATATGTGCATTTGTGAATAAATACATGTTCTTACATTATGTCATTTGTTAAGGATTATGGTTAGTAACATGTAATTATAGGTACATGCACTTCCAAAGTCTATTATTATGTCCTTATCTAAATAGCATTGTCCAGGAGATTGTGGGATCCAACATTCTTTGGCTTAAATGTAATTCCCACAAAATGTTACCGCATGGCAAGAGTGTTTTGTGATTTTCTGTAACCCTGGTTTGAACTGATCTACCTCCATATCTTTAATGATAAGACCAAAACTACAAAACTAGGACCCAAACATTTTTGACCATTTAGAAGTGAAGTATCTGTAAATGGTCAGTACTACATTGGGCCATTTCAGTAAAAATGTATGCTGACAGACAGCAAAAGTCAGTCTAGTTCTGTTGCATTCAGCAAATGCTGAGCTCGTCATCACTAATGTATATCTGCATGCAATAAAAATACCAAACACATACCATTGCAGCTATGTCAGAAATAGATTTAACTGCTTTTCTTCTTTTGTTCTTTTTTTTCTCCACAGAAAGCAATTTTACCCATCGTTACAACGTCAGATGAAAAGCAGGCCATTTTAAATGCACCACAGCGGAGATTCAATTGGGATTTATTTGAAGTCTTGTGTGCCATACTTTGTTGTTTAGGGGTAATTTACCCATAATTCTCACCTCATTACTGCTCCCTAAGAGATGGAGTTCAGTTAGACATTGTGCATTCCAACATGCAAAGTCCAGTACATGGGTCACTTTCTCCAGCACAGAGCATCAGCAGAGAGGGTAAAAGCATCAGTGCTGCCTTGGGGAGAATTTTTAAGTAATGTAACAGTCATTCATATTTAAAAAAAAAATACAAAAATACAATGGTGTATGGACATGAAAGCTTCTTAGCATCTAACACTTCAGATCACTGTTCAAAACATATTACCGCCTTTTCCTGTATTTTATTTGACACATTATGCTATCTGGCTCTATGATTATAAAAAGAAATGCATTTTTTTCTCAAGGAATACTTGGGGAATTGACATCAACATGAACATGGACATTGACATCCTGATTACATTGTATTATGCAGTGCACATGTGCCAACAGTTACACCCTTTATGTTATTATTACTGTACGCTGTGGTGAACCTATTTCTGTGAGAGTCAAAATGAACAGGGAAACAAGAGAAACTACAGTTCTCTCATAAGCCAGAGAGCTGAGCAGTCATGACTAAATGGAGTGGAGGGCCAAAATGTGACCTGAATCACAACACTTCTCGTGTGCGCGAGAGACAGCACAGATGTTTTTTCCCACTGCTTAGAGTGAGTTCGGCGACTCGGCTCGCTCGCTCTCTTGGCAGCGTAGATCGAGGGCCTGTTCATACGGACTTCCTCCTCTTGCCAAAGACGTTGGTGATGAGCTTGGCCATGGACTTGGATCCACTGTAGCGCCGGCGGTCTGCCCGCTGCTTCAGGTGCTCCATCACGTGCCGCATCAGCTTGTTGAAGAGGTTGGCGATCTGCAGGTAGTCCTCGGCCGCCGACACCTCCTGGAAGTGGCACTTGTTCTCCAGGGCCACGGCGCGGGCCTCCTCCTCGCTCACCTGTCGGCTGTGGCACAGGTCCTGCTTGTTCCCCACCAGACAGATGGGAATGTCCACATCCCTGGCCAGCACAGAAATGATGAAGACTGATTACTCTCGCAAGCTAGTTTTTTTTTTTTTTTCCCCCACTCTGGAGTGTTTACACAGCCATATGGACAAGCAGAACTTTCTGCAGCACATAGAACAATAAAGCACTGTACTCCACACACACACACACACACACCCGACACACAGCCCCGGTG
>JASCIP010000264.1:14117432-14130030 GCA_034783695.1 Sardinella gibbosa
TCTCACAAAACACACACACACACACACACACACACACACACACACACGGTTTAGTGGTGGCATGCTTACAGAACACTACAGTGTTGAGACACAAAAAGAAGAGATGGTGCAAAAAGAAGAAGCGGCTGCTGGTGATGGTGGTGTGTGTGTGTGTGTGTGTGTGTGTGATGTGTGTGTGGAGGGGGGGGTGGTCTGATGCTTTTGAAAGGTGCTCAGAGCCAGAGGTTATCCACATAAAGGAGAGTCTGAACGGCTAGAAACAGCTCTGACAGGTGAAAGGCCTGCCTTCTTTGCTTTGGGAGAAGCTGGGCTTCATTTAAAAAAGCCAGGGCTCTTAAGTCAACAGAGCATTGTTAAGCGAAAACAAACAGAAATTCAGATCGGGAAATGCTTTAGCAGATGCGTGGTGGAAAAATGTAAAGTTAGTTGACTTTTAAATGTTAAAAAAAGCCACACTGGTGGTGAAAGAGAGAACATGAAAGAGTGAAACAGAAAGAATGAATGAGAGAGAATTTAAATTGTCACATTAAATCTGTTTTTACCACTCTCAATGGCAAAGGCCTTCATGTACCTGGCTCAATTCACACCATGCCACTCTGAGATCAACACATTCAAATGCATCGTAGAACAGAAGCACAGGACAATACAGCATCTCCATCAAAGTATATATATACAACTAAAACTAAAACTAAAACAAGAACCAGCACAACCTCAACAAAACAGGTCAAAAAAAAGGGAAACCACACAAACATCCAGAGCAGGCATGATGGAAGCACCCGGGACTCCATACTACTCACAGTGGAGACACAAGAGAGGAGACAGAGAGAAAGGGAGCAGGGAGAACCGACTGGAAAATGTAGGGAGCAAGAGATGGGAGGAGCTGTTGAACATACAGTACAAGACACCAGCAGTCAAATGTACAACATCCACTTGCCAACATGGCCACCCTCCACCCCTATTCCCTATCCTACCTGCCTTAGGCTTAACGTGCCAACCCATCTAAATGCTAATGCTAATCCTCCATTGTTATATATTAAACAAGGAGACCAGGGGAGATTTGTGGCAAGTGGACAACACAATGGCTTGAGAACCAAGGCAAACCAGTAGGGCAGAGAGGAATGACATATGAATGGCAAACGGCTTTGCTTTAAGGGAGAAGATATTGACAAGCCATCAAGGCCTACTTGAAGAACAAGTGACATGACTGTTACAGGCTACTCGCCCTTTTCTTTCTCATTACTTTTCCCAAACTTATTATTTCCCTCTAAGACCTAATCCTAATTCTGTAAAATCTGTAGGGAGAATCTTTCAATATAGGTTTACCGCATGCTGTAAACCTCAACTAGTTTCTTTTACTAGGAGGTCTTCAGGTGTGAAGCAAACCTGCCCAACTGAACTAAACCCCAGAATGTGTGTGGGGCTGCTTGCACATGGAGACTGTGGAGGGGAGATGGCATGGAACACCACAGATGTGCATCTGAAGCAGGAATGCCACACGGGGGAACAGTGATTCTCCATGCGGAACCTCTCAGAAGATGAGCATTCACGACGGGAGTAATCACCCCCAGTGATCACTAACAACTAACACATGGATGTTTATCCAAAGAATGGAGTTCATAAACGCTCATTCCTTCATCAACACTAACAGCCTGTGATTATAAACAGTTTTGCACACCAAACCACCAAAAACAACAACAACAGAAAAAAAAAGTGACAAATCTTCCATGTGAGGATCCCTGTCTTCTAGAGCTCCTCTTGGGTCTACGTCGCTCCTGGGAGTAAAACACGACAGCGGAGGCCGTCTTTCCCGCCACGCGTGGGCGTGGAGACCTTACCGGCGATGTTGCTGTCAGTCTCGTCCATCTGCATGCTGGTGACGCTGGAGTTGTCCATGCGCAGCTGGAGGTCGTTGAGTCGCTCACGCAGCTGCTCGATGTCGCTCTCCTTGCTGTCGAGCTGCATCTGCAGCTCCGTGCGATACGTGCTCTCCTCTGCCAGTTGCTGCAGCAGAAGAGGAGAGCATTACGTGGTCAATAATTTATATAATTATATAATTTCATACGCTCATTTCCTTTGAGCATATATCCACATGTAGTAGGCCTTTCAAGTGTATGTACTGAATCTTATTGTTATTTGTATTGTATTTAGAGGTAGTTTATGGCTTATTTTATACAGTATGGGGGTATAACAGATGCTTTGTAAGCTCTTCCTGTGTTAGGCGCTAGTGTTGTTTTTAGTCTAGTCTGTGCATTTCAGTCTTATTTTAGTCCTAACTGTCCGTGACTATTTTCATCTGCTTTTAGTCAATGGAAACACCCAAAATAGGGGAGTTGGGAAATAGTGAGATATTACACAGAGAAGAATGGGTAGGAGCTGTATGTGACATCAATATTGATGTGCATTCAACACTAATTTTCTCTCTCTAGACTAGACAAACTCCAATAACAAAGAGAATGGAAGCCCAGGGAGGCACACACGCTACCTGAACATTTCTGAATGCACAGAGAATAAGCCAAAAGGAAACGACCTCAACGGGAACACGAGGCGGAGGAGGGGCAGGAACTCACCGCCTGCATCTCGCTCAGCTCCTTCTGGTACTTGATAGCCATGTGGTTGAACTTCTCCTTCTCCTGGTTGAGCTCCAGCTGCAGCTTGCGGTTCTCCTTCTCCTTCTTGCGCAGGTCGGCCGTGCTGCCCTTCTTCTTCTGGTCCAGCTTCATGTCCTTGCGGTTCATGATCTCCGCCAGTTTGTTCACCGCCTGAGTGGGATTGATTGGGTGAGGTTTGATTACATTTGTCCTTTCTTCACATATTTGCATTTTACACCTTGCTACTAATGATGCTAAAATGCTAATGCTACGAATGCTAATGCTACTAATTGTGATAAAAAAATAATGACAAAAACGTAAGGAAGGAATGAGACCAGGAAAGCATTCGGCTATTGACTTATTCACAACTGATTTCTCTTTTACTTCAGTTTAACCCTTGCTTGAGTGGTGAGCATACCTGGGTTTTGAGAGTTCTCTCCGTGTTGAGCACTTTCTCATAGTTGGCCTTGATGGAGTTTGCAATCTCCTCCTTCTGACTCTCATAATCTGCAGAAAGACGAGCAGAAGACATTGATAAGGTACTCCCGCTTAAAATTTCGACAGGACACAAGAGGAGTGAGCAGGACATGATTCCCACTCAAGAGAGCATAACTACCTTCCGTCTGAGTGCGGATCTTGTCGTCCAGCTCGGCCTTCTCCTTGCTGAGGCTCTCCACGTCTTTGGTAAGGGTTTTATTGGATTCTTCGAGCTGGAGGGGGGGGGGGATTTACGAGAAAAAAAAAAAAACAAAAAAAAAAAAACATTTATTCAATACATTAACAAAAACAAAAATGAGTTTTTTTTCCCCCTCAGTCTGTTCAATGTTGTCAATGTCGATGTTTCAATACAAGCAAGTGAACATGTATGTTTTAAACTATGCAGAGGGTTTGATGCATACAAAATTAGCTACGCCATATGGATCCAATGCGGGTTCATTGTCCACTTCACTTCAACAGACAGCATACGTACTGCCGGTATACACTAGACACAATGTGTACCAGTTTTTCTGAATAGTGTTTTTTTAATTCAACATTTTCCACTCACCCATATTTCTAGCAAAAAAAGAAAAAAAACCCAATTGATCAATTTGCCATTTCTAAGCAGTGATAATTCTGCCCACGCAATCCCATTATTCGACTTGTTCGCACTTCTGTTGGAAAAATTATAAAAACTAAAGATTCATATCTAGTATTAATTTTTCTAGACTAACACATTATCTCATATTTGATAGAACAGGTTTAACAAAATGAAGTTTGGTATGACAACGAAAAACACAACAAAATAAGTTATCATTTTAATATTATGTTAATGAAGAGCGTTACTATGTTACACGGCATCCAAATAGCCCAAACCTACATCGGCTAAGCAGTCACCGTAAGAGACTGCTACATCAAAGTGACACTTGGCCTGTTAAGCTTTGCAGAGCTTCGATCAGGCTCTGACTTAGTATAGTGGCTCTACTCCAAGTCTTTTAACAACTTCATGTTAGGGTGGTAAATAACAAGATGGGCTCATTAAGAACTTGTGTTGCACCAGGAAGACACATACAGCAGGAATTCTAGATAATGATTACAGAAGAGGTCAACATGCCAGCAAATAAAACTGCTTGCCATAGCGACAGACAAACCACAACATACACTGCCAATTCTGCACATCACACACTACAGTCCACTTTAAAAGAATTAACTGCCGTGTCACTTTGGTCACTGTAGTGACCTACAGTTGCCTGTCTTCACCAACTAACACCTTATCAAACATCTTATCCTAAACCTATTATACTGAACTGATATCAATTCAGTTCTTAAATGGTCTTTTAAAAGGTACAATGGCATTACATTCAATGCATATTCATTTATACCCCTCACCCCATAACGGACACAATTTCAGAGTTATCCCGAATGGCAATTTTAGCCCTTGCTCAACTATGAAACCATTAGTCCAAATTAAACGCGGTTCAGTGATTTTCAGTAACAAGAGCAGTCACACTAATGGGCTCTACAGTTTTGTTTTTAGCACAATCTTGCACTCCATGCCTCCATGGGGATCACAAACTACAACCTTATTTTATCTGAAGTGTGTTCAACCACACCAACAGGGGAAATAGGATTTATGCACGCAATCCACATTCATTCCTTCTGTCCATACTCTTTTTTTGAGCTTGTGGAAATGACATCATAGCAGACCTCACTCACTCACACACACAGACACACACCAAGTGCACACCAGCCGTAGCGGCTTACAACAAAGCAACGCTAAAAGCGATTTGGTTCAGTGAGTGACTCGGGTCAACAACAACTACTGACCACCTCAGATCAAATCTTAAATCAACATTGAAACCATTTGAGACCAATCTCCCTGAATTTGGCAGGATTAAGTGACCAAATACTATTTTCTAAACAATGTCATGAGAGGAAAATGTTGTGAGGACAATTTTCTTCTATATAACAAGTAAGAAATGCAGTGAGTCACATGCATCACCCTGTAAACAAGCACACATTCAGGCAAAATTATGGTGATATCCACACACCACAAATAATGACTGAAAATTATAAAGATTTAAAACAATCATTATTTTATTATTTAAGGTGAAAAAAACTCACATCACAAAAGGGAAGGTTAAGTCAAAATCATTGTTTAAACAAGGAAAACAGAGGCTTCAGGAAAAGCATGAATGGTCAATGAACTGCAAGAATTCAGAGTATACAAAAAATATAAAGGTGCCCAAAAAGAGAGAACCCCATAAATCCCACACTGGCCCAAAATCTGGCATTCCTTTCGTAACTTGTCATTTCTTTTCCATAAAGTAACTGACCAAAATAACAATAACAATAACTAGCTGATGAAACTCATAGGGTGTCAACACTTGTGTGTGTGTGTGGATTGGGGGGCTGAGGTCATCAGCATTTATGATTTTTTTTTTAATGTTTTATGGGGCAGGGAGAGTAGCCTTTTAATTCAGTTCTGTTACAGTCATCTGAAAACAAACTGAAAATATACCACTAATGACTACTTGTACTACATCTTTGTGCATTGTAGGTTTGAGATAAAGGTGGGAATCATAAAACGTCACACAAGGCAAGGCTAGCTTTAAGTAGAGTAATTTTATCAGCTCTCTCCCACTGGCCATGAGGTATACTAAGCAGGAATGCATTCAAACAGCAGTGGCTGGCTCCATTTCTCCTGTGTGTACAATATGGTCAATAAGGATAGATTATGGGGCAGAACTAGCAGAGAAAAGACCATCTGTTGCCATCTACAGTTCTTTTCTAATATAGGCTACCAGATTAGTCTGGAGGAACACCCAAAAGGGACTTAAAAGCGATAAATATGTGGACAAAAAGCCGTTTCTTTAAAAACGAGATAGATGATCATTTTAACCATCCAATGGAATGGAATAGTCTGTAGTATTGTGGCATATTAAGGTAAGGTACCCTAAGGTACTAAAAACTCATGAAATGCTATTTTGTAGGGCAATTTTTTCATGTTAAAGGAGCGATTTGAAATATTTTGGGGGGGAAGAGAGGCACAAAAAAAACTACATTTTAGCATTAACATTAGTAAAAAGGTCCTAAACCTCCTTCCAAAGCCACACACACACACACACGACGCGCAACGCCTGTTCAGTTTTTGATGGGCCCACCATCACATTGTTCACAGAGAGAACCATCATTTGTGAAGCATTAAGTTTTATTTCTTTCAGAGGATTTTAATTAATGATATGAAGATTAAATAATTCAGTAAAAATGATTCTAGAAGAGAACCTCACGCTACACCTTTAGGCTATAGCCACTAAGGTTAAATAAACAGCATAATTCAGTCTGAATTAAGTTGCACGGCTGTACAATCAAAGGTGTATATAGCCTGTGGGATGGTGGACCATAGCCTAAGGTTTCTATTGTGGGATTTTTGATGAATACTTGGGGAGGAAGGGGACCACTGAAATAATGGCTTACACCATCCTAGACATTTCAGTTCCTCATACTGTTCAGTGATGCGTGAAGGACAGAACACACAAAGGCTACTAAATAAGCGGGGCATAACAAGACACCATGCACACGATTCCGAACAGGATTTCATTAATGAATGGCAACAGGGCAAACTCTGGATAGTCCGCTTTTATTGTGGCTCCAAACAGCTTCACAATCATGATAGGAGGTTAATTCTGAGGAGGCACGCAGGAATAACTTCGTATTACTTTCAGGGGATACGAATGAAAATTGATTGCCTCAAAAGCTGTTACAAAATGACATGACTAAGAAACTGCACATCCAAAGAATCAATCAATCCCAACTTCCAGACAAGTCAACTTTGTTTAGCCAACACCTATAGCTAATTGATGTTGGGGGCTCAACATAATCATGTGACTACAGCTCTATGTGTCATCAAGGCTTATTTCAGCTGCAACATGTTCATGAGAATCCAATACTATTTCCAAGCCCTGCTCATTTTAAACTACCTACAAAGTGAACAACTCTGGTCAGGGAATTAAGAAGCTATCAGACTTCTCCCCTCAAACTCAAGAGTTGGGGAACTTGGGTAAAAAGGCAAAAATGCAGTGCCAAACCAGCTTCATTTTCCCCACTGTAATTGGTGGTGAATGCATTATGGACAGAGATCCATGGCTCTTCTACCCCTACAACTTGCTATAGTTTAAGAAAAAGCATCCAATCCATGTCCACTTGGGGAAATGGGGGCCACTACATACTTACCAAAAATCACATGAGTGGGGGAAAAATGTGAATAGTCAGTCAGCAGGTTTTGTCTGCCATTCAATTTGCCAAGCCAGTGAAAGCAAGCCAGTGCATGTATGGCTGCATTTGGTATGATAAAGGTTGGCCAGAACAATAATGAAAGCCACCATTCTGTAGTGTGCAGCACAATTTTCAGTTTGTGCCAATAATCTTTCAGGAGATTGACTAAAAATGCAAAGCAAATGGATCAACAAAACTACTAAAGTGAACAGCTTCCCTAAACTTGTGGTCAGTCAGGTGTTCTAGTGTGCAAGAAAGAATCACAAGGGGAACAAGACAACCAAGTTGACATGTTAAAACACTAAAGGACTTGATCAGGCATTGTTTATGAATAAGATGACCTCAAAGAAATGACACAGGAGGCAATAAATTGACACGACAAGTGAATAAAAGGCTAAAGCACTCCAATACTATTAAAACAGTTTTAATGCTGTTGCAGATCAAACATGCAACAATATGCACTTAACCCCATATTGCTGAAGTGTGATTTTGGCCACGACCCCCTAGATTATTTACAGTTTGCTGCTGGGGAAAAAAAAGTGGTTAAGACCAAACGTTTGCTTCTTCGAGGTTTAGATTATAGGCTAACGTGTGAAATTCATGTTGTTGATCTTGTTAGGATGTGCACACCCATGCAAACATTTTAGAGTTAAAAAATAGGTATATTAACCTCAGCCTCTATGTATAGTTTCCAGAACCTGCCAGAACTTGGGAACTGGGCGACAAGTCGCTCATAGGTCTTCCTTGCTTTGTCTATTGGTTGATTCTAAAAAGAATGCATTTACAAGTACATTATAATGAGAACACCATTGAAGAATGTGAGGAGCACAATGTGTGATGTGCTATAGGGCCTATGCTTTGGATTAGAAACACCTCCCCTCCCCTTTTGGCCCAATAAGGTTACCCCATGTAGAAGGAATGCAACCCTGTTTCACTAAACCTGTGCTTCTCGAATCAGAATGCTCCATGCGTCCAGGTCATAAGGGTTCTCTTCCAACTTCTTCTCTGCCTTTTTCACCTTCTCTGGGATGTATTCTGCAGCCTGAAAGCACAAACAGTAGGGATGGTTTAACATGGGTAATAAAGGCATAGCGCAATGATTCTTTGACTGCTCTTGTATTAACCGTTCATAGATAACTAGCCAGTCACATACTAAATCTATAACAATGCGCAACCTTATCGATCCAAATCCTAAAGGCGAATGTCACTACCCCACCGAAACATTGTCATACACTACCACCGCCTATGGATATATTTATCGTATTTGTAATTTAATACGTTGGTATAATGATTATTCCACTCCGTGTATAATGACGGAATGAGAGGCACACTCCTTGTGCAATCGGAATCAACACCTAAAACCCGAGGTAAAGCCGCAAACGGCAACAACAACTGCTTCATAGCTAATCAGCTAGATAGCTTGTTCTCAAACAGCGCTTACAAGACAGTAAGTATAGTCACGCCACGGTAAATAAAGTTATAACACATTAGCCGCAGTACGCATCTTCATTCAAGCAAAACGACGCAGTAATTCAAGGTCAATAACTAACGCTACCTATTTAAGGGTGGCTTTCATTTACATCTACTAAATAACGTTACTTTGGGACAGAACGATAAGCATTACACTGCAGGCAAGGCGCATTTGCTAGGCCAGCTAGCCAGATGTTGACCAGCTAACAGCTATTATAACAAGTCAGCTCTCATAGGTTGACGTTTGGTTCTTTCAAACGTTAACGTTAGCCAACTTAGCCATCAGCTAACATCAACCAGGTGCTTATTTAGACACACTCTGGACTTAATGAAGCAACCACTGACTAATAACAACGGAATATTCTGATAGTGTACAGTGTAAAGGTTGCATCCCCAAATAACATGTAGAGATGACAACAAACACCTTCATAAACCCGTTTGCAAGGTAACATTAGCACGTACAGGTGGTTTCTACCGAACGCATGAGGGCCGCAAATTACCAACGCCCGAAAACATTAGTATAATTCAATAAAATTACCTGATCGGACGCTCCTTCCGCAGCCATGCTTAGCTTAATGTCTTACAGTGCAACTAAAAAACAGACTACACTGACTACATGTAGATTAATAACATATTAGGAGGTTTAAAAGACAGTTAAAGCTGCAGCAGCCAACTACCCCCTCCCTTTGTAAGCTCTGCAGCGCCGTTCAAACTAAAATGGCGGCACCATAGAATGTCAGTCGTTCGCTGTAATGGTCATTTCAAATAATCGCGTGCCATCTAGTGGGCTGGCATGTCAAGTCAACTGTGTGCCCGCCAGACCTTAGAGAACCTTCTCTGATGAGGGCCGCAAAGATAAAACTCATAATAACATAGTCACAAAAGGTAAACCTGTTCACTTTTCTATTAAATAAATTCAAACATCCTGCCCTCTCTGGTAGGCTACAATATTATTATTGATGAGTGTTGAAGTAGTGCACAATATTTTATTTATCTCCTCACAAAGTTTGATAGCACTTTAGATGAGTATTAATCACACTGTACGAGTGTAAAGGAGGTAACATCTGAAATCATTAATACTGATTTAAGACAGAAGCAGTTGACCACCACAATGTTATGAATTAGTGAAACACACACAGCACATCCCTTACCTGAACCTTTCAGATGTGACATGTCAGCAGACACATTGCTGACTAACTTGGAGCAATGGGCTGTCTGCTACAGCAGTGCCCAGCCTGGAGAGTAGTGAGGGTTAGGTGCCTTGCTCAAAAGCACTTCCGTCGTGCACGCCTTATTCTCTAGCTCTCCCCAGTTCAGTCTACTCGTGGACATTTCTGCCTCTACTTCTGCTTAACTACTTCTTACTTTTTTCCTACTGATCGGGGATCAAACCTTTCTTTTACTGTCTATGGATCAAACAGGCAACCCTTCAGTCTGAAGTCCGAAGCCAAACCAGTGGGCCATGACTGCTCCATTCTAATTCACTCTAAAAGTAAAACAAGGAACAGGGCCTGATCTGAAATCAAAGAATTATGAACTTTAACTGATAAAGTCTGAAGAACTAATTTCAAAGACCTCTGTTGTCTCTTATGATAGTTTTTTAATGTCACATACCCACGAGCTTTGCTGTACTTAGGCCTAATTAATAAAGTTTTAAATAACCAAAAACAAAGACAAAGAAAAATATAAAAATATTGAAATCCATAAACACATCGTTACAGTTGTTGATCGATTTTAGTTAAATATTTCACTCTTGCATGTAAACATATGACAAAAAGTAAGGGAAAAAGTAGCAATATCCTACGTCATTTCCTGCTGAAAGAGTTACTTCCGCCTTGCCTCGTTTTGATCTTTCTTTCCCTCTGCTCCGCCGAACGCCATCATGGGTCGTATGCACGCTCCCGGGTATGTAACTATTTTTATTGAAAAATTCGCAACATATCTTTTACAACGAATCTTAGAATGTTTATTTAGTATTTATTTAACATCTTGGTTATATAATTTATCCATTATTTCCTATGCTACTTCCTTAATGTTGTGCCTAAAATGTAACGTGTGCTAACACGATGTCCGTCCACGCAGCTCATGCCATGTGAACGGATCTGGCTGACATTAGGTGGAGAATATTTAATATCCCCTGAAACCGGTGTATTTTACCCCGACGCATGGTACAATGTAATTGTCTTATAGAGCTCCTGAACGGATGTAAACAGCCAACATAACACAACTCTAAAGCGTTAAGTTTTCTATCTAGTCTACCACTTTTGTAGTTAGCAGCTCGCACTAGCCTGCAACACAACGCTTTTTGGCTAATACTTTGTCTATTGTAGTCGTTTGTTCCGAGGCTTAGCTTTTTAACGTCCGAATACAGTCGTTATTGAAGTAGTCTTTATGCTGTTCATTCTAACACTGCTTGATCAGCTTTATTGTTCTGTGTGATTACTCTTGGCTCTGTTCGAGTGGCCTATGGGAGCTTGTGAACTGACGTTGACTTACAGTAAACTTGCGAATCGACCTGTGCATCATGTCATGTCACCTTTTATTGAATTGACAAGCTATGTGTTAAATTTGACGCATGCCATTTACTTGTGCTCATCTGTTCCCTGTTTCAGAAAGGGCTTGTCCCAGTCAGCGCTCCCATACAGACGCAGTGTGCCTACTGTAAGTATAGAGGATTAGACCCATCTCTTTTTCTCTTTTGTCATGTGCAGGCTCTTTTGTTGCCCATGTATTTAGCTGTACTGTGAATTCATTACAATGTCTGTGTATATTGTGTATAGTGGCTGAAACTGACCTCCGATGATGTGAAGGAGCAGATCTTTAAACTGGCCAAGAAGGGTCTGACACCCTCTCAGATTGGTAAGTGCCCTCATTGTAGTTTAATCAGAAAAAGCACACATTTGAAGACCTAGTCCAGATTTAGATGTGATTTAAATGACTGCCAAGAATTTATTGAATTATAATGAAATGCTAAGAGCAACTGTCAAAATTTTGGTGTCATTTGTGTAGGGTTGTGTATATATGTTTTGGTCCTGGTCTTGACCACCTGTGTTTCTGTGCAGGTGTGATCCTGAGGGACTCCCATGGTGTGGCTCAGGTGCGCTTTGTCACTGGCAACAAGATCTTGAGGATCCTGAAGTCCAAGGGTCTGGCCCCTGACCTGCCCGAGGATCTGTACCACCTGATCAAGAAGGCTGTCGCTGTGAGGAAGCACTTGGAGAGAAACAGAAAGGTACTTTATTTTTTTTTTTCAAATCAGTCTGACACCAATCTCATGCCTGTCCTCCATCCTCTATTCAGAATGGTTTGACTCTGTTAGAGCTCTGTGATTTGGGAACTCTGCACTTTGTGTGGTGGTGTCCCATTCTGTCATGTCTAAGGATGCGTGTGGATGCTGTCTGTATATTCTGGCAACTTTTTAGTGCCCAAATGCTCATGTAATTTACATGTGAAACTTGCTGAAGTTTTGCTGATGGTCTACGGCTGCAGTATTGCTTGAGAATTGTTTTGTATTACTTTGTACAGGACAAGGATGCCAAATTCCGTCTGATTCTTGTTGAGAGCAGAATCCACAGGCTTGCCCGTTACTACAAGACCAAGAGAGTGCTCGCTCCTAACTGGAAGTAGTATGTATCCATTTTTGTGTCTGTATTTTGACCACAAGCTTGAGTTGAAAGGATGACTTGGATTGGGAGACACTGCTGAATTATGTTGACTGATAGTTTGGGGTTAGTTGGGATCTTTATCCTTTAAGCTCTGGGTAATTTTGAATGAAATTATTTATTTAG
>JASCIP010000264.1:14404863-14415607 GCA_034783695.1 Sardinella gibbosa
TGTGTGTGTGTGTGTGTGTGTGTGTGTGTGTGTGTGTGTGTGTGTGTGCGCGAGAGAGAGAGTTTATGTGTGTGTGTGTGTGTGTGTGTGTGCGCACACACACACAGAAAAGTAATATAAAGACCAATGTTTTAATAGCATTTTGGCACACATAGTCTTCCTCTTGATATTATTTCACTTATTTGAACAACTCTCTGCTATGTTTGCTATTTTGGTTGGCATTATGGGATGTTTCACAGACACATTACATGTGTCAGTCCTGAAATATAGGGGTTTGAATTCTGGGCCCGAATGCTAGCTAAGGCCCAGACAAAATATTTAGCTGTCATTTTAGTCAAGGCCATTCTTTCTTGGTTTGGGTAGGACACTGCACTCCACTCCGGGGTGGCTTTTTCTGAGTTACTCAATGTGTCCTTGTTCTGCTCTCAAAACATTTGGAGCCATAGACAGGCAGCTATTGGAGAGGAAAAAGAGAGAAAAAATCTCCAGTTTCCATGTTAGGCCCACGCTGGTGATGTGTAGCACTGGGCCGGCACTTTTTGTGAGTCTGGCCGGTTCTGGTGATGTCGGATCTGGTCTGGCAGGAGATTAATGCCTTGCATTGTTGCTCTCTCCTCTTCTTGCTCTGGTGTTTCCAGGGAGTAAAGAACTGAATGGCTCTGCAGATAAACCACAACAGTATTATTATTGGCCAACAGGAGGCGCCAGCACAGGCGAGGCGCGGGTCTTCAGGGAATCCCGAGGAAGGAACAGCAACGAGCCGCACATCAAACGGCCCATGAACGCCTTCATGGTCTGGGCCAAGGATGAACGCCGCAAAATCCTCCAGGCCTTTCCAGACATGCACAATTCCAACATCAGCAAAATCCTTGGTAAGACAAAAGCCCTCAAATCCATCACACCGCTACATCTACATTTGTGTAAGCCCACCCTCCCGTCTCGTTTAAAGATGACGACATGTTCCAGAATAAGCAGACTGCGCCATGATGGAATTCAAACCTCCACACACAAAAAAGGCCAGTCAGACTTTGGATTAGAACAAGACCATCTTAGCTGGGAGGGGATACAGGCAGATCAGCACCTTCATAATTCATTAGCATTTCAGTGGGCTTATTGAAATTATGACCCTGAAAGTTTATTCCCAACTTTACCCGTGTGGTTAAAAACAAACATACACACATACACTCACTCCCTTAAAAATTAGAGCCAATATTCATAATCTCTTCCCCTTAGATCATCTGTCGTCTTATATTTTATGGTATCTTGCTTTTTTATCACTGTGATGAAATTAAAGAAAAAACAGGCAGCCATATCCCAGTAATCCCTCCCTCCAGCCCTTACCCCCCCCCCCCCCCCCCCCCCCCCCCCCCCGTCCTTCTTGAAAGGGTGGTGATGCCTTCCCCAGCGCTCCCGCTCAGCTGCACATAAGCACACCGCTGTCTGGCTCTTGGCAATAGTGCTAAACGCATAGTGTTTTGAGCCGTGTGTTAATAAGGAGAAGAAACAGACGGGCATTCACTGAAACACTGATACTCTGTGGAGGTGGACGGGAGGCCGGGGCTGAAGGAGAGAGCCAGGGAGGTGGTGGCGGGGGGCAGGAATACTGGCCCGTGTGTGTGTGTGTGTGTGTGTGTGTGTGTGTGTGTTTGTGCCGGGACCTGTCGAGCCCAAAACCAGCTGAATGATGCTTTATGCTCGTCAGTGTAGTTTTCCTCCCCTCCCCCTCCCCCTCCCCCTCGTCCTCGGCCCTGCCCCCGTGTGTGTGAATTATACACTGTGGAAAAGCCTCAGAGGACAGGGGCATATTGCGATGAGTGATTATTTCAACAAATCAATTTTTACTTTTTCCCCCCTTAACTTAAACACACACACACACACACACACACATATGCACATGCACACACAAATTATTTAACATTGTTAGCACAGATGGCTTCTCTTTTGCAGTCTTTCTGAGTATTCTTACAACTCCCCCCAACACACACACACACACACACACCACCCCTCCACCTAGGTCATTCTGTATGTATGTACCTTAAACACACACAAGCCCAGCCGTGGGAGAAGCCGGCGTGCTTGTGCTGTTCCAGCAGTTCAATCAGATGGATTTAGTGGCCGTCACGAGCCAGCGTTTGTCATGAAAAATGACGGGGCTAAATGGGTCTCGTCCCACAGTGCTCAGAGTCAATAGATCACAGCTACTAAAAGTCCCGTCAGCCGGGACACACTGAAGGCTGCAGATATTTACTGGCCTGCCTGTTGTTTTCCTTCTAATGCAGTAGGCAGCCTGCTGCCCTACCAGCCCTCAGATGAGCCTCACTTCACCCACCGAACACTTCTGAACACACGCCGGCTCTCTGATAGACTCAAAATCAAATCTCTAGCTTAATTCTTTTATTGGGAACAGACAATATTCGTTTTTACAAATAAAAATATTTGTAGAGCAATTCTTTATTTTAATTTTCTACACTGATACATGAAACTGTTATTTGTGTACAACCCCTCCTTATTACATTGTGTGTGTGTTGTGGCTGCCGCAGGCTCTCGCTGGAAGTCTATGAGTAACCAGGAGAAGCAGCCGTACTACGAGGAGCAGGCCCGCCTCAGCAAGATCCACCTGGAGAAGTACCCCAACTACAAGTACAAGCCGCGGCCCAAGCGTACCTGCATCATCGACGGCAAGAAGCTGCGCATCGGCGAGTACAAGCAGATGATGCGGTCGCGGAGACAGGAGATGAGGCAGTTCTTCACTGTGGGGTAGGTGCACAGTGAAGAACTCCACCCACATAGAACAGGCACACAGACATGAGCGTGCGCACATACTGTAGACACACACACACACACACACATACACATACACATACACATACACACCACCTCTCTCCCCCTCGCACACACATTGCCCGTCTTTATTTCTCCCTCCACACGCACACACACACCACACACACGCACACACAAGCTGTTGTGTTTTTCTCATTCTGGTCCTATTCCCCAAAAAAAGACGCTTAAGCTAACCATGCTCATAAACACACAAACACACACCTACTTAAATTTGCTGTACTTCAGTGTTGGCCCAGTGCATATTGCACAATAAGAAGGCTGCATTTAGGTACAGTGCAAACTCCCAAAGCTAATCCCTCAACCCGTAATGAGTTTGACTGCAGCAATATGCGGCCATATTCTGCCTAGTCGTTGCACTTGAATGATTTGACCATCATTCTCAGTTTTGATTACCAGACCATAATCCAAACACTGCTGAGATGTTGTTTGAAAATCTGATTAGCGAAATGTCAAACTCATTTGTTCAACAAACATTTTAATTACAGTATTTATTTTTTAAATCTGTGTCTAAAACTGCTCATATTTGAGACAATTACAGACTTCCCAAAAAGAATACCTACTGTAGGCATTATTATGGGATGTCAAATCCTAGCATTAATGTAAAGGAGGCCACGGGGCAGAAGTCTCGACCGTAACTGTAATTTACGGCGTGTGGTCAGCGAGGCACAGACTGCTCCAGGTGCTCCCACTTCGGCCGTTAGAAATACGATTGCTGGAGTATCAATCACGCTCCCGGAGATCGGGAGCCAGCCTCTCCACCACCAATTGGCTTTGTCACCAAAAAGCAGGGGTATCGTTTCTCAGCCATTCTAAAAATTGTTCCGTCATAACTACCCCCAAATCATTTTCGCAGAGGCTCTGGCTGTGAACATGCCCCTTCAGAGAACAGTAAAGCTGGTGCTCTCAAATTTAAGTGCTTAAACTGAAGAACCTTGTCCGTCGACGGAGTCTTTGTTTGCTCTCGGCATTCCTTCCATTCGCTAATTCCCAAAGACTGGAATTGTTTTCCTTGATGCATGATAAACATGTCATCTTTGCATCAGAAGTCTAATCCGCACTCAGTTTAGGAGAGTAAGAACTGTAGTTAAACTGTCAAGAAAGTCCGGTGGAAAATCTTAACGCCTCTTTCCTTTTCTCCATCTCTTTTCTACGCTGTGTCTTTCTTTCTTTCTGCTTTTCTTTCTTTTCCTTTCCTTCTCCCTCCCTCCCTCTCTCTCTCTTTCTCTCTCTCTCTTTCTGACACACAGGCAGCAGCCACAGACACAGCTCCCCATCAGTACCAGTGCAGGTGTGGTCTACCCTGGAGCCATAACCATGGCGACCACCACCACTCCCTCCCCGCACATGACGTCAGACTGCTCCAGCGCCTCAGCCAGCCCAGAGCCCACCATCCCCGTCATCCAGAGTACCTTCGCCATGAAGCTGGAGCCCAACGCCATGGCGAACAGCGACACCATCAACGGCGAGGACGAGATAGACATGTACGAGGACTTTGAGGACGAGCCCAAATCGGACTACAGTAGTGAGAACGACACGCAGGAGCCCGTCAGCGCCAACTAGAGGCCAAACCCACAGACAACCCCTGCCCACATCACCTCACCTCACCCCAACCCCAACCCCCACCCCCACACCCCCACCCCCACCCCCAAGAGTGTGCATCTACTGGTCAGAGACGGGGAGCACCCGAGGGAAGAGAAGGAGACAAAAAAAGAACTACAGAACAAAAAGAGAAACTCAAACATTTCTTTTTGATGATATATCTTCAGGAGCCTGCATGCACATGTGGCTCCCTCAGAAACAAACAGCTATTGGTCTTAAGTGTTTTTAAAAAGTGTGAAGCAGTTTGATTGTGTTGAATTTTGGCTTTTTATTACTCATTGTTTATTATGTGTTTTTTGTTTTGTTTTGTTTTGTTTTGTTTGTTTTTGATGGACATTAAAACAGTTAGGATTATTGCCTAAAACATTTGGATGACAGGACTTGAAAATTAACATCATAGCTCTCACAGTCTTACTTTATTGTTTGTATCGGTATACATATGTTGTTTTTTTTTTTTAATGTGTTGATTGCTTTTGTTAGCTTACATTACTGTTGGGGGTTTATATTCTCACTCAGGTATGCTGTGCCAGCTTACAGCTTGTGAATGTTTTTAATCGGATTAGTTTTAAATGAGGAAGACAACGAAAATTAACATTTTAAATTTCATTACAAGATAAAAATAGTCTCAAATCTAAGAACAGAGGGACAACAACAAACTCCCTATTATTATTATTATTATTATTATTATTATTATTATTATTATTATTATTATTATTGAGATAAGTTCCAATGTGCCAAACATTTCATAAGCTTCCTTTTTCATGAATCTCGTTTTTTTTTTTTTTTTTTTAATTTCTTTTAGTCTTAAGGGAGACTGTATTTCGGACAATCTTTGATATCGGATCGATGCTCCCCCTCCACCCCAAGTCTTGTTTTGGTGCATCTGTGCTCGTATGGCAGAAAAGCACTCAGGAATCTGTGTGATATTTGTGCTGTTTGATTAGATGGCCTGTGAGTGCTTGCCGGCCATGGAGTTGGTGGAGTAATACTTTTCTCCAGGAAGTTTAATACAGTGATCAACAGAGCCAAGCCCCACCACCACCACCACCCCCACCCTCACCCCTTGCCTAGCTCTCCAATTCAGTCTTACACACTAAGTTCTTAATCAGAGTGATTGTAATCAGTCCAGAATGCTAGGGGCCAAAGGCATCCAATCCACTGACTTGGAAAGGCAGCAAAGGCTTTGGTGGCATTACAATCGTAAATTGCTGTTGTCCAATATGCACAGTACATTCTCTTAAACACTTTAGCCTCCACCAGGGCACAAAGTTTAAAGTCCTTAAAGTCTTTTTTTTTCCCTGAATTTAAATCTTTGGGACATTGTAAATCTTAATTGACACAAGAAAGTCTTAGAGCAGCGCATGGTCTTTGGGTTCATGCGATGTGCTCCTCATTACAAGGTCTTAAGAAAAGCTCCAGTTTATCTGGATGCAGTGGGCCAGTTGCAACGAGGGCAGGTGTAGGGAACTGCCCTCAGATTTGTACAAGCAATGAATATCAGCACTTAATCTCTCCACAAGTATTCAGAACAAGAAGTGATGCACTTTTTCAAACCTCTGCATTTTATATCCCAACATATTGCATCAGATATGATGATTTTAGGTACGTCTCAAGTACGCAGACAAGTTCTTGGATGCCAGATATTAGAAAAAAAATGAACTCTTAAAAAAAAAAAACTGGATGATAAAATTGCACAATATTAATTTGAAGTGTTGATGCAATTAAGCAGTTCAGATTAGTCAGACACAATCAAACAGTGCATATTTTCTAAAGCACAGAATTCTTCATTTAAAAAAACAAAAAAAAAGCAGAACAAACCCAATGGTGTGCTTCATTGTGGTAGCGAGGACGTTTTAATCATCCGATTGGCTCCTTGCAGAAGGGCAGCAAAGAGACGGGCAGCGGTCAGGCCCACTGGTTGCTCCTGTGCCCCCGCTGTGGCCTCCTGAGGGGTGCAGGGGCTAGCGCACCTTCATCTCCACCCTGCTCCCCCGCCACCCCTGCCCCTGCCCCCGCGAGAGTGCCATCTGGCACGGCCGGCCAAGCAGCGGTGCCCGGGCAGAGCAGAACAATGCCGGCGGAGGCCTTATCGTTTTCATTGTGCCCTCCATCAAAGTGCGGGTGAAAAGGCCAGGGCTGCGTTCAGGCGGGCGGCGCTGGCGAGCAGATGGAACAAGTACATCACGCTGTGGGGGATTATTAAAATGACTTACGAGTCGCTATCATCCCAAATACGGCATTATTAATGCATGAAGGCTGCCATTTCCTCCTGCCCTTGAACCTGTCCATCTAATCCAGTACACAGAGCTGAGGGTACCCCCATTCCAGCCCCTCAATCTCTCTCGCTCACACACTCGCTCGCTTCGGTGCTGCTGATCACTGTATTAGCTTCTCATGGTACTGATGGATGTGAAGATCTTATTCTCTCTTGTCACATCAACTGTGATGGTGTCTGTTTTTCCCCGGATCCCCCTGATTTGAAGCATTTAACAAAAGGCTGAGACATTTTAAGCACTTGTCTTTTAGAACTTATGTGTTTGTATTTTAGAGTTATTTTGTTCATCTTTTTAAAAGGTACAGTGCTTGGCAGGATCCCTACCCCCCTCCGTCAAATCAAAGCCGAGTGCTCTCTTTTCTCTCTAGGCCAACTTGTGTGTCTTGTTTGAAGCTGTCATTTCTGTGTGCTGGTTGACTGGTTGATTTGTACATGATTTGTACATATTTTCGTGACCATGCCAAAACAATTTTGTAGGCTGGTGGACAACAAAAGGACTGTCTTTGGACTCTTCGGACTTGAAACTTGATTGCGCTAGTATAACAAACAAAAAAAGACAAAAACAAAAAAAAAGTTTTAAAAAAGGACAAAAAAGAAGTTCATTCTCACACAAAGACAATGTTTCATAAGTGTTATGAGCACTGGATATAAATGGTATTTTTTATCAATTCTGACTAATGTGAAGCTGTTGTGCGAGGAAAAAAAAAAAAAAAAACTACATGAACAAATGTCACCTGTTTGAACTCATGTGGGCTCGTCTCACAGTTGCCAGATCTGAGTCATGTTTCTGTCTACTTATTTAGTTTATTTATGCAGAGACACGCGATGAATGAACATTTCATTTAAGCTCCAGGGCTGCCTAGGGACGGGAAGAAGCTGACAGAAAGCTTGCATATTGACTGGCCAACTGAGACACACCGGACATCAGTATCACATTTTATTAGTCACGTATATTTGTGTTGTATATTGTATTTGAAGCTATATAGTGCATATAGACATTTTATTGTATTTATTAGCCATTGTTGGCTCTAAAAGTGTCAGTAGTACAGAATAAACGGACAATCAGAAAAAAAAATAAACAGTTGAGATTTGAACCAGAATTGGAGCTCAAAACAAAGTTTCTTTTCTTTCATTCATTTTTTTTTTTTTTTTTTACAACTTCACCATCTCATCACAGATGTTTTATTGTACATATAACATAGGAAAATAGAAATCTATTTTTGTTCATGGATACTTAGTGAAGTATAAGTTATGTATTTGACTTTTTTTGTTTTCACATTGTGTATGTTCATCCTTGTTCTGAAAAAAAAAGAAACTGACAAGTCACTGTACCTCATGTAGATGCTGAATTGACATCCCTGTTGAACGAGCAGTATTTCACCTGAAGCAGAAAGAGCCAGGCTCCTTGCTTGTGTTTCTCTGATAATCATGATACCTGTTCAATCAGCCAAAACTGTGCTCACAAATCAGTTGTCTATTGGATTTACACATATAAAAAAAAACTTGTTTTACAGTGCAGTGCAATGCAACAAAGTGTCAAACTCAGCAAAGCATTTTCTGAACGGACAGTGTTACAGATAAATGTGAGTGGTTAGATCTCAACCCCTTCACAATGAAAGCTTGAGTAGCCTATGTCATCATAATTCTGTCAATGTGGCAAGTGGTCACTGTAATTTATTTGATATTTCTTGGTGGCTGTCTTTCAGTAATGTGCCAAATTTTCCCTTAAACCCAGATTGGCATTAGAAAAAAATAATTTGCATGTATTGCTTTTTAATAATGATTTTATCTTTAAAAAAAAAAAAAGAATACAATTAAATTTCTTGAAATTACAAGTGAGGTTCTTGGACAGTAGATCATAGGGGACATACAAATATTTATTAGAATCTATGCTGTACACGGATACTTGTGCGCATTCTCTGTCCTCTCTAGTCTTTTTAGTCTCGTATTACTTACAGTATCTTAAAAATGGACATTTTCATAAAATACAGCCAGCAGCAACTTAGGCCAACTGACATTTCTGTTCCTTCATCGTCACTGCCATATTAACACAATGTAGATACAACTGAAGACAGAGCTCGAATGCTGTTTTTACTTAACTTATCTTACTGTAATTCTTTTTTTTCTGTCATTGAACTTTTGTGATGTATATTGTGGGATTGTTCTTTGTTAATTTAATCAGCACAATTCACTGACATGCTGGACTGACATGCTAGCTGCTGTTCAGAAGAGTAAAATTTTTGCTGTTTGGGACAACATGCTGTTGTCCGTGGTACTCTGCTTCTTAGGTTATTTTTGTTCTCCAAAATCGTCTCCTCGGCAACACTGTGTGCTATGCTCTTCTGTTGCTTCAGCCGCAGTTATTTGGTTTCCGTTTGGCAGCCTAATACATGTTTGTTTTCGTTTGGTTGTTTGTTTGTTCTTTTGCATAGAGACCGGTTACTCGGCTGGTACCTAGGCCTTTGGCAGGTATTGATCGGGAGTTAGAGGTGATGAAATAGTGTCTGTTGCTGCTTTTAAAAGTTTTAAGTCTGAAAAATGTAAATAGTTTATCATAATATCTTGTACAGTCCAGTGTAAAGTTTTTAATTGAACTTAAAAAGGTTGCCATCACATTTGTGTTCACATTCTTCTTTATACAGTGCAAAAGACAGCTATTTGCTAAGGATATTATTGTTTAAAAAAAAAAAAGAAATGAAAAAATGGTACTAAAAATATTTTTGCTTGGCTTCAATATGTAAACCAGCAAGTCCTTGGTTTCCATGTGCAGTATTGACGTGAGGTAAACTAAAGGTTAATAATTCAGTGCTATGTTTGGAGACCAGTCTTCTCTGTTTTGGTAGTATTAATATATCAGATAAAGTATACCAGATGAGTGGCACATTTGGGTGTATTTAGGCACCTTAGTGGTGTAAACAATTATTTAGGTTGTTTCCCTACTGGATGCATTTTGGCATATCATAATGTAACACCATCTTTCTACAGTACCGTATGTGTACGCAGTCAAGTTGATGTAACACCACTGAGTTTGGTGTTACTTCCTGTTATCATTTACCTCAAGAGTGTCCTCCTTTTCCATAAAGAAAATGAAATCACACAAGAAAAAAGCCGTCTCACCACCACTCCATCTTTTGTACTGCTGTTGACACTTACAAATTAAAGAGACATTTTGTTTTACGAGATCTGTTTCTGTTTCATATTTATTCTGAAAGAAAAATTGTCATAATTGCAATATATGGTAGCTTTTCAATTGTCAAACTATTCCTCATAATGAACTTTATAAAAATGTATTCCAGACCTACTAATTGTTATTCATTAATTATTATTGATTATTAATTTTGTCCAATTCAAGTAATACATGCAATTTATTTGTATATGCTACAATAGAGCAATGCATTATAGTTGCATTCTGAGGTTACTGTAAGCAGGTTTTTGTGAAGCTTGATTTAAGGAATGACATCACTTCAATCAAGATATCTTCAAACATCTTGGTTGTTGGGTTTTGTTCCTATAAAAAGTTCAGGAATCACAAAATACAGTAGGCCAACCACTCGTCAGTGAGTCTATCACATCATGTCAAGTCACTTGTCTTTGGACAGATTAAAAAATAGACTAAAATACTGTTGCACCCCTTGTTGCACGCTCTGGCCAGTTTTGAAACTTACTCTGATGAAATCTCAGAATATTAGAGGTGTGATGGGATGGCATTCCATGAGTGAGTGTTTGGACTCCTAGCCCATGCCAAGTGATGAGAAATGTTCAAATTTCAACAATTGTCTAAAATTTGGGTAATTTACCAATTGTCTATATGGTCTAATTTTAAGTTTGTTTTTATTCACACAAAATAATAAATATACCAATCAAAAGAGCAATGGAATGGTGAAATTTTACAGTATTGAGATTTTTGACCTTCATTAAGGTTTGGTCAGGTGAGTTTTTCAGGCTCCTTCCAGCCTCTGCTTGTAGGGCCTGAAAGGTTCTGGTCAGCGTCATTGTTTTTCCCCCCACAGAGGCCCGCAACCCGAGATC
>JASCIP010000264.1:14446079-14456135 GCA_034783695.1 Sardinella gibbosa
AAGCTGAAATTCTATTTGTCCAAAAGCCAGTTGATTAACCTTTAGCCTTATACAGTGTTTATTATTACAGTGAATTTGTAGTTTGTAAATTTGCAGTCATATGAAGTTTGTATGTTGCCTGATGTATCAGCCGCTTATTTCTCTTCATTCCATATAGCGTCTTAGCACGAATGATTTACATTTGTTTGTTTTGCCGTCATTGACGATGGGCAGATACTATCTGTTTACAACCAATCTTTGGTCATGGCTTAAACCAATCGCTACTGTTTGGCCGTGATGTATGGTATGCACTGGAATGCATTGTCTGAATCTGTTCGCTGATTTGTCCGTCCGCCGGGGTAGCCAAAGCAAACAAAAGCAATTCGTTAGTTTCCTGACTATATGGTGGAGGCCAATGAAATTGGCCGGAACCAATAGGTGGCGCTAGCCGGGCTAGTTTGTATGAACTGTAGCTTCGCTCCAGGCTGATAATAGCCCAAGGACTTTTGGTCCCTGGGGGCACACTGAGATAGTCAAGCTTTGTGTTATTGCATTATTTCAACATAGCCAGGCTTTGTATTATTTGAATATTGTAGCTGCGTTTGTTGCTTTTCTAAAACTACATGTATCTGGCATGTACTGTATTCATTATGCGATGACACTACAACAAGAAATAGAACAAAATAGCAATTCTTCTGCCCAGAAATGTAGCTCGTAGCTGAGTAGCTGTAAAGTAACACGTAGACAGAAGCTATAACTTTGCTATGGTGCAGTAATATAGAACAACATGCGGGTGGCATTGGATTTCTTCACTGGCATCAAAAGTAATTCAGCCAATCAAGGGCCAGAAGTTACAGTAAACTCTCCAACTCTCTGTCCTGAAAATGATGCCATACACAAGTTGTATCTCCTCAATAAATCACCACAAAGCCAGCAGCAAAGTTGTAGAAAAGCAGCCAAAGGAGCACTGAGGTCTCTAATACATAGTGCACTTGCTATAATATTCTGAGCTGCTGTATTGCCTTTTTGTGTGTAACTTTGTGACATGTTCCACCCAATGGTTTGCCGATTAGAAAGATACTGAGCCACTCATGTAATTTTTGACTGTAAAGACATAAAATAAATTGATCTAAAGTGCCTAATTTGGGCATGTAAAAAGGGTGGACTTTAGCAACAGACGAGACTAAAAGAGGCATTGTTTTTGGATATGGGTCAGCTTTGCCAGCCTACCACTCTCCAGAACATTCTGTGGTGTCACATAATACTGTCAGTTTCCTGTTAGAAGCCAGTGCAGAAAGAATGAGTGTGTGCATGTGTGTGTGTGTGTGTGACTGGGTGGGGGTGAGCAGGCAGTGGTGTAAGTGGTGGTGGTTTGGACAAGGCTCTTAGTACCCTCGCAAAAAATGTATTTTTACAGAGAATGATCCTGCATTTGCTTGAGTGTAGATGTTGATTATGGTCCTTTGGCCCCATGAGCGTGCTCTCTCCTTCACTACATCAACTCCTTGAGTCGTTGTATGGCTTTGTAGATCAAGAAAGCCAAGCAAAGCTTTTTTACCAGATGTTGCACGTAGTATTTCCAATCCAGTAAACAGGCACTGACAGGGGGACTGGTGCTTTTTCCCAGCCACTGAAAGATGACTGGGTGTCTGTCAGAATGTATGTACTGCAGTGGCTGCACTTTGGTGCTTAGGAACAGGCTCACAACTTGAGAGTTTTATGGTCTACTCCATGAACACGGGGCAAAGTGCTGCCAGTGAAATAACTCACCTGTCTTCAGCACAGGAATTGAAATGTACACTTTTTATTATTATAGTCTCTACACACACACGCACACACACACACACACACACAAGCCAAGTAAGAGTAAGCCTACTGTCATGGGAAGGATATTACTGTAGATCATTGTTTTTCGTTAGAGTATGCTTCATAGGCCCTTGAATGGGAGGTCTCCACTTGTGTAGTAACTTGTTTAGTGAATTGAACTGTTCTTAAATATGACATGTTGTGTGGCAGAGGTCAGCATTATAGGATGTTATAGTCTGTTAGTGTAACAGTTGCATTACTCTAGGTAAGAACTCTTATGCTTTCTTTGTAGTTTGAATCAAGCTTGTTTAATTAAAAGGCAATCAGCTCCAACTGGATGTAGAAGATTACTTTAACAGATGAGGCAGTTATTCTTCTAAAAGAGTCTTTTGTCGGGTTGAGAGAATGCTGTATGTGAGGGTAGATGCTAATGTCTATCGGAGCTTACTGAGGTTGCTTTATTGCGTCAGCCATCAATGACAGATTGCATTTACAGCTGTTGCCATGGTACAGTCCATCACCATATTTATTTTTTATTAGATCTATGGCCTCGTAACATTATTTTTTTTCTTTCTCTCGTCTTTTTTCTTTAATTTTCCTTCTCAGTTGCCAGACCACACCACTGCTCAGTAAATGTGATGCCTTTGGAATTAACATGCTACTGTTAAATACGGCCAGCGCTACACAAATGTCAGACTCAGATGTGTTCACATTATGATGCCTTTACTGGTCAAACTCAGAGCCACGGTTGTAGTTTTAGTGGCATTTTTCAGCGGAACGTCTGTCTGGTTTCACTCAGAGGAACTAAACCATAACAATGAAACAGTACCATTTGCAGTGACGTTTATGAGTGCAGACCTTGCATTCTGCTTGGCTCAGGATTTATTTTAATGGTTAAGCATTGTTTAAAATGTCTGGGGTGTCAGCTGAAAGAAGAATATTGGACTTTTGAATACTGCACTCGCGTCAGTGGTTGACTGGGAATTGTTTTTGAACTTTACCATTTCAGGAATCTTTGTCAGTTCAAAAAAATAAATAAATAAATACAAAATTCAAAAGCAACTACCATGTCAAACAAAGGAAATATGAAAACCTGGACACTGGTGATTTTGATCTCAAAACCAAGTTTAGTGTGAGAACATGTTCCATCTTTTTTTGCTGCTTGTGTTATCGTTGGAGACGGCAGTTTTCAAAAGAGTGACTCATGGCTCTCTGTTTGGAAAAAAAAAATCAGCCAACCTCCACTGGTGTTAGGCACAGGAAATGTCCATGTAGCCTGCGGAGCTGGGCACCACTGTTTGCAGGAGGCTAGAGATTGTGTCATTGTGTGTTTAACCCCTGCCTCGGTGTCACAACGCCATACACATTACTGCCTCTCAGGTCCCATAATGTAGCCATTGGGGACGGTCCTTAAAGATTGTGGTGGTGAAAATGTGTAAATGAGATTTGGCCCGGCCTGCCCCCCTTCAGTTGGTGTGTATGGTAAGCTGACATTAATGAGCAGTTGGAGATTGGGTGATTTAGAGGTGAAGCAGCCACCCCACCGCAGAAGGAAAATAAACTCAAATAATAGATCTCCAGGCTCCGAGTAAGAAGCTTGTGATCCAACACTGAAGTCACGATAGTGTCATTGAGCTGGATGGGGAGCGCGGCCGTCTGGAGCCGCCTCAAGCAGTGTGTGCGTGCATCCGCGCCGCCTCCTTCTCAACGTCCTCGACGGGCGCCGCTCTCACCGTGGCACCATGGCAACCTGTTGTCACCTGAGAGCGCCGGCAGCAGCCTGGCGTGGATTGGAGACAGCGTGGCACGGTGCCACCCGTCAGCTGCCAGCAGAATCAGGGCGTGCACAGGGCGTTTCACCGTGCCCAACAGCACCGCTGAGGTTTATTAGCCGAGCGCGTAGAATCGGCGCCATTGTGTAAGGGCTTACTTAAGGGCACGTGGTGCACGCCGCTGAGAAAGGGCTCTGTGCTTGGTCAGTGAAGGCAGCCAACTGGGGCCTTGGATAGACTGTACAGCAGCGTTCATTTAAGATCCTTTGTGTATTTAATACATCCCAGGTTGTCTATTGTGCACGTAGCAGTTCAATCACGCGCAGGATTAAGAATGGTTCTGTAATATCCTGTGCTTAATTGAGAACTAATGGTGGTGGTCCGTTGCTACTGGTGTTGTTTTGTTGTCTGAGACCACAAATTAGTCTTACATGCTTTTTAAAGAGTACATTTTTTTGTTCTTTTATGTGAAGTGTAATGAATTTGCCTCAAGGCTCTGTGGAAAATGAGAACACTGGAATAATCTCTCCATTTAGTGTAAATTTACACGTCACGAGAGGTTGTGAGATTTTATTTATTTATTGAGTAATATTGGGGCGGTTCTATGGGCATGGTTAAACTTTCCATTTCCTCTGCCTCATTTCATGACGCCATTTCCCATGGCGACAGAAACCTGTTTGGACCCTTTCGCACCATTCTGTACTGTCTGTGCTGTTCAGGTCCTCTGGCCGCACTAGTTGTTTTTGTCTAGAGAACCGTATGGACATGACTCAGGGACTTTGACTCACAAAGGAAAGACAAAAGCAGTTTAAATGTCTCCACATTAACACTCCTAAACACTTGATGAAATGCATAAACACTTTATGCTCAATTAGCATTGTTTTGCTAAACATGTTTACAATATGTGCTTTATTGGTCATGGCCCATAATTTAGCATGGTAAAGCTCTGTGACAAATATTTATGTGTTTTTTTTTTCATGTTGCTTTCGAAGAAGAGCCAGCTCCTTCCTTTTTCTTCTTAAACTTTTATTTATTTATTTATTTATTTAAAACCTGTGAACCCTGAGCCGCACCCCTGCTGTAGCGGGCAGAATTCATTATGCTGTTTCTCGCTACTAGATTTTCACACCGCCGCCTGGAACATCTGCACCCTGTCATGTAGCATCTCATTCATTTCTACTTAATTTGAGCCTAATATGGGCCTGCGTGAGGGGCCAGATGTTGCTGGAGCCACAGAGCGGAGACTCTGGAAGTTCTCTTCCTGAGAGTTTGAACTCCAGTGAGCTACACTAGTCTGTGGGAATTTGAATTTGAGGCCGGAGTGTCTGGAGTGTCTGGGCCAGACGTGAGATTTTAGTGTATTTATTTTATTTATTATAATTTTTTTAAACCTCGCTGTCTATCTCATTAATATGTAGTATTTTATTCTGTTTTGATATTTTGGACATTTCTTAGTGTTGGCATGCATAGCAATCTGTCAAAATTTGACAGGGTCCCCATGGAAGGAAATAGATATGTTTGTGATGTGTTTTTCTTTCATTAGATCCTGAAGGCTTGTTGACAAGAAAGTCATGGCACAAATCTATATATCTTTACTGGATATAAGCAAAGCCATCTCAACTCATTGGGATTGGGAAGACCATCTTTTGGTCTTATAGATATAATATGCAACTAAGCTTATGATTACACAGTTTTTGGCATTATGGCTTGTGTTCATGGGAATCTCTGCAGGAAAAAAAAAGATTTTTTTAAGATTATTTTCCTTTACAAAGAAATCCTTTACAACACGCTGTAGCAAAAAAAAAAAAAAAAGTCATAAGACATTATCAAATGAATTTTCTTGAATCTGTAAATTAATTGATTTCAACGGAGGATAATGGGAGCTAGCATAGCTGCCTATCAAGGCATGTGCACCGTGCAGCAGGGCCTGGTTACAGCAGTGCCGTGAGCAAATGCCTTATAGAGCTTGACTGATTAAACTGATGAAAATCCCTGCACTTCACTCATAATAAGCAACATATGCCTGTTCGGTGGCTTTCACTTTCGTCTTGTCATATCACGCGGTTGCCAGGCAGGCATGGCTCCCGTCATGGCCCACAGTCAGTGTCAGGGCTGGCACGCGGCTAATGAGAAAAGCGCTGGGTTTAGCGAGCGGGCGGAGAGGGAATGCCGCGGATGCAGGGCCCATGCCCATATATCTCCGACTCGCACATTAGAGCGGGCATATGCAGGGCAGCCTCCCTTGACGGCAGCCACTCCTGATTGCAGCAGACAGCTCGCCCATGTTAGGGACACCATCACAGCGAACTGGGATGCTGCAGTCTGGGGGGGGGGGGGTTTGCCTCTCTTGCTCATTCTCTCTCTCTCTCCATCCCTCCATCCCTCCTCGTTTCCTCCCTGTTCCTCTGTCACTCTTCAGTCATTACTGGCCTTCCCTTGCCTCTACATTTCCAATTAGAGCTTAATTGGTGAATTTGGATGTTTGCTGTAGCACACACTATGCGGCGCGCGGATTAGCCCTTCATTACGGGAGCCTTTAAGGGAGTTTAATAGACGCAGAGCTGGCAGAATGAAGTTGAAAGTGGATGAGGGCATGCATGGATGGCAGGCGATCGCTCCGAAATTAGATTAATGTAAACACTTGTGCCATGCCTGAGCTTGATTATGATTTCACATTATCTGCCGGGGATCAAGAGGTCGATTGCAGCATGTGCATGGGTGTGTGTGTGTGTGTGTGTGTGTGTGTGTGTGTGTGTGTGTGTGAGTGAGTGTTTTCTTTCCATGCGCTGCACAGATTGTCATTACACTGAAGGGGGGACTCATCTGATGAAGCACGGCAGGGCAGGGCGGTGGGCAGGCAGACAGGGCCTCTGATTCGGGCTCTGGGGCTGGTAAGGCAAGCCGGGGCCGACTGATGGGGTGCCATATGCTTCTGCTTAGAACTTTGGGTTGCCTGGCTGTCGGCACGGATCAGGTCACAGGGTCAGCTGACCAGCCCCGCACTGTCTCAGGGCTGCGGCTGTGATCTGAAGGCCCTGTGCGTCAGCGCTGGCCTCTGGGTAACTCTAGAACTAGGCACGGGGAGGCCCTCTTCCACTTGGTGCTAATTACTATCAGACAGAGGGCCACTCTCTCGCTGGGCTCTGGGCCTGTCTGAGTGACTGTCCTGTCTGAGAGAGAGGAGCTGGCGGGCACACTTGAGTTGTCATGTACTGGATGGATGGCATTGTGGAGGGGAGGCTGTTCATGTAGATCTGAGGAATCTTTTGAATTGGCCTCACTCACTTCTGTCACACCATTAGACTCTCTGCCCTTCTCTTGGGCTCTCTCACTCTCTCTCTCTCTCTGTCCATCTCTCTGTCTACCTCTGTCTCTGTTTTTTTTTCTTCGTCTTCCTCTCTTGCTCTGTCTATATTTCTTTCTCTTCATCTCTCTCTCTCTATTTCTCTCTTTTTCTCGCTGTCTCTCAGGCTCTCATTCTCTGTTTCTCTTTTTTTCTTTCTCTCCCTGACCCTCTCTTCCTCTACCCATTCCTCTTTCTTGCTCTCGCTCTCTCTCTCTTTCTCTTTCTTGACAGTTCTAATCCCCTCCAAAGAGTAGCACAGTCTGCTCCCTCTCTTAGCCCTCAGTCTCACCCTCACAAGCTTGCCCAGAGGTGCTGGAAAACTAGAGCACATTTGTAACAGGACAGGGGTTGACATCATGTCTTAAATATTGTGACTAGTGGTGAATAAAGCCAAATTATATTTTCGCAAGTAGCCTTAGTCTAGTGGTTCTACATGTAATGTAATTTGGATTATTACTGTAATGTGGTTATATCATAGACTATGCAAATTACAAGTTACTGAACATTTAGTTTCTATTGTCTGTTCTTCATGTGGACTGGAGACAAATAGAAGTCCAGCAGAGACGCAGCAGTCCTTAAGAAGCACTCTCCAAGAGCCCCAGTCAGTTTCCCGTGTCTGGAAAAATTCTGCTGTCACAGAAAATGACTGTGCAGCTTTGTGCAGTGGGCCTGTTGTCAGCTGACTGGTTTCACATTGTCTTACATTCTCCTCCCGCACTGAGCCAATGAAAGCCTCAGCCCCTCAGGCGAAGAGCATGTTAGACAGCTTTGTTCTACAGCCCTCGCAAAGCGCTGTGATTCTCCCGCTAACTGGGGAAGTCAGATGCTTTTAAAGTAACATCCTCCAGATCATTCCCATTGTATAATGCATGGAGACAACTGTTATCTGCTGGGATTATTGATTCAAAGGAGACAGAGATGTTTGAGATAAAGGAGCAAATCTCTCATGCTCCATTGTGTGCTTTCATTTGTACTGTAGGCGGGCTCGGCTTTCAAGAAAATATATGCTGCTTTTTCACTGGTTAATTGGAAAATCAGTAGAAGCTCATTCTAATGTACAAATGTGCATTGGACCACTAAGTGCAATCTTATATTCTGCAACACATACTTACAGTACATATAGGTGACATTTCCCCTTTAAACGCCATGTTGTTTACCCTGGTTGGACATAATGGTCATTTTCCTCTGACACACTGAATATGAACGCTCTATTCAAACAACATGACAGTGATGGCTGCTGGACCTAGAGATTCCCTACTCTTCTATTCAAGTGGATGTCATTTTAATGGACTTTGTTGTCGTCTCTGTGTACCATATTAATGCCCCCTCTCTCAGAAACTCTTCACATATAAATAATTAAGAGGGAAGCATTCTTGTCGCAGTCGGAGCACAGTGACATTCAGACTTGTCGCCATTGTCGGGGTGGCTGTGCCTTCGACTGGGGGCCCGGCACTCGTGTGCCGTTGATGGGCAGAGGGGGGGCTGGTGGCTGAGTTCTGAGATGTGCCCTGTCAGCCTCTTCATTTCAACACACCATTTTTACCATTTCAAACCCCCCGGGCTCCAGCTGGGAGGCCACTGCAATCTGCAGCACCAGGGGAGGGGAAAAGAGACAGAGAGAGAGAGAGAGAGAGAGAGAGTCCGGGGGAGAGAGAAAGAGGGCTGGTGACAGCGAGAGGAATAGAGATGGAGAAGGAAAGAAAGAAAAAAACTGTGTGAGAGAGAGAGAGAGAGAGAGAGAGAGTAAAAGAAAGGAAGTGAAACAAAACGGTGAGACACATAAATATAAATGTCTGAAATGGTCATTATTATTTCATAGAAATGCCTTTTCTTTGCTTGAAAAATTTAAGCTGAGCCGAGGAGCCTGAGCCAGTGCTGCCTGCGTATGTCAGAGGAAAGCCCAGGGCCCGCAGATGATTTAACTAGGAGAAGGGAGCGTATGCAAAAACCACATGTGCAACAGCCAGCAGTAAACAGTAAATATGCGGTCAACTTGGCAGGACACTGCATTTTCTTTAGAGTGCACAGACAATTTATGTCATATAAAGAGAAGGCAAGGTCTTTTTTCAGCAAGAGGAAACACCCATGTCCCCTTAAAGGGACCTCCCTCTGTAGGATACGTTAGGGTCCTTTTTTCCAGTTTGTTTGTTTGTTTGTTTTTTTTCATGCAAGATACTATAAGACCACAAGACTTTCTAGGGATTGAAATCATCTGGTGAAATGATATGACGGTCGGTGTGTGTGTGTGTGTGTGTGTGTGTGTGTGTACACACAGTACATTAGAGTGGTTGATGTATTTGCTGTTCAACTGATACAGTGTCATGCATCTAAGCCATGTATTGGGCACAGGAAACCATAGTCCCGTAGCAAGTAAAGAGACCTAGTCTGGTCGCTGGTCTGAGGAATAATATCAGTCTTTTACTTTCTCTTCTCAGTGTTAAGACTGATCCTCATCTCTGAGGGAATCAGATTTTAAACTGAATTCAAAAGAAGTTAAATTACATATTGAGATAAAGAATTTGGACAAACATGACAATCATTAAGGTTGTCATCATTTGATAATATTTCTAATAATTTGAATTTTTTTGGTCATGTTTTCTTTTGTATTAAAATAGTCTACAGTATGGGCTTACTGGTCATGCAGCAATTGTTTTGGGCATGGGACAATTTACTGTCAAGTATAGTCAGCACGGCTTCAGATATGAGCCAGAAAATGAGTTTAAATAATTGCTGTCATTTTCAGAAATTCAAAGAGGGGTGCACATTCAGTACAAACCGCCCTCATAAGCTGTTGATGGTCGCAGAGGCGTTTTCTGCCATGGTTACATGTTGTTATGCATTGATTGCATGCATTCTAATGATGGCGCCCCGAACATTACAAATGCGAGCGTGCTGTGGAAGCTTTTTATTTTTTATTTTTTTAAGCGCTGCTGTCTCCCCCTGCAAAGAAAAGTTTGCGAAACAGCCACCCTAATTAGACACACGTCTGATGATGCTCTGTCCTCTGTCCTCGACACTGCTGCCCCACTGCATTCTTCTGCCTCTGTCTCACTGCCCATCTGCACATGAAAATAAACAAGAAAATCAGTTTTGCCCGTGTAGAACCCTCACAGCGGTGTTATCTTTGATGTGTACTCCTTGATCTGTCTGGCC
>JASCIP010000264.1:15108298-15118782 GCA_034783695.1 Sardinella gibbosa
GTTTTTGTAACTCGCCAAGCTGGTCATACTAATTTTCTGCTTCTACTTTTGAGGAGATGGTGAAAGGCTGTAAAAAAGAAAAAAAAATATATATATGAATATGAAATTTATTTCTGTGTATTTCTAATTAAACTAATTGCACGCTGATGGACAAGAGAATCCTGTCTCATCCACTTAACCCCCCAGCAGTAGTGACTGGCAGTGGCATGGCGGAATAGCAGTCCTCTCGGGGTGCTTCTGAGGCTGACAAAATCATTCTGGAGCATGCTTTGCTCGGAGACCTTTCCTCTGCTGTTCATGTAGACAACAGTGCTTCTGGCTGATATTTAAAAAGACTCTGACTCCAGGCCACTGATCTGAACACTGAACCATAACACTGGCGAAGCAGCTGTTTGTTATGCACAGTCTTGCAGATGTGAACGTGTTTGTTGTTATTCAAACTATTTGAGGTTTTGGAATATTGAAAGGTATTCATCTGGTACACTTCAGAATTTCAAACAAATTCAAAACCAGAAATGATGAGCGAGAGTAATGCACTATGGACTAAACACACGTTATTTCAGTATGCTTGTGTTATTTCAAATGGCAAATGGCTTTTATTTCTCTTACACATAATAATATTCTAATAAATTCGAATGGTCTAATTTTTGACCATAGTATTGTAGAGATGGTAGAGTGGTGGTATTGTCGAAGGCTAGAGGATGTTCATATTATTGACTGATGTTTGGGGTAACTCAGACACATAAAGTAGCAAGAGTATGGAGGGAAAAGGACGGGGATTCAGGAGAGGAAGAAAGACAGAGGAATAGAGGGGGCAGTAGCATGTGGGGTGGGGTCTCTGAATTGAAATGCTGTGTGGGGAGTGAAGATGATTGTTCTGTTTGGGGAGTTAATTGAAAGAAGGTGAAGCTGGCAGTGCTTCATCTTGCAGACTCTTCCAATCTCAATCACTGATTATTGTTAAATAGGGGACGCTTAATGAGCGCATTTGATGAATTGTTGTGAGGTTTTTTTTCTGTGTGAGAGAGAAAGAGGGAGCAGGGGAGAGGAGAGGGAGAGATTGAGGAGCTCGGGGGAACATGGGAGAGCACATGGGGTGGGGGGTTGCCAGGATGGAGGAAGGCTCCTGTCATTCACACATGATTGACTTCAACCTTTTGAGAGCACAGGAAACCTGGCTGCACTTGTGCACTTTTTAATCAATATTCATTGCTTCTTGAAATGGTCTAATTAAAAATACTGCAAGAAAGATTGAACCAGAGTAAAGCAGCACATGCAAATGTGTTTTTTTCCCCCATTTCAGAGCATTGTTCGTTAACACAGCAGAAGTACAAATATGCAAATATATTTTATACATTATTTGTCAGATTGTTGCTATAATCTCTCACTGCTTGAAGAGTATGAAAGCGGGAAGGACATCAGTGTATGCTATGCAACAGACCAGCACCTCTGCTCACTGCTCTCATCTAGTGAGATGGAATGCAAGGAGGGAGAATTATTTAATTAGGCAACCTAATAAGCTTTACACTTGGCCAAGGTGGGCCCTTTCTGCCCATCCCACTAATTGGCTGCAGCAGAACTTTCCAGGCACATGACAAAACACCAGCAGTGATCAAAGTGCTAACTCTAAGGGAAGCAAAGAAAGTAGAAGTAATGTGATTAATTTCAGTGTGAGTGCATGTGTGCTTGGTTGTGAGCCTGTGTTCGGCAGAGTGATCTCAATCTATACGACTATTTTTGTTACAGTTTTTCTTTCTTTGAATTGCTTGTACAGTATGTCACTTTTATTGGCTTTTCTCTTAAAGATAGTTCTCCTTAATTGAATTGTATAGCTGTGATTATTATTCACCATGCCTTGGCACTTCCATCTTGTGTGCATCATTGCAACTATCTAACTATCTATCTATCTATGCCTGCCTGCCTGCCTGCCTGCCTATAAAAGAGGAACTGTGAAAGTGGACCTGCAATTAACAGGAGCACACCCTCTGTGTTATTTTCCAGGTGGCAACTACAGAAGCATTGCCAGCAAGCATGTTCATACCGGTCCCCAGCCCGGAAAGGGAGGCACAAAGCACCCCCCAGTCGTCAGCCAACACTGGCAGTGATGACATTAAGAAACAGACAGGTTTGTATTATAACCGACATCTTCTGAACAGTAGTTGAACATTTTCCAGAGGTAAACCTACAAGGGTTAGACTTACAGTATTTCTATTGTTCAATGTGTTGAATACTGTATGTACTGTATTGACAAAATCCCCATGAATTGTTTTCAAGTTTTAATGTTGTGTTTACAAAGGTATACAAAGACATGTCATGAGTGATCAAATGAAAAAAACATAGAGTGCAAAATCATTGTTCTCTCATTCTTTTCAATCCACAGAAACCTTGGATGCTGATCCTGAGAAAGTTGCTTTGTCTGCAGAAATGACTGAAACTCGCAAGTCGCCTCTGGAGGAACACCAGTCTGGAAGAGAGGACGCAACTGGTTTCCTGTGCTGGAAAAAAGGCTGTAACCAGGTCTTCAAATCCTCCACGTCTCTCCAGATGCATTTCAATGAAGTCCACAACAAGAGGCCTCAGCTGCCTGTGTCAGACCGACATGTCTACAAGTACCGCTGCAACCAGTGCAGCTTGGCTTTCAAGACTGTGGAGAAGCTGCAGCTCCACTCCCAGTACCACGTCATCAGAGCCGCCACTATGTGCTGCCTGTGCCAGCGAAGCTTCAGGACCCTGCAGGCACTCAAGAAGCACCTGGAAACCAGTCACCTGGAGCTGAGCGAGGCTGATATCCAGCAGCTCTATGGCGGGTTACTGATGAACGGAGACCTAATGGCCTTGGGTGATCCATCACTTGGTGACGACCAGGCCATTTTGGCAGATGATGACAAAGAGGGAGATGAGAGTGATCCAGAAGAAAAGCAGAGTCCTACTGGCAGTGACTCGGGTTCTCTGCAAGAAGATTCAGGATCAGAGCCCAAGAGAGCCCTGCCCTTCAGGAAAGGTCCCAACTTCACCATGGAGAAGTTCCTAGATCCCTCTCGACCTTTCAAGTGCACAGTTTGCAAAGAGTCTTTTACCCAGAAAAATATCCTGCTTGTACATTATAACTCTGTCTCACACCTGCACAAGGTGAAACGGGCCCTACAGGAGTCCACCGCCGGCCAGCCAGAGCCCACAAGCAGCCCTGACAACAAACCGTTCAAGTGCAGCACTTGCAATGTGGCATACAGTCAGAGCTCCACCCTGGAGATCCACATGCGGTCCGTCCTCCATCAGACGAAAGCCCGCGCAGCCAAGCTGGAGGCAGCTGGTGGGATCCCCAGCACTGTAAGCTCTGGACTAAGCGGAGGGGCCTCCAATACTATTAGCACTTCTACACCCAGCCCAATCCCAACCTCCAACTCCATATCCAGTTCCAGCAACAGCAGCTGCTCCCCAGCCGGTGTCCAGACGGTGCAGAGCCTGCTGGGTGGCAACCACCTGAGCCATTCACACAACACTGATGGCCTGGGGAACTCAGCCAGCCACCCATCGCCCTCTGAAAACCATGACATGAAAAAGAAGAAGTTTGCCGACATGTTGTCTGCCCGGGGCCACCAACAGCAGCTCCAGCAGCAGCAGTTGGCCCAAGCCCAAGCCCAGGCTCAGGCTCAGCTTCAGCAGGAGCTCCAGCAGCAAGCTGCCCTGCTCCAGTCTCAGCTCTTCAACCCGCTTCTTCAGCACTTCCCCATGACAACAGACGCTCTTCTCCCCCTGCAGCAACAGCAGCTGCTCTTCCCCTTTTACATACCAGGGGCAGAATTCCAGTTGAACCCAGAGATGAATCTCAGCAGTTCCTCTCTGGGTCTGAGTAGCTCTTCTGCGGCCATGTTGGAAGAACAGAAGAGTTCAGCCCAACAGGCCCAGCAGAGCTGTTTGCAGCAGCAGTTGATGCATCATCACTTGCAACAGCAGCACCAAGCCCACCAGGCCTCAAGCCAAATGGCTCTGCTCCAGCAGAGTGCATCACTCTCGCACCAAGTTGAAAAGAAACCAAAGCCGTCTGTTCTTCTTAATGAGAAAGAGCGGGAACTGCCCAAGGAAAAGGAGGTGAATGATAAACCAGAGGATCTGACCCCTAAAGAAACAAGTGAGAACATGAAACCCAAGGAAAAGAAAGACATTCAGCCTGTTGCAGTCACTATGAACCATGATCCTGGCTTTCCTCCTCCTAGAATTGCCTCAGATGCTAGAGGAAACGCAACCAAAGCCCTTTTGGAGAATTTTGGATTTGAGCTAGTGATTCAGTACAATGAAAACAAGCAGAAGGCACAGAAAAAGCCAACAGTAACTCCCTCAACTGTCTCAACTGGGCCACAAACTATTAGCCGAGTTGTGGATCCTGTCGAAGGACTAGAGAAGTTGGAGTGTGAGGCATGCGGCAAGCTCTTTTCCAACATTCTGATTCTGAAAAGTCATCAAGAGCACATCCATCAGTCCTTCTTCCCATTCAGGTCACTCGAAAGGTTTGCGAAGGAGTACCGTGAGCAGTATGACAAGCTTTACCCACTGAGACCTCCAACCCCTGAGACTGCTCCCCCACCGCCACCACCTCCACCACCTCCCCCTCCACCTCCCCCTCAGCCTCCTCCACAGAGAGCACCAACACCAAATATTCCTGTCTCTGCCCCTGCTCTCACTCCCCCAACTGTCCCACCTCCACAGCCCTCAGTTCCTATGGCACAGATTCCTATGCCAATGGACCTGCCTCTTTTCTCCCCCCTCATGATGCAGCCAATGTCCTTGCAGTCCCTGCCTGGCCAGATTCCAAATCAGATGCCATCTGTAGAACCAGGACTGGCCACTGATCTTGCCCAACTCTACCAGCAACAGCTTACACCGGCCATGCTGCAGCAGCAGCAGAACAAGAGACCCCGCACACGCATCACAGATGATCAGCTAAGGGTCCTCAGGCAGTATTTCGACATAAACAATTCTCCCAATGAGGACCAAATTAAGGAGATGGCCGACAAGTCAGGGCTCCCTCAGAAAGTGATCAAGCACTGGTTCCGTAATACCCTCTTCAAAGAAAGCCAGCGCAACAAAGACTCACCATACAATTTCAACAACCCACCCATCACTACACTAGATGATATAAAAATTGACTCCAAACCACCTTCACCTGAGCCCCCAAAAATGGAGAGCTATGGAAGCAAGAGGTCTTCAAGGACAAGGTTCACAGACTACCAGCTTAGGGTTTTGCAAGACTTCTTTGATGCTAATGCATACCCTAAAGACGATGAGTTTGAGCAGCTGTCCAACCTACTCAGTCTGCCCACACGAGTCATTGTCGTGTGGTTCCAGAATGCCCGACAGAAGGCTCGCAAGAACTATGAGAACCAGGGAGACGGATCAAAGGACGGGGAAAGGCGTGAGTTGTCTAACGACCGCTACATTCGCACCAACAACCTGAACTACCAGTGCAAGAAGTGCAGTCTGGTGTTTCAACGCATCTTTGACCTCATCAAACACCAAAAGAAACTCTGTTACAAAGACGAAGATGAGGAAGGCCAGGAAGACAGCCAAAATGAAGATTCACTTGACCTTACTCACGAGTATTACACCCCATCTGGGTCTTCTGGACACACTCCAATGCCTACATCCTCAAGCCTCTGCCCTCTCCCCCCATCCACCTCAGCCTTCTCCCACCTGACATCCTCAGAGAAGGAGGAAGCCACCACAGCAAACACATCCAACTCTTTTGACGAGAAGCCCAAGCACTCAGCTGAAACCTCCCTTGATCACCGGGACAGCCAGCCAACTCTGAAACAGGAGAGCTTGCACAGGTCTGAAACGCCTCAGCCGAGACACCACTCTAGAGATGAAAAGCCCTTGATGGTTCCAAAGAACTCTAAGCATTCATCTCCCTCCCTCTCACAGCAACAACCACAGAGCGGTCCCTCAGCTTCTCAGTCGAGCCAGTCAGGCTCTCAGAGCAGTCACATGACACTGAATGCCCACCTGTCTTCTGCTTCCCAGCAACAGCTAGCCCAACAGCTGATCCCGTACCAGTGTGAGCAGTGCAAGCTGGCTTTTCCTTCGTTTGAGCACTGGCAAGAGCACCAGCAGCTTCATTTCCTCACTGTCCAAAACCAGTTTATCCATCCTCAGTTTTTAGATCGCCCCATGGATATGCCCTTTATGCTCTTTGACCCAAGCAACCCTCTTCTGGCAAGCCAGCTTCTCTCTGGGGCCATGCCACAAATTCCAACCAGCTCAGCCACTTCTCCCTCAACGCCAACCTCAACCATGAATTCCCTGAAGAGGAAGTTGGAGGAGAAAGCAGGCACCAGTCCAGGAGAGAATGACAGCACCAACAGTGGCGAAGAGCCTCAGAGAGACAAGCGTCTAAGAACCACAATTACCCCAGAGCAACTGGAGATTCTCTACCAGAAGTATCTGTTGGATTCCAACCCAACCCGCAAGATGCTTGATCACATCGCCCACGAGGTTGGACTCAAGAAGAGGGTGGTGCAGGTATGGTTCCAGAACACGCGAGCCAGAGAGAGGAAAGGGCAGTTCAGGGCTGTGGGCCCAGCTCAAGCCCACCGCCGCTGTCCCTTCTGCCGTGCCCTGTTCAAAGCCAAGACCGCTTTAGAGGCTCACATTCGCTCACGCCACTGGCATGAAGCTAAACGCGCTGGCTACAACCTATCTCTGTCTAGCATGTTGCCTGAAGATGGAATGCAGATGAAGATAGATCCCTTAGATATTGCAAGCTTTTCTCAGCTAGTTCCCTCCAACAACAACGATGGCCAGTGTTCTTCTCTGTCACCTGTAAAAAACATGGATCTGTCCCCAAGGGCCCTAATGAGTCCCACATCTATTAAAGTCGAGGGCATGGAGGACTTTGAAAGCCCATCCATGTCATCTGTGAACATGAGCTTTGACCCAAGCAAACTGGACAATGATGACTGTTCCTCTGTCAACACGGCCATCACTGACACCACCACTGGTGATGAGGCCAACGCTGACAATGACAGTGCCGATACAAAGCACGGCCACAACAGCAGTGACATCATGTCCAAGTCTGGGGGGACTGCACCCTCCCTTGAGAATGAGGATCAGATGTCCTCAGGGCTTGTGAGCCCTGCTACAAGCTTTTATGCTAAAGATTTTGAGAATGAGAACGTGGTGGATTACAGTGAGACCTCAAGTCTGGCTGACCCATGCTCGCCCAGCCCTGGAGCCTCTGGGAGCAAGAGCATCGACAGCGGAGACAGGCCTGGCCAAAAACGCTTCCGGACGCAGATGACGAACCTCCAGCTGAAAGTGCTCAAGTCCTGCTTCTGTGACTATAGGACCCCCACCATGCTAGAGTGTGAGGTGCTGGGCAATGACATTGGACTTCCAAAGAGAGTGGTGCAGGTCTGGTTCCAGAATGCTCGTGCCAAGGAGAAAAAGGCCAAGCTTAGCATGGCAAAGCACTTCGGCATCAACCAGACGTCTTATGAGGGCCCGAAAACGGAGTGCACGCTTTGTGGTGTCAAGTACAGTGCTCGTCTCTCCGTCCGAGATCACATCTTCTCCCAGCAGCACATTGCTAAGGTGAAGGAAACCATCGGGAGCCAGCTTGACAAGGAGAAAGAGTACTTTGACCCAGCCACTGTTCGCCAGCTGATGGCCCAGCAAGAAATGGATCGCATTAAAAAAGCCAATGAAGTACTGGGCCTTGCTCAACAGCAAGCCATGCAGCAACAGGGCATGTTTGACAACCCTGCCCTGCAAGCCTTGAACCTTCAGTCAGCTTACCCAAATCTACAGGGGATACCCCCTGTTCTGCTGCCAGGAGTAGGCAGCCCTTCCTTACCAGGCTTTAACTCATCTAACACAGGTATGTAATCATTACCGTATCATTATCATATGTAATCATTACATTTACCTAATATGAAAAACACATTTCATTATGTCAACACAAAAAGGGCATCAATGTCAACAATGGCAAAAATGTTAACATGTATTTTTTTGTGTCTGTGTATCATTTCTTCTAGCTTTAACTCCTCCTAAACCACCAAACCTCCTGAACATGCCTGGTGCCAGTGTCCCCTCACCCAGCCTCCCCACATCCGGCCTGCCCAACAAGCCTCCATCCTCCTCCGCCTTGGCCTCCCCAAGCCCGGCTCAGGCCAGCACCTCTGTTGCCCACTCGAACCCCACATCTAGTTCAACATCCACATCTTCAGCCCCACAGCCAGGCTCTCGGGCTGAACCCCCTAAGGAGCGTGACACTGAAAGGTCCAGGGAGAAGGAAAAATCCAAGGAGAGGGTTGAGAAGTCTGCTACACCCTCGTCGACGGGGGGAACTCCAGCACCCACCACCTCAGCTGCCAGCGCAAAGAAAGAGAAGCCAGACACAGCTGTTCCTGCCACCTCAATGCCCACTCCTGGAATGGAGTATGTGGTAGACCCTGCCCAGCTTCAAGCTCTTCAGGCTGCTTTGGCATCTGACCCTACAGCTCTGCTCACCAGTCAGTTCCTTCCTTACTTCATGCCTGGCTTCTCCCCATATTACGCCCCTCAGATACCCGGCGCTCTTCAAGGAGGATATCTGCAGCCCATGTATGGCATGGAGAGCCTGTTCCCCTACAACCCAGCTTTATCCCAGGCTCTGATGGGCCTTTCCCCAGGGTCCCTGCTCCAGCATTACCAGCAATATCAGCAGAGCCTGCAGGAGGCGCTGCAGCAGCAGCAGCGGCAGCTTCAACAGATCCAGCAACCCAAAGCGAGTCAAACTCCAGTTCCCACCCAGTCCGCGGGGGACCGCAAAGAAACTGCCAAAGAACCAGTGAAATCAGAGGAACAGAAAGGCACTCCCCCCATTGATACCTCCTCCTCTTCCTCTCACAACAACCTCCCTGCAGAGCAGCACGAGATGGATGGCAAAGGTGCGGAGCCCCTTCTTGACCAGTACATTGTCCCCAAAGTGCAACAGCGGCTGGCGTGCCGTAAGTGTCAAGCTGTCTTCAGCAAGGAGGAAGCGGCCATCAGCCACCTGAAGTCGATCTGCTTTTTCGGTCAATCTGTGGCAAACCTGCAAGACATGTTGCTTCGTGTCCCCAGTAGCGCAAGTGGAGCAGAGGGAAGTCTTTACGACTGCCTGGCCTGCGACACTCGGCTAGAGGGGGATAAGGCACTCAGTCAACACCTGGAGTCGGCCTTGCACAAACACAGAACAATCAAGCGATCAGCCAGAAATGCCAAAGAGCACGCTACTAGTTTATTACCTCACTCTTCAGCCTGCTTCCCCGATCCTAACACCGCATCTACCTCGCAGTCTGCCACTCATCCCCATAGCACCCCAACGCCCCCGCCAACATCATCAGCCACCATGCCGTCCTCTTCTGCCTCTTCATCCTCGTGCTCCTCCTCCTCCTCCTCCTCCTCTGCGGCTGCCCCTCTCACCACCGCTGCAGGCAAACCCTGGCCCCAGGCCCCATTCTCCAGAGCTTTAGCTGGAAAGCCCAACGCCGCTCCTTCGACGCTGTCATCTTTTCCTTCAGTATCCTCACCTTCAACGGTTACCTCAAGTTCATTGAGCACCTCAGGGGTTCAGACCTCGATACCAACAGACGTCTTTACTGACGAGTCGGACTCTGACAGCAGTCAGAAGTCAGCTGACAGACTGGGCCGAACAGCCGAGGAGACTCAGCCCAGCTGTCTCAAAGACAGTAGTAGTAGTTGTAGTAGTAGTAATCTTGCTAGTGTAGGAACAGACTCCATCAGATTGTAAAAGAGCTTTCAATGATGGACAGTATTTAAAAAATGTAAAAGACAAAAAAAAGAAAAACACAAAAGAAAAAAAACAAGACAAAAAAGAAGCGATGTTAAAATATGTTTAAAAGTATACAAACCAATTTCAAAAAAAGATGTGTAAAGACTAACTGCAATTCCAAAGCTTGTAACCAAAAATTTAAATGTTAGTGGATTGTTTTCCCATATCAACATGCTGGTTTTTGTTTATTTCAACTCAAATATATATATACATATATATGAATAGAGAAGATCACTGCAGTTAAGTTTTGGCTTTTGATAGAGGAATGCTGTATAGCAATGGACTGCCTCAAAGTTGTTTAAATGGCCCCTAATCCCTGACAACAAAGTACAATTGAACAAGCTGTCCCTTGTTTGCAGAAGTATTTCCTTATAATAGCACAGTCAGCCAGTGGGTACTGTATGGGAGAATAGTCTTACAGTTTCTTGCGTTCTAAGCGTTCAAATACCAATGGCTTGCTTAAGTAAAATGTAATGTCTATTTTATTCTCAGGTCAACAGCTCACAACTTTTTTTTCTGTTACAGAAATTTATTTCTCTTTTCTTTTCTGTTTTGTTCCTAACATTTGTGTTTTAAATTTTAATTTTACTGGCAGAAAGTACTCAAAAGTAAAGTGAAAGCATAGCTTTCTGGGCATTCAAAAAGGGTGGCTGAATGGCTGGTTTCAAACATT
>JASCIP010000264.1:15175623-15187831 GCA_034783695.1 Sardinella gibbosa
TTCAGAGCGCCAGTCTGATACCCGGCGCCACATCCGCCAATGCTACCGTTGCTGCGCTTCGCTACCTCTGCCAACCTCACGGCCGCCGCTGGCCCTCCCCATGGCTGTCGCCGCTGGCATTCACACTCAGGACTAATTGGGGAGGAGCCGAGTGCAGGAGCATTTGAATATCCTGCCATCATCCCAGAGGACTTGGCTCGCCAAAATGGGAAGAATGTACGTAGGTTGGAGGAACGGATGTCATTTTTGGGGGAGAATTTAGGATTACTATTTTTTCTACTCTTATACTAAATCTTACCATGCTTTTGTATTTTTTGTTCATGTTTACACTGGTAACATTTTGTTCTTCAGAATGGTATTTTGTGCCCAACATTCTGCTTATTTTGTAGGAAACATAAAAAAACATGCTGAGGCCTTTAAAACTCCCGTCCACATAATTTCACAAACATATTGGAGCGCTTCTAGGCTAACACTTACGAGAACATTTTGAAAGCTACTTCTGAAACTTTTCTTTTGGTGAAAAGCACTGGCGTCAGACTTGGTTAATAATGTAGAGCATGGGTTTGGTACAGGCGAAAGCTACCCACTGGGAGTCTCACTCTCTCCTACTGTGCTGTTTCTGTACTCCTCAATTAATACTGCATGCGTGTGTGTGTGTGTCGTGGGAACCCACAATGGTCTTCTGTGTCCCTTACAAAAAGGACAGTGTAGCAGCCAGACTAGGGGGCAGGCTGGGGGTGGCTGGTGGGTGGGAGGCTCTGGTGTGGGCACAGAATGCTGAATAGAACACAAAGGATTAATCAGCCCTAATGATTTAATACATGCAATCAGGGCCCTGCCACGCACGCTGATTAGTGCATAAATTATGCGCATCTGTTTCAGATGACAGGAAGTGAAAGTAAAAAGCAGATTGGTACGTAGTTTTTTTAGTTTTGTCTTTTCGCCCCAATGAGAGCGGGTGAAAGGTTTTAGAGAATGCCCCCTGGCGTTTCCCATGCGCCATTCCCCATGCCCCAGGGCGCCCGGCGCCCGCTGCTGGACTGACTTCCCCTCCTGCCAGCCGGTCTGCGCAGCCACTCAAGCCCTGTCCCATCAGCCTGGATTACTGACCACCACTGGGCACTGCACACCAGCACATCCCCATTCTTGAAAACATATAGCGAAAGTAAATAAATACAGATGAGAATACTTCAGGATTCTATTTGGATCATTGCATATGAAACAACAGCATTCAACTGACCCGACCTGTTAAAAAATAACAAAAAACGTAATTGCGGAACTCAAATAAATTAATCTCCATGTAAATCGCATTGTATAATTAGCCATTCCACATTCTGTTGAAAAAAAAATCCATGTGATTATATGTGCATATGTATGCACGTAATTAACATATACACACAGTCACATATGTATATTCTTCCTCCCAGATTGGAAGACGCTCAATTAATCCGAGTCTGAAAGGTTGAGCGCGCCCACCGCTTTTTTTTTTTTTTTTTTAATTAACGTCGAATTAAAACGAATTGGCACGTTGGAGGAAAGCAGGCATGCAGCTTTGAAGATTGCCATCGCATAATGAGTTGCTCTTTTCTTTTTTTTTTGCACTTTGTGCTCCTCCATTCCCGCTCCCCGCTTGCGCTGCTGCCAGTTGCCCGTGTGCCGTAGCGATTTAATGATATGCAAATGAAATATGCATAAAACCATTCTGCTGTACGATGATTAAGCACAGAGGACATTAGCCGGTGCCCCGCCAGAGTCTTTCCTGTTGTCTCTTCTCCACTGCGCCTCGCTCGCCAAACGACACCACTGTAACAGAGCTCAACATTAACAGCGCCGCAAGACTAATCATTTTAATAATGACAGTAATATCCAATCGGCAGAAATTAAATCCTAGAGCAGGGTTTCTGTTTTTTCTCCAATCCGGTGCATTGTAAGATCCACATCCAAGGAAAGCTGTGGTCCTGGCTGCAGTAGCTTTGCCAGAGGAGCTGGGAGAGGAGAGGCAGGTTTTCAAGGTTTTCCAGGGGAGGACTTGGAGAGACTAGCATTGCCGAAGCTTTTCTCTGCTTGTTTTCAAGTAGTGTAGTGTTATATGAACGCTGGCTGCTGGAGAAGCATGGAAAAATATACTCCTTTTTCCTTTCTTTCCCTCCGTTCCCCCTTCCCCCCTGCTCTCTGCCAGCTTTTTTTCCTTCGCTTCTTTTTGTAATCCATTTGTATAATGAAGACGTGGTGCAATTAACATCCCCCATGGAATTAAAATAAAAGGTAGATCATCCGACCCTCATTAACTCCAAACGATTATAATATCCACATGCGTTTCACCGCCAAGGATATGAAAAAAAGCCGTCACAACAGGAATTACGAATTAAATCGTTAACAGTATTTGTGATTAGCGCGGGTTTCACGCGACCGTGCTGGCGATGCCCAGAAAGATGCCACCATTTGCCCCAGCCCCATCCTCACTGGTGGCAGGCTTGGCTCTGTCAACTTGGTGGTTATGCCAAGGCAGTGTAGGAAGCACAAAGATCTTATAATCCCTCCCTTTGGTTGCCTTCTTCAATTATTCATATTCCTCAATCGTGCCCCCTTGTCCAGCACAAAATCCCACAAGATGAAAAGGGGGTGCATAAAGTTTGGGGTACGCATCACCCTGAACACCATCCCCCGCTTTGTGTTTGCTAATTGCGCGTTAATTTATCCATAGCGCTTTCATTAATGAAACGAACCAAACAAATCGCCCGTCTTGCTCGACGCTGTAGCGCCCATCGCTGGCTCAGCGCCCGGTGCCAATGGATCTCGCAAGAACCCACGATGCAGTCCTCCGAAATCTGTAAGTGCTGTGACCCACAAACCGCCCGGTACTCCTGCTTTGTGCCACCCTGATTGTGGGAACCTCCAAAAAACAGACTGGGTGAAGTATGGCAGCCTTTGGTTGGTTGGCAAGGAGATGGTGGAACACCCCCTTTTGCACCCCCCTCACTCCAGAAAAGAAGAATAACAAAAAAAGTGGGATGCTTAAAATGTTCCCACTGCCCCCCACCCACCCCCTCACCCCCCTGTTTGGTAGAGTTTTAGGCGGGTTGTGTTGGGCGGGTACCGCCTCCTCAAAGTGTCTGCTGCCGTGCCTGTCCTGCTACCCCCCACCTCCTCAATCTCCTGTGCCCCCTCCACCATGGTCCAGCTCGTCTGGTTTATGTGTGCCATCCCCCGTGCTTGTTTCCCATACTAGTGCAGGGGTTGTTGAGCCCACAGCTGAAGCCATTCATCTCCTTGGTGACTGTGGTGAATGTAGATAAATCGCACACGCCTGCCAGCTTCCTTGCCCTTGTCTGGTCCAGTTGTGCTCAGTGCAGAAGGACTTTCTTGCTCCTTGAGAGTTGCTGCATTTTTGCCCTTCTTGTTTGTTGCGTTCTCGTTTAAGTTATTTTCCTCCATGTCAGGAACTGTTGTTGAAATTCAGCGCTTTCGGAGCAGATTTGTATTTAATTGAGTAACTTCTCCTTTTTTGGGCGTCTGGATCAACGATCATTAGCGATAATTACAAAAGACGAAAAAAAAAAAAAAAACTTCAATTAATTTCCATTCAGTCGGCTGATTATAATTTGCCATCTCATTAGTATGCATGCTCATGTTTGCTGATTTTTTTCCCCCTCTCTTTTGTGTTTGGCTTTAGTAAACAGCTGCTGTTGAGCCGTTGGCATAGTCCCCTAGGTCCTTTCTTCCCCCTCCCTCTCCTGCGCGCAGGCAGGCGATTGGCAGATTGGCAGCGGCTGTGCTCATGGCAGACATTCCTCACCACAGAGGCTGGCAGACGGCTTGTCGAGGTGCTGTGTTGTTTTGGAAGATTGTGTGGTTTAGTAGAGGGGGTTGGCACCCGGTTCACACCCCTCCCCTCCACACATAACAGTTTGCCGCTTTTGTTTTGTTTTGTCTTGGGCGTGTGTGTGTGTGTGTTTGTCTTCGTTTTTGTTTGTAATCCATTACGTCCCCCTTTTCTTCATGAAATCTGTCGCGCTAATTAACGAAACAAACTTTTGTCACTTTAATTAGTCTCCAGAAGCACATTGCCATCTTTTGTTTGTTCCTCATTGTCTTTATCTTTGCCAAGCGACCCGCGGCGGGCAGGCTGCGCCTCATCGTTGTGTGCCATCTTCATGTCCCCTTCTATCTTTCAGCGACAGATGCCACTCCAATTGCCGCTGGCATAGCGCTCGACAAACACGGGCACCATGTAGCCTCTGCGTTGGCATTTTGCGGACGAAAGTGTCTTTTTGCCGCTAATCCGTAAGCGCTGTCTGTCCCTTTTGTGGTTAGATAGCGATTTCTGTTGAACCGCGCCGTCCGTCTGGGTGTGCCACACAGCTGCCAGCCAGTGAGCAGGTTGGCATGGCGTCTGCTGACTAGCAGACAGGCTGGCTGGCTGGCACCGGGAAGGAGCTTGAGAAAGAAGAGAGGAGGGTGAGGAAAAACGAAAGAGGGGAGGTGCTTTCTCATGCCCCGCCCCCTCACACCCTGCTGGCCCCCTGAGGACAGCGCCACAGCCTGAAGTTTAGCGACGCCTGGTCTCATGCCCGCCTCTGTGCTTTACCAGTCCCTGGAGGTACAGCTCATTCTCTCGCCATGCCCCCTGGCATCCGCAACGGTGGTATCGCCCCCCTTTGCCAGCATTTTCTTGATTAAGAGCAAAAAAAAAGGTCTTATTGTGTTGTTTTCATCGTAATCCCCTTCTTTCCCGCGCCACATCGTCTTGTTGTGCCGGTCGATCCATCTGGACCACGTTGATGGTGGCGGAGTACCACCTCATGTGGCTCCCAATCATCCAAAGGTGTCTTGGAGATCGCCATCAGCAGATGTTCTCCTCATGCCTTTGCGCTGCCGCCTTCGGCTGTGGAGCTCCGTGCCACCTCCCGAGCAGCGGAGTCTTGGGTTTGAAATTTGGGTTGCATCTGCTCCTCCAAATAAAACAAACATAAAAAAAAAACACGCCACGTTGCCAAAGCAGCCAAATGGCGCGACACCCCCCCCTCATCTCGCCACTACATCTAGCCGCATACCCTTGAGAATGCACGCCAGTCCGCCTTGGCGCTACCACTGAATGGATGGCACTGTGCCAGCTTTTCACTGCCATCATCCGCATCCGCAGCTTGTTTCTCTCCTGCTTGCCCACCCCCCTCTTCTTCTCTCTCCACATCCCCTCCCCTCCGCCTCCTCCTTCCTCCCTTCCTCCTCCATGCCCCCCATCCCACTCCGCCCTCACCCACCCCTTGCCTTGTTCTGTGAGCTTGACTTTAATTAACGCACGGGTTAATTGATTTCCAAAGCTGATGAATTGCTCTCAACACCCCTCACAGACAGACTGGCTAGCTCTTTTGCTGTTGTCTGCTCGCCCTCGCTCTTGCCCGCTTGTCTGCCTGTCTGCCCACCTGCTCTGCGCACCCCTGAGCTTGGCACCGCCTGAGCCTCGCGCTGCTTGTGGGGCTGTCAGAGGAGCCGGCAGATCCTCTGGTGTGGGGCTGTAGACCTGAGTGAGTGCTGCGAAGGCTCTCAGGCTGCTTATTGGACTACTGCTCACTCCAGTTGACGTTGTGCTGTCTGATCCCTATGCAGGATCTTGCAACGGCATTTTGTTATAAATTATCAAAGTCCTCCTGCAACCACCTCCCACCCCGTTCCTATCTTACCCTTCTCCTCCCTCTTTCACCCTCCCAACCTTACCCTCCCGCCCTCCCTCCCTCCCTCCCTCCCTCCCTCTCACTCACTCTCTGCCTTCTCGCTCTTCTTGTTCTGATTGTAAACTGCTCACTCGTTTGCTCACAGCTCCCACCAACTCAAATTCCACCGTCCCAGCGTCCCTAGCATCTGTTTTTAAAACCAACCTAATCCTCCCCCTCCAGTTTAAGTTAAGTTGCTGTATGTTCTGTGTTATTTTAAATCTGTCGAAAAGTTATAAAGTGGATTTACAACACGATGCGATCGCAATTATCGTTTCGGAAACACTGTGCTGTGTACTGGGTGTGTGTATTAATTGTCTTTTTTTTCGCATTTCATTAGCGATCGCTGTGAACGCTAGCTGTGAATTAGCCTGAATTAGCTGTGTCTGTCATAGTTGATTAAATAATTATCTTGGCCACGCCGCTTTCTTTCTTTCATTTTCTCATTCGCCGGGTGCCAAATGGAGGAGACAAGGTTAAAAGCAGCAGATAGAGGAGCTTTTAATTATTAAATAACTGCTATTGCCCCCCCCCCCCCCAGCTGCTCACCATTCTTAATTAGTCCGACTGCAGCTCACTGAGAGGCAAGGTGGCATAGACTCATTAAACTTGTGCACACACACACACACACACACACACACAAACACACACACACAAACACCTTACATGCGCAAACATGCATGTGTTCTCGTTCTTTCTTATCGCTTCTGAGTGGTGTCAAACACCATTCAGTTCCCCTTGTTCCATGTTAGTTTCTGTGTTTTTGAGTTTGTGCCAGCAGTTTCTGTTGGATACGATCCTGACTCCTTTCATACTTGCTCACTGCTGACACAGATAGCTCCATGCTGCAGGCTTGCCTATTTTGTGGGATTTCCGTAGCAGTCGAGAGGAGCTGGTGTGACGGGGTGTTGGCACAGTGCTTGTTGGGGCTCGATGCGGCATTCTTCCTTCTTTCTCACCCTTGTGTTTTTTTTCCCTCCATTATTAAATAGAAAGGAGGCATGAGGCGACTGAGGCAACAAGAGGAATCCATTATGCAAATCACCTGACTATTTGCATAATGTCTTATGCCAGGAATATGCAAATGAAGCGTATAATTTATGAGTGCCTGCGTCTGTCTCTGAGTGTTCTCATAACTTACAAAGAGATTTTTCTCCCTCCTCTTTTCTCTCTCTCTCTCTCTTTTCCCTGCCTCTCTCACTCTCTCTCCCCTCCTCTTGCTCTCTCTCTCTCTCCCTCTTTTCCCTGCCTCTCTCTCTCTCCCTCCCCTCCTCTCTAAGCTGGCACCCAGACGACACACTTCACACACACGCAGCACACACACTCTCACACTATACCCATACTAAACAAGCACACTGCGTATTCTCATAAGGGGCTGGTGGCTGTGTCTCGTCATTGGGTGGGAAAACTTGGCAGTTGTGGGGTGGGGAGGGGAGGGGGCAGAAGGAGTGGGAGGTGGACCAGAGGGGGCACATTAATCCACCCACAAAGGAGCTGGAGGAGAAGCTAATTTTCTAAAACAACAGCGAAACGAATAAATTAAGAAGCACGCTAAAGCCGCGTGTGTGAAACTGGGGGGTTTTAATGCAAATCGCCTTTTTTGTCTGTCTTTTATTCTCTCTCTTTTTCCTGGGGGTGGGTAAGGTCTGACTCCATCGCCACCTCCAACTCTGCACTTGCCCACCCAGACCAGTCTTTGCCCGTCTCAGGAGCGGGTACGTTTTTCCCTCCAAGCTGCGAGCTCTGTGAGGCAGCGTGGTGCAGCTGGGCTGGCTGGCTGGCTGCCTGGCTGGCTGTGTATGGGCGCATCCAAGCTGAGACCTGTGAGGCAGCGTGCTGCAGCTGGGCTGTATGGGCACATGCAAGAAGGGAAGAGTGCGGGCAAGCACACAACGACAGAAGGAGATTCACCTCCAGCAAAGACCACAATGATCTTAAGGTGTGGGAATGTAAGTGAGTGTGTGTGTGTGTGTGTGTGTGTGTGTGAGCATGTATGCATGCCAGGCGGAGTCAACGCTGTTGTGCACCAAGGGCTGCCACAGTGAAGAGACTAGCTGCTAGGGCACTCTACCTAGCTTGACATCATGAGGCTGCCCCAAGGAGTACCAGGAGGACCCTCTGCTCTCACCTGCCTCTGCCTGCATCATGAGCCTCCTGGCTAGGGCTCACCGCACGTTTCTGCCACCCTGGAGATGTCTTTGTGTTATCCCGCCTCTTTGTGATCACCGGCCTGCTTTGCATACTTGATCGCTGGCTAATGTCTGTTTGTCACTGACACTTTGTTAGGACGCAGGCGAAGACAAAGCAGAATGTCTGATGACAATACCCGGGTCGTTTCTTGCTCTCTGCAGATCTCGGATTGGCACAGCGACACACTCGTTGTTTGACTTGATTTGTTTGGTGTGTGTACCTCGGAATGTGTGCAATGCCCCCGAGGCCTCCTCCGGGAAAAGAGCGCCCAGTTTTCCTGTATATCGCAGATCTCTTTGTATGGATCTGGGGGGAATGGATGCTGACTTTGTTTAAGGAAGTGGTTGGACTGTTTCTTCTGGACCTTTTGTACACCAGCGCTGCCCCATCCTACTCTGCCATCTCCCAACCCCATGGTGGAGAAACATACTGCAGCACAGGAGCTAGCAGAGCCTACTGAACTGTGTGCAGGTGGTACCCATTCTTGAGAGTCATTCGGGGTGAGGCACAGGCGTTCCGGCTGCCCTGTAGAATCATGGCATGGGAACGTTCACCTCTTGGCAAAGGTGTGTGGGAATGTCGGGACTCACCGCAGTGGACTGTAAAGTGTAAAAAGTCATGTGGACTGGCTGCCGCACTCCACCGTTTGCTGCAGAGGCTACAAGACCCCGAGTTCCCGTGGCAACCGCTGTTAATTAACATTCTGAGATCCTTATCAGCTTCCTTTTAATTCCTCGTGCTGCTCTGATTGCCGACATTTATTTCGTTTGTTCCTAATCGTCAAAGCCGTATGTGATGCTTTATGCTGTGGCGTAATTTTTGATCAATGTTGTTTTTGTTTTTCCTTTGGTATCCGTTAAGCAGTTGTTTTAAGTCTGCAAGCGGATGTGTGATGATTTGCATGCATGGTAATGAGCAGCTAAATGCAGTCTTGTGAATATGCAGATAAGGGACAGATGGAGCGCATACAGGCGCTTAATTGTGAGAACGTATTTTTAACATGACATCACCCTTAAGTCATAAAGTAGGATAGTGTAAAACTGACCATTTTTAGAGTTTTGAACAGAGTTTTGAACAATGAAAGAAAATGTTGCTAAATGAAATAACAAATGCTTACCAAAGATATTGATGAACTTGCACAAAGTGTTCATGCTGTTCATAATTATGCTGTTGTAATTTATGGTGCTGTGTGCGCGCGCGCGCGCGCGTGTGTGTGTGTGTGTGTGTGTGTGCACCAAATCCTGCTGTGAGAATTGATCTTATCATGTTCCAGTTGGCGATGAACCAAAGTAAGATTGTGTGTGTAGACTGAAAAAGGAGAATAAAACCTCATAATACCTCATCAGGTTTTTGGGGTGTTCATGTGAGTGTCATTCTTTACCAGTTTATCCAAAAAGAAAAGTGTTTTGCGAACTTGATGTATTGAGGTTCTAGAGCAACGCTATAAAGGCCTTTGTTAGAAGGCTTACTGTGGACAATTTCTTTAGCTAAAAATAATTGGCTGTTTTTAATTGTTTTTTAACCATATGGCACTCATTCAGGTATTTTTTGAGATTTTTTCTCAATGTCTTGCATTACTATTTGGTAGATTTGCTTTTTAATTTGGAATGAATTAAACATTCTGCAAGTAGTTTAGACACATGGCAATCTGACTTTAGTGAAGTAAAAGCTTTATGAGATTTACTATAAAAAAAAAAAGAGAAAGACTGTTTCTGGAAAATTTGAAAGCCAAGCAGCTTTGAGCTCCAACCTAAAGTGCTTCTCCTCTGATGCAGCACATCCAAAAGTACTACTTTGTATTTTGGTGTTAAAAGTGGAATTGATAAAAACACACAGTAACTGTGCAATGAATGCACTTGGTACTTTTTCATGTTACTTCACCTGATGCAATGTAGTTTACTTTAATCCCCAACAACAGCTATTAATACTCATTAACCATGGACTCTTTTGCTTATTCTTAGCAATCATATGAATATTATTGTTATTGCACTTAGTGTAGTTGTGTGCATGTTTAAACGATTTAGCCGGCCTGTAGCTTTTAATGCAGGCGTGCTGCTTATTGTGGCTAATGAGTAGACGCTAATGAAAATGAATGCACAGCCTCATGTAAGACGAGAAGAGGCTTGGAGTACTTCACTTTTTCTTTGTACTGTGTTATACATGGAAGTTCATTTGTTAAGTTAATTAGATCACACTTTGGTATAGATTCAGTGGAATTTGATAGTCTTAGTCGATGGCAATTTGCGTTTAAAGCTTGCCCCCCCCCACCCCTCAAGTCAGAAATAGGCTTGAATAACAGTTAGGACTCCAATTAGTGGCTGTTTAATGAGTGGGAGTTTGTAAGTACGGAGTGGGTGTGAAATGCTGTTTGTTTAGCCGTGAGCCTAAGAGACCCTGTAGAGTCACACTGAAAGGAGCACAGCACCTCACGCCTCCATCTACAGTGTTATTGTGCAGTCGCATCGTATGCAGTGTGAATAACACACTCTCACTCTCATCAGGCGTCTGCGTAGTGGCCTTGCCCCAAGTCGCCTGCCTCTCCATTACAAAAGCCAGCTGGAGTGCTTGCTCGAGTCGAGTGTGTGTTTGTTGTGACAGACACTGTCCAAGCCACCCCTATAAGAAACCTAAGGAATTTTACAACTTAACTCATACTGTACTATTGAGAATGACCAATCAGTTGTTGAATATGGTCTCAAGATGCTGGATGTTTAGCAGTTTTCATCTCCATGACATTAACAAACTGGCAGCCTTGATCCTGTGCACTGAGCAGTTTGGCTTCTTTCAAATGACTAGTAAAAGGATCCTGAAGAAACAAGCATGTTTTGAGAACCAAGAAGCAAGACTCTCCATAATAGACCTATCTTGAGGGAGCCTCTCCATAATAGACCTATCTTGAGGGAGACTCTCCATAATAGACCTATCTTGAGGGAGACTCTCCATAATAGAACTACGGTGTGAGTCGTTCCTTTGCCCTGCTGTTCTATGTCACTGAGTGCTGTCAGCAGGACAAAGAAGGTGGAAATTTCATTCAGCTCAGAGCAAATAGGGAACTGGCTGCTATCAGTAACTGAATGCAGCTCAGTAACTTGCTTTCAGTTTGATTTCTAAATCTCATGCCCCCGTTCATTAACGTACTGTAAGCTGCCAGGTCCTTATTCAGTAGAACAGGGCCATGGATTGATTCCCACCAGATCCTCCTTTAAGTGTCCCCCCTTATGATCCCTCCCAGCTCATTGACCTCCCAAGTCTTGAATGGTAACGGAGAGTTTAGAAGGAGTCAATATTTAAGAATCTTTGATGGTAAGTGTTTCTTTCAGAATTTCTTAAAAGTTTCCATAAGAGAGGCAATTTTGTCGGCATTGCTTGTCTGTAAAGATGCTTCGGCCATGAGTGTGGGCTTTTCAAATCTGACGTTGGCCCTGATCACGACTAATGCTAACCTGGCAACAAAGACCAGCAAGCCTCCATCATAAAGAAAGTATTGGTCATGGTGAAGAGCCACTGCCCATCCACTACATTGATTTGCTTCCTAGTTCCTGCGTGACCATTCTGTAGTTGTGTACTGTACATTACTGCCAAATGCGTACACTGTATAGGGCTATTTCTTGAAACAAACTTTAAGCATTTTTGTCTTGTATTTGCGTTTTAAAATAAATCCCCAATAATAAGGTGCTGCAGCAGCATTCATGGTCTTCCTGGAGGACTGGTGCCGCTGGCCTTGCCATGGCCTGATAAAGCCCAAACACTTATCACACATGATTGATTTGTTTATTCCTCGCAAAGCGGCCCACTCATCATGTGTCTTATCCCTGACTCCAAGCGCTGATGTGTTCTCTATCTCTCCCCCCTCTCCCTCTCCCTCTCTCTCTCTCTCTTTCCCTCCCACCATCTCTCTCTGTGTCCTCTCTCTCTGTCTCTCACTTTCTCATTCTCTCTCCCTTCAATCTCCCTGTCTTTCCATCTCTCCGTGGACTTGCCAAACTTTTTCTTTGTGTGTGTGTGAAAATGTATTCTGCGGGTATAGATCTATTCAGTCACTGTAAAAATGACAGTAAGCAGTCATCACTCTTCTAGCCACCTTGATGCTTGATATGCTAATGCTGATAAGGCCACGGGCCCTGGGAGCTCAATCTCTCACAGTGAAGAGTGGGGCTGTGCTAGTCATTTCTCTTGATAAGGGCAGCCCTGCCGTTGTAGAGCCCAGTGACCCCTTAGGTTTACTGTCTCCATCAAGAGCAAACAAACACACACACACACACACACACACACACACACACACACACACACACACACACACACACACA
>JASCIP010000264.1:15548310-15559311 GCA_034783695.1 Sardinella gibbosa
CCTAACAAGACAGCCGAACAGCCCAGCCTGCTGCGCTTATACTGTAGGGGATGATCTAGTTGTACACTCGATGTAAGCAGAAGGAAGAGTGACTCACTCCTCTACTGTACGGATATGAGCTGGGGATGACAGATGGTTGGCATAGCAGCCGCTTCATTACAAGTCCAAAATATCAGCTGAGTTGATATGAGCTGCTTCTTTGCCTCGGCTAATTTGCCAGAGCCCTTGCCTGATATGTGATAAGTCATAAAAGGCACCAGCAGACTTAGCTTACATTCGGCCACTTCATCTGGAGCAGGACCAAACTACAGTCTTCCGAGTAAAAGAGCACTTCCCCCTTCATATGTCTACTCACTGAGAGTACGAGTATAATGTAAGGGATCTGATTAGATGCTATAACCAGCCCATTGTTCTACATCAAGTCGTGACCTCCACAACGGGACTGTGTGACGGGATGTGACGTGAGGTGATGCGACTGTTCCAAGCTTGTGCAGTGTGGTTACAGCATCTCAGTGCCAAATGATTCACATGAGCGCGTTAGGACAGGGAGGAGAGCAGAACAAGGCAATATTAGAGTGAGTGGAACAGGAGCCCATACTTACAGTCCAGGAAGCACCACTTCGGCGAAAGCCGCTGAGAGGACAACGTCTTTGATTTGTTCCCGTCGCCCTCCTAGGAGAAGAAGCAGGCAACGAGATTAGTTCTACGGGACGGGATGACTCTCTTTCCAGACTGCAGGAGAAAAATGAGACTGGAAAGCCTGCCCCCATCTTGTCCTGGCAGCCGCTTTATGAACTAGCCGCTTTTTAAGCCAAAGATAATGAGAGTGTGTCAGACGGCCCTTTCACAGAACAAGCACTTTAAAGGAGCGTTCCACAAGTACAAGAACATTTACATTTTCACCACTGGCTGTTCTGTTTAATGTACTACAGTGAAGAATAAGGTCTTGTCATTGGACCTGCATTCATTTGGCCAATTTGATCCTTTGCAACTCTGAAACATATTCACTTACAGTACAGTGGTTGGCCTAATGGCCTTAATGATAAATTGCACAGACAGCTATGTACAGAGATATACATAAGCCTTCAAATTCCTCTAGGGTGAAGTCAATAGAGTGAGCATAGAGGTGCAAATGATCTGACCCAACATCCCATAGATGAGGGCTGAGCTGTTTGCTACCCGTAGCAATTGCAGTCTGTACTGTATGTAGCTAACAGTAGGCTGAAGCAGCCAGCATAATGCTACGGTGTCATGCCATGTCCTGATCCAATTAAATACACCACTGTAGCCTTCAAAAGCAACACAGTGTGCTCAGAATTCATAATGACTTCAAAAACCATGCACTGCGCAGCGCACACTTCACACACATCAAAACAAGTAAGCAACCAACCAGACAATAGAATAATTCAATGTACACACACAAGCCTAACAAGCATGCAAAGCCACAAAACAGCCCAAACCACACACCTAGACCACAGGTACCAGCATGAGCATGGGGAATTAATTACAGCAGCACCTTTTAATATTTTTATGTCTATTTCTAAATATAACATCATAAATGTGATTAAACTACCAATGTGATTGGTAGGACATTATAAAATATCAGACAAGTAGACAGGGCAAATCAAGCAACTTTGCAATAAAGGTCACTGCCAAACTTCTCTCAGTTGATCCTACAGTACTTTTTTTGCGTAAAATCCATTTCTGCTTGGGACATTTTTGTGTCACGCATAATTAATGAGATGATTTGCATATTTCAATGAAAGTTCATAATATAAAGGGTATCAAACTATCCAAATTATGATTAGATATTATTTGTATATACTTATTTGTATTTGTATATGGGTATTCTATCAATTTCAGTTGTGAAATTATCTGTCAGATACTTTTTTTATGTTTATGGCAACTAATAAGCATAATGTATGCAGAAATTAGAAAAATCGCCTATTTTGCCTAAAATCATGCACATTCTTGATCATTTTCTGATTGATTTTATTCAAGATAGCTTTTTTTTAGATGCTGACCCCTAGCACTTGTGCAGAAATAAAATAAACTGTTCTTATGCATGCAAGACTATGTTTTAACTATTTTTCAACTATTGAGGCATACCATTGTGTGCTGTCAAAGGGGCCCACTTCTCTAATGCAGAGAGAAAAGTGGTTATTTGCATTATAGACAAGGCAAAATAAGCTGCCTAGGTGACTTCTCATTTTCGCATACATTATACTAATTAGCTGCCATAAACATGCCCAAAAAGTATCTGACAGGCAATTTCACAACTGAAATTGATAGAATAGCCATATACAAATAAAAAAAATTATCTAATCATAATTTGGATGGTTTAATTTTTTATACATGAAATTTATACATGAAATTTTGTTAAAATATGCAAATTATGTCATTATTTATGCATGATACAAAAATGTCCCAAGCAGAAATAGATTCTATGCGAAAAAGTACTACAGAGTTAACTGAGAGAAGTTTGGTAGTGACATTTATCGCTTGATTTGCCCTGCCTTTCTCCGTGGTGTATATTTATCCAACTATGCCAACGCTTGTTGTCAACTATGCAATCATGAACTGATCAGCTGATTCACAAATTATTTTAAAAAAAATTGGATCAGATGTGACCCCCCCCCCCCCTCCCCCGTTTACAGTCTGCTAATGCGTTTCCCCTGGCACCGTTGGCCTAGAGCTGTACCCACCACACCCAGAGGAGGAGAGAGGAGAGAGGAGAGCATGGAGGACCAAGGAGGAGCAGACCCTGCTGACATGGGGATCTCTAGACACTAGAGTAGAGCACAGGGAGACTATGGGGATCTCTAGACACTGCAATAGAGTACTTGTGTGGGGTTATCAGCTTATGAGAAGAATGTAGTAGAGGCATCAGAATCTTCCCCAGTAACTGCTGCAAGGATTATCATCAACTAACCTACATGTATTATTTCTGTAGCGTTAATGCAAAATGTAAGGCCTACCTGTTAGCCTACGTTAAATAGCCTTAACCAGGCATTGCACGCATAATCGCAGGAACAGTTTATCACACATGGGTTTGTTTACATCATTTGTTCTGTTCTAGAAGCATGCCATGTGAACACGAAACGTTCCTGTAACAATGGTAAAAATTGGTATCGGTTCAGGGCTCGTCTCAGTACAAAAATAGGTGTGAAAACAGCCTTAATCATTTAGCATGCTGCGCTATGCATGCCAGTGCTGGCTGGCTACACAACACTGGCTGGGCTCTATGGAAACAGATCCAGTGCACGGAGAACACATCTGGCATCTGTGCGCAGGAAGCTCCAGCAGCTGGTAGCAGCAGAGACTTTGATTAGGCTACAACTGCGTCTCCCTCATCACTGAAGCAAAACTATTTCCCCATGTACATGGGAATCTCATAAATATTCATGGGGAGGATTATCTATCTTCTATTCACTGTCAGCCACACATTATGATTTCATATTATATTACCTATACATGGAGTTTGTCCAAAGTTATTTGGTCTTTGAGAGTATCTGTTCTAGTAAATGAATACATATCTAGGGAGCACTCAGCCAATCTGTGCTTGAGGAGAGCTATTATTCGATGAGCTAATCTCCCATTTCAGGCTTGTTCCTCGTGGTGATCCAGGACTCAAGTTTCCCTTTTACCCACCTGGGGCACCAAGCGCTGAAAAGAGGGATGGAAAGAGACGAAGTCCTGCAGAAGAGCCCACATCATTAGACAGGGAGCGGCGCTCAGAGACAAACACACAAGGCCACGAGCCCACTGCTACAAGAACATTAGTCACTAGGGTGCTGCTCAAGATTTCCACTTACTGTAGGTAAAACCCACTTGGCTAATCCTATGTCACTGATGACTCCATTTATGAAGTATGCTAACTCCAAGCACTTCCATGACTGCAGAACATACAATGACTCTGCTATACACAATTTTTTTCTTCATTTTTTCCATGTAACTACTCAGTCAAGTCTTTACGCTTGGTTAGAATAGGGCTTTATACTGTAGGTCATCATTCAAAGGCTAAAGGATAACAACATGCCTTCCCAATAGATGACTGAAATTAATACAAATTAGAGTTTGCAATGCGACCATCTTACAAAATGGAGTACCACCTCGAGGATCATAAACTACTTATTAAACATTAAACAATGTTTTGATCACTAAAACAAACTTATTTATACCATTTGGTTGCCACACACATTAACTTTCATTTAGTTCTCCCTGGAACCTAGGTCAGTTCCATAGCATATGCCAGGTTTCTCATGAGCCTTTGTAAAATCACTGCTGTCCTTTCTTTAAAGATGCAGTGCAAAACAGCCCCAAGAGCTGAGCTCTGTTGATGTTTTGCAACATGAGCATCCAATACATTTGAGTTTGGCAAACTGCTGAAGAGGCCAGCTATGGCCCCAAGAGTGGAACTAATTCATAGATGGGCAAATAATGTCATATATAGTAAACACCCTGCAATAAAATAAATGCTTTTATAAATGTGTAATGCATGTACAAAAATAGAATATCACATAGATATTGTATAATGTAATCTCTATGGTCTCTAGGTTTGCTGAAACACTTTGAAGCAGGAATGTGCCTCTATGAATGAGCCTGTAAGCATTAAGAAACAGGTCAGTAAGGTGATGAAAGTCATTCTTTGCTCCAAATGAACCCAAATGACCTAAAGCTGATACCCAAATCCATCAGCCATTGGCCATGAGTGGTGTGACTGCGTGGGGGCATCTTCCACAGCAGCCAGTCGAAGGGCCCGACTTGGGTGAGACTGCTTGGGCAATGGAGACAAGCAAACTAGAGTGCGGTCACAGCACACAATAGGCTGCTAGTCCACCACACATTTCATGCACTACTTACTGCATTGGGCTTTTTATTAAAAGCTTTGGACACAGACGGGAAGGTTGCAGGGAGGGAGTGGGTTCACAGTTCTATCCCCCTTCTCCCTTGAACGTCTCCTGCTGTTGCACACATGTCCAGGAAAGTGAGCAATGCTGGGCATGGGGGAAACACACACTGCAATGCTTGGCTGGCTACAGCATATTCTCTCATCTGCCTTTGTCTGCTTTGTTTTCCTCACAGACACACACACAGACACACACACACACACACACACACACACACACACTGATCTCATCCTTTCGGCATAGTCCCCTTACCTCTTGGAGTCGCTCAATGTGAGAGCGGCATGTTTCCAGGTCACTGTCTCCTGGGACAACAATGAGGCCCAGTGGGATGGCTGGGGGACAAAGAGATGGGGAGAGAGGGATAGAGAGAGGGAGAGAAAGAGAGAGAGGGACAAATTGTCAGATACTAATGCACACCTTAGGACAGGCTGTTACTAAACACTTGACCCAAATTGTCCAGTGTCTACAGGTACAGACAGAAAATTCAGCTCCATGTAGCGGCACTTTATATCTGCACTTGCTATCACACCAACACCAGACAACACCTTTGAAAACAGATCATTTGAAAAATAATAAAAGAACATACATGCGCGTGCACACACACACACACACACACACACACACACACACACACACACACACACATAGGATGTACAGTAGCCTATGACATATTTTCTCCTTTCAGTAGAAGGTACTTTCTGAAAGATGCAATAATGCAAATGATTGTCACTATCTGAAGAACTATTACAAATAAGGGTATTAAAATCAAATTTTGATTATCATTAAAATTTGATAGCATCATTATAAGGTTTTCTAGTACAAACATTGCAATATCACTGTAAGTAACTGACTTGCAGTTCATCAAAGACAGATTTGTGAATTTAATAATGAAATAAATAAAAGGAATAAACTCATGCCTGTGGAGGTATTCAAAAATCTCAGGCAGAGTCGGAGAAGTGGGTTGGGGGATGGGGCAAATACAGACTTCTTCACAGAGGAATGTTTGGTTGCTTAGCAACCAGCGAACAGTCAGTCTCTAATTCAATTCAAGTTCTCTCTCTCTGTCTCTGTCTCTCTTTCTCTCTTTCCTCTCTTCCCTCTGTTCCTGTGCGTTTTCAGCACTGGCTCTGTTGTCAGAGCTCTTTAGCTATCAGACAAGTGTGACTACAGCAAAAGGAGCGCTGCAGCATGATATATTTTTGGATCAAAGGCGAGCAGAGAGAGCAAAAGCCATCTTTGTTTACCAGCACAGATGCAAGTGTAAAATCAGGGGTGTGCACAGCATCACCCAGCCAGTGAATGTTGCAGACAGGGATGATTAAAGCGAGACGAACGCGCCATGCCATACCGCAATGTTGCTGGTAATATTGCATAATCCTTTGCACTATTTACATCTACCTTTATCAAGCAAAGGTTCCATGCAATATGGAGGCGTGTGGGACAGATCTGGACTCAAATCATACATATTATTCGGCTGATTATTATTACTATAATACATATTATTAAGCTGATATTCTCCAGGAAAAAAAGATCTAATTTCACCTGGGTAGGATGCGCTTCTAGGGATCATTTTTAGAAAAATCCCCCCATATTGTTGTTTGCCACTTAGTTTGGTCTGTAGCTCAGCCCGACTAGTACAGTAGGTACATATGGTGACACCTACAGTAGTGTATGGGGGAATGCGGATGGCAGGCAGCATCCAATTACGTTGAGCTGGGAATAGAATCATCAACAGTAGAGATGGCAAATTCAAATGCGTTTGCCCAGCAGGCTGCCGAGTGTAGGCTGCTCATTCCCTTTCCGGCTTTCCCCCACAGGACGTGTCCAACAGCCCTTCATCCTCCCGGCCAAACAGATGTAGGCCACCAGAGCTAAAACAGTCAAGCACAACAGCTTTGGAGCCAAAAAGCTCCTCAGGCAAAAGCTGAGAAAATGCACAAGCAGAAGCAGCATTTCCATCTCCAAACTTATTTGCAGGTACAGACTGATGGAAAGCTGCTGATCTTCAGAGATGCCTGAAGATCATTATTTATTTATTTTATTTAAAAGAAGAAGGGTGTCAGGGCCAAGCCGCCACCACAGCTGCCAAGTATATGAGCGCCTGGGTCCACTGGGTATCAATTAGCAACAGTAACGAGCTGCATCCTCATTAGTGCCTGATGGCTGGTCGGAGGCGCTAAACAGAAACAAGCCCATTTTTGCCAATACTGTACACCTGCGGCGGAAAACAGGTGACAGAGCTATCAGCAGAGCCCCTCCCAGTGTAAGGCAGGCAATCAGAGACAGACGGCCTCTGGCGTCCTGTGGGTCCTCTCCCATCGATTAATTAAACAAGCCTCTTTCCCTTCCCCACTCTTCATTAGCCCGACCCAATTCATGAAACCATCTATGGAACTACAGTACTACACATCCTGCAGGTGACCAGGAGGCATCCTTTGACCCCTTTGGAGAAGCCCTGTGCAAAGAGCTAGGGGATGAGGTCTTCCTACTGCCATACATCCCTATCTAGCTAGAGCAGTGGTTCTATAATCAATAATTGAATGCATTTTAATTTCAGAAATTTTATACAAGCTTTGAGATTTCAGTGTTCAACACACTACAAAGGGCATACTTAATAAAACAAAGACAGTACTTACAAGCTTCTTTGAGTTTCTCTTTATCGTAATGCAGAGCCTCATAGTCGTGCATGCTGATGCGATTCACACGGATCCGTAGCCGCTCTGGGAAGGGCTGTTGGCTGTTGACCAAAGACCAGATAAGAAGGAGAAATGTCCGATGTTAAGATCATAATAGCACACTCTACTGTGCATGATGGGACTGGGCCATATCGCTTTATGATCAATCCTGCCCCAATCGCACAATAAAATTCTCTTTGATTTGTCCACAGTATTCAATGTGATACCACATGATCTGTTTGCATTTGGATATTAACGGAACACAGAGGGTCTATATTGTGTATAGAATTTAAATTCTACAGTAAATAGTCCTTTCCATAAGGTTGGCTAGCTGCACTATCCACTGAATTTACAGAGAGTGCCATTATACAGTAGGCCTACTGTGGATGCAACGGTTTGTGGAATGTTATAAAACCAGTGGGAGATGTGCAGATGTGAATTGTGTTTTTTATTGATACATGGTACATCTGTTTTCTGCAACTTTTTAATTGTGCAGCAATTAATGTCAAAAACACATTAACGGATCATCTGTCACTCTTGCTTTCCAGCAACAATGCTGGAAAGTCCTTAAAAAAGAAGCCTTTCTTGAAATAGGGTTTTTACTGGCTCACAAAATTCCATCTCATTATAGGAAAATGCATGTCATTTCTGCTTTGAAGTTAGCTCTGTGTCTTCCAGCATACAGTGCATTTCAGCAGAACTTCCGAATACTGTGAATCATTTAGTGAAAGAAATCTGAGCTACTGTGTAGTACATGTCCAATGTGAGATTGTGAGCCTTACTATGACAGCAGTGGGCATAGTGGGTATAGTAGTGAGTGCAGACTACAACCAATTAAGTGCATCACCTCTCTTTCACTTATTGAAACTGGGAAGCTTCATTCCATAGTTCATACATGTAATAATAATTCTCCGGAATGCTCATTCAGTTTTAGTACAGTCTGTCCGTCTCTCCAGTCTGACTACCATTCATTGAACCATACAGAGACTCATGTTACATACTGTACAAGCACTTTGCTAGAGGACAAAAATATCCCCAATGAATTTCCAAAACTCAGGTAGGGACCAAGGAAAAAACGGCTCCATTTGATGAGAGAGGACTTTTAAGTGCTTAGTGCAAATATAAGAAAAAAAAACATTTCTGAAAGATTTTTAACCTTTTTCAGCATGTGCCATTAGAAAACACTTCACTGTGATGATGATAGTGTGGTCATCATGCAAAAATGCAGTGTGTGAAGTACAGTATTTTCCAACCTCTTCACTTTCTTAAGGACACGTATCCCTTGGATTTTCTGTGGCAGAACATGATCCCTGGCTTATCAGCACCAGGAAGAGGGTAGCACCGAGGTCTAAATGACATGCTCTCTGCTAAATGACTGTGCTGTTACCACACTAATTCAATTTGCCTTCATTTCCATCATCTAGTTCATAATTGAGGATTTGTAATGGTGCTGGCAGATCTCTGTCTATTCCTTGACCCTTGGAGGAGCCTTCCAAGCATATAATTAGCCAAGATGTACAATATGTAACCAAATTGTAAAAATATAATTTCATTTCATTCAAGGGCAAATATGGCCTGCTTAAATTGATACATATATTTTTTCCACTTTCTAATTTTCATCACTATGAAAGTGCATATGGGTGTGTGTACACAGACCGTTTCCATAACAACAAAACAAATGAGCATGTGGTGAAAAAGAGCACTTTTGTCACAGTACTTCTACTGTATTTCACCTTCCTCATACAGCACAGTACACTGAGAATGGCCATCTATGTCAGAAGTTTAGGTAAATCTCAATAAGTCCACCCTTGGTCAAAACTGTCTGTCACGCACATCTGCATCTCCTCAATCATAAAGTGGCAAATGAGAACATGACCTTGTATGAAAAACAACATCACTCTCCATATTAAAGAATAACCAAATTCATCTCAACTCATTCTGAGTGACACTCCACATCCTACTGTAGCTTGTTTTGTCCAGAGGGTCTCAAATAATTACTTCTTTGAGTACAAATCACTTGTCATGTATCTAATAAAGGAAGAAAATAAATAAAAGCTCCAAATGAAATGTGTGCTGTCAAATAAAGTAATTTTTGCAGACCCAGTGGAAGGGGAAGGTTAAAATGAGTAACGACATAATGAAGACTTTTCATAGCACAGTATCGAGAAACGCATAAATCTGCCAGGAACTGTCTTGCCTTTATGTGTGACCCCATAAGTAGCGCAGATGCCGTGCTTCCAAAGCCATGATGGGATACAAGAGCGCCCATTTATCTCTTTCCCTTCCGCCACCTGATGACCTCAGCTCTGCCTGGGCGAGCAGCACGGAGACAGATGAATAAACACGGGCCAACAGCCCACCTCACCCAGCCTCTGTGCTGATGGAACACTCCTGCATTCCTGCCTCACTGGGGACCTGACATCTCACTGGATGACAAGCAATTCTCTACTCTCCTGTTAGTCAAAGGAAGACAAGGCAAAGCTGTCAGCCGCTTCAAAACCTGCCTGCCGCTGTCAAGTGGCCACCTGGAGACGCTGCTTTGGTTTTTTTTGCTGCTCTGGGGGAAGTTTGCAACAGCATCTCTGATGTAGGCGTCTTTCTAGAACTGTCAAAGCAGCTAACGAAACTCCCCTCTCCGAGTGGAGGGAGCATGATGAGGAGGAGAGTGAAAAACAACGCTACTCAAAGCTGAAAGCTACAGTGGCCTGTGTGTATTTAAAGATTTGAAGAGAAAAACATGCTGTTTATCTAAGCGGCTGGATGACATACTGTACCTATTTAGGATAAAGTGTTACGTCTGTGTGTGTGTGTGTGTGTGTGTGTGTTTGCTTGCTTTTGCCTTCAGGAGCATGTGTTTGGCCACATTCAGACTGAATAGCTTTTTTCACCTCAAGGCAATCGAATTCAATTGTTTCTCTATGGAACCATTCAACATGACCGTTGTACCATTTTGGAGGTGAAAAACGTATATTCGCTCTGAACGTCGGCCTTTATTGTGTCGACATGCTCTGATGACTGCTTCTGGTAATGTAGCACTCACTCGTTCAGTAGGGGGATGGAGGTCCTCCTCTTGGTCTTCTGCACCATGTTGGCCTGGTTCCTCAGGGAGATGTGGATGACGGAGGGCGCCAGCTTGCAGGGCTCCCCGTCCACCTGCATGGGGATGGACTTGTAGGTGGTCAGGGTGACCTCCCGGCACTGGTTCAGCCTCTCCCCGTGGCCCCCCACCTGCAGCGTGGCCTGCACACATCAGAGCGGCAGCAGAGAGGGGAAAAGCGGAGTGAGATGAACAAACGTCCGTAAAATTCTGTGTTCTATTATCCCAATGGGGAGGTGTGTGTGTGTGTGTGTGTGGGGGGGGGGGGGGGTGGCCTTTATGCAGACCAAAGTTGAGCCCTCATATGCTAAAGCTTGGT
>JASCIP010000264.1:16509530-16521084 GCA_034783695.1 Sardinella gibbosa
ACAAGAACAGTCTTCTAAAGGCAAAAGCAACCCATTCTTTTCATCCACATGCTCTATTGGAAGTGAAATTAAAACTTCAAGCTCAGGCACATTGATACAAACACAGCTTTTCACTGATGTGTATCTGTTTGGCATCCACAGTAGCGGATATATGCTAATAATCACATTTCTTCAGTCGTATCAGCCTGAATTATGAAATGTTTGAAAGATTTCACAAAAAGTCAGAGAATAAAACATAAATGGAATTACTATGACTGTTCTCCCCCAGCGCTCCTCGGTGCTCTCACATATTTCCACTTCCCACGCAATTTGCACCCTGTGGCATTGCTCAAAAATCTCAGACATGCTTTCCAATGCCATTAAAGACAGAGGGGGTCTCTCAAACACATTTCTCTTGCGCCAGTCTTTGAAAACGCATGGAAATGTGTCTAAGCAGAACAGATTATCAATGCGGGAATTTCAAAATCTGAAGGTCATGTACATACAGAATATTTTCACTTGCAGCTGTGTAGTGCAATCCAGTTGCAATTGAGATACTTAGTATCGATATCTGAAAAAAAATTAAATTGATTAATATTCATAATATATATAATAACATCCTAGGATCTTTGAATTTTCCCAATACTTACAGATATTTTGGCAACACGTTGATGAGACGTGGGAAATAAATAAATAAAAGAATAAATAAATAAATGGGGTATGTCATAAGGGAACAAATGGACTCCCTATGCCCTGCTCAAATAAAGAGATTGCTTTTGGAACATAAAACTGTGTGGTGGGGCCAAGGATCTCACCCCTGAATGTCAGATTGATGTAGTGTCCTGACATCTCCTGCGATACCATCATTCTATCAGTCAGACCTGAGTGGTGTGGGGCACCTGGCGTCACTGTTGGCAAGGCCCCGGTGGCTCCCTGACAGGGCAGGTGGCATGGCAGCACCAGCCGGCACTATAGGCCACCGCAAACGGGCAGGAGAGCGAGGTCAGGAGAGCAGGAGAAAAAAAATGCATTAAATGTATTAAAATACACCATGGTTCACACAGCTGTCACAGCCACTGGTGGAGCACAAATAAAAAATGGCAGTCAATAGGCATTATGTTGGTTTTAAATGATTCTGTCTGAGGTTCATAAACAGCTTTTTTTTTTTTTTTTTAAAAAAAAGGTCAGAACAGAATGCCATAATATACTGTAAAAAATGTATCTTCTGTCAACATTAATATATCTTTTTCAGTTAAAAAAAAGCTGTTACACTGAACCCTACCTGTACCATTGGCCACACAGATGAACAAATATCCAACAGTTTTGCCTTTAATTCCAGTGAGTAATGTTTACCCACAGAATTCCGGGGGGAAAGAACATAGGCCAACATGTTGTATCTTTAAGTATAGCATGAAGCAAGACTTTTATAGTTTATATAGGGCATTGCACATTAAGTGGCTTCTTCACGCCTTTGCCAAATGACACAAATATGCCAGAATGAATTAATGCTTTGCTCTCCCTTCTCTCTCCTCTCACCCTTAAGGTCGCCCAGTGCTGCTCAGGAGCATGTGAACTCTTTTACCTGCGGACACATTAGATGTCTGCCATGTGCCACAGGCTTAGCAGGGAACAGAAGTAAAAAGCACAGCTCACCAGTGGCATTGGTGTAGGAGTCTTAGACTGGGGCAGATATTATTTGGATTTTCACACATGGAAATTAAATTTAAAAATGTGTTTTTTTTTTTTTAAAGAAGTAGCTATTCCTTTCATCCGTTTTTGGTAGGCCTATGTTAATTAACAAACTATCTGAATAATGCACAAATGTCTTGTTCATCAGTTTCCATATTAATTCTTAATTTCATATGTGTTTTAAAAGTTAAAAAGTAGCCTAATGGGTTTTATATTTGGTTTTGAAATTTAAAATTTTAAAATTTATCATTAAAAATTATGAGAGTTTGTTGGCCAAGGGCACATCTAGTCAGACAACACAAAACAATATTCATGATTGTTTCATGTTTGGTACTTAGTGTGAGCATTGGTAAACAATGACCTAAAAATTATCATATTCTCACACCAGTCCTTCATGCAGTCATTGAATCTCAAGGAATCCTGGGAGTGGAGAAATTAAATAAGACAATGAAGGCTACTCGTGCATGGCTTGTCTCATTGTGGCCCGGAGAGCAGAAGCTATCAAGCACTTCTATTATTAGCTGGTTATTAGTCAATGAAGTGTGAGAATGCCAGACGGGCTTGTGAGCCATTACCCCCCCTCCATCCATCCCATTATCATCACACTCAGTCAAGCAGCCAGACCTGAAGGCGTTTGATAGTCTGACAAAAGCCACTCAGTATTGGGGAGGCTCAGTCTGATCTGGAAGAATGTTGAAATTTAGCGAAATTCACCCATGGTGTCCATGAATGGATACTGCACTTTAAGGGACATGGGAAACTAACTGCCTGTTACAATGTAGACCTCACCATGAGATGACCTTAAAAGTGTGCACACTTTGCCAGTAATCACACAAGATGACGTTTTTCTTTACATGTGTTACCTTTATTTGATTTATGTTCCACACCGCATGTGTATGGGTAACTTTGAATAGAAAAAATACATCTGTGTTCACACTATATGTTGAGGATGAAGACTCCTCAGCACTCACATACCCATTGGATCAATTGGTCAACAGTTAAAATGATTTCAGCCAACTGAAAACCATGTTTGCATTTGCCCTGGCATCTCATTTATCTAGCATTCAAGAGAAATAAGTCAAAGCTTAAGGCAATATTTGACTACTCGCATCCCCTCAACTCCATGTTGCTTGGCATGTGCCAAGCATTCTGACTTGACTGTAACGTACTGATACAAGCGTACACTTCAGCAGTTTCAAACAACTTTCATTTTCTGCCCAACAGCCTCGTGTTGCAATCAACTTCAATACCCCCTGCTCCCATTTAGAGATAACTGCTGATCAATACACTGTATTCTGCCAAGGCTTTTTTTATTTTGAAAATAATGATCTGAGTGAATAACTTAAATCAGACGTTAAAATGGGTAAAATGTACATTTATTACAGTTAATTTACCACCCACTCCCATTCCAAGATATTCTCAAGATGGTATGAGAACAAAGGAAAAACAAAGCAGATCAGACACACTGCCCACTGGAGAGATCAAGAGTCCAACAGTTTATCCAACAATGACGGTTTCCTCATCTGGGAACTCGTAGTAAGGGACCTCCAGATTGAGTGGGGCGGGGCCCTTTCTGATGCGGCCTGACGCATCATAATGGGAGCCATGGCAAGGGCAGTAGTAGCCCCCATAGTCACCTGCATTAGCAATGGGCACGCAGCCGAGATGGGTGCACACTCCAAGGACGATAACCCAGGAGGGGTTTTTCACACGGTCCTTGTCATGCTGTGGGTCTCGGAGTTCACCCAGATCCACTGCTTCCTCAGCGGCAATCTCTTTTTCCGTGCGATGGCGGACAAACAGCGGCTTGCCTCTCCACTTGAAGGTCACGTTCTTGCCCTCTGGGATGTCTCCGAGTTTGACCTCAATCTTTGACAAAGCCAAGACATCAGCTGAGGCGCTCATAGAGGAGACAAACTGGGAGACGACGGTTTTGGCAGCATAGACTCCCACGACAGCTGTGGACCCAGTGAGAATGTAGGAGAAGACTCGTCGGGATTCACTGCTGTCCTGTGAGGACTTGTTGGGATCCATCACGTCTGGGCGGCGGTAATCTGAGAAGTCAGGGATCTTGATGTCTGTGTGGGCAAAGCGAACTCCAGCCCGGGCTACAAAAAAAAAAAAAAAAAAAAACAAAGAACACACACAAGGTTAAACTCATAACAAGATCAGTGGCAAAGTATGAGGACTCAACCTAAACTCCTATTCTCAATAGGAAATCACTACCAATAATACATAATATCATAGTACACAAGATTGAAATTCAAGTTAAATGTTAATAGGCCTATACCTGATTTTAAGTCTAATTGTATTTTAACTGGTATCAATATTTACTGAAAAGTAAGGCTGACAACGTAGTCCTTTCAATAACTTGTCACAAACAGCAGCCTATCATTTTCCCTCACTGCTTGGTAGGTTTTTTTTACCCCACCTTCATACTTTTGTAGTGTTACAGATGGAAGAAAAGCTTAAGTTTTGCAACCACTGTTGGACCATAGGACAGCATGATATGCTATTAAGCTAACTTTAGTTAGCAATTAGCTCGCTAGTATTAACAGAGCGCGCTGCCCGTTCTTTTGCAGTCACCGTTCCGTTGCTTACAACATGTTACACTTCAGTTTTCAATTATATAAGAAAACTCCAAGGTAGTCACTCGCAAATTATTTTATATTTTTAGCACTGAACCTTACAACTCGGGCATGAGTAAGGTCGCGTCCTTAGCCGTACATGCTAATGTTGCTAAATCCTGTGATGCGTCTCGCGCCAGACGCTACCTTCCATTTCAATAATATCCTAGCATGCTAACGGCTAGTTCATAGCATATTAGCTCTCCCATCCGGCATAACGAATTCACCTAATTTGGGGGCAGGAAATGGTATCCTTACACATTTAATAGTACACTACAGCTGCCTATAACACAACCAAAGATGATTCAAGATTTACTGAATAGAGAAAGTCATGCAGACCATCTATAACATGGATGTCCTTGACTGTAAATGTAGGCCCAAACATGACGCCAGGGCGCTCGCTTGATTTTAGTACCGGTTTACTCACCATTGATGCTAACTGAGATAGCAGGCCCTGTCGTGGGACTTTTGCCATTTAACGATTCACGGGTGAGAAACGCCTTTTTCAAATCTAAGTGCACATGGTCGGTTTTCACAATTACTCCAGGTACGAGGGCTTTGAGTGGTCCAGCCACAGCAAAATTCGTCGCCTGCAAGTATGGGGAAAAGGCCCCCGAACGAGCAGCAAGGGACATCATCTTTCTCACGTCGGACTCTCGCTTCTTCCTCCTATCCAGACGATTGTGCAACTCTACACGTAATGTCGGGACGCTTACACTGACGTCATTCTGTCGCTCCTGTGTTCAAGATAATCATGCGGGTGAAACTTCCGAGTTTGTAAACTGCAAATCTCTAACATAGGCTGTGAAAGACAGTGCTGACATATTTAGTTTATGTGTTGGGTAATTTGCCAATTGACTTACTGTAACATCAAGCTACTTTTATAATAGGCCTGTCATGCCTACTTCCTGAAGTACAGCAATTTTCAATAATTTATTTTTATCAGACTGTAAAACTGTTGAAATCTCATCTTGCTTAAATATTTTGTGAAAATCATCATGGGGACTGTAGAAATGTACTCTGTTAAGTCTGCCTCCATTGTGTTGTGGACAAGAGCCCATTTTTGCCCAAATGGAAGAAGATGTAGATAGGTATAGTGCCCATACTGGGCAGATGAGTGAAATCTCAGTCGCTCTTGCCTTACAGATCAGTATGTGGGAGGCCGGACTAAATGTAAGCGAGACACCTACCAAATTTGAGATCAGTCAGTCAAATGGTTGGAGAGTTATGGGCAGAACAGATATACAGATACACACAGAGACAGAATTTCCTTGCATTTGTAGGTGGATGACACCTCAGGCAGGCTCAACAATGCTTTCACAAAAAAACATTTTGTTGCTCTACTTTGCAGACTATTTAAAAAAGTAGGCTACATATTTTTACATCTTTGTGGAAAAAGGTTTTAATCATGATTGTTTCTCTTGCAGAAATTTATTTTACTATACCGATCAAATTAGGTAAGTTTATAGCAGTAGATAGGCTACGGTAGATAAAAGACAGTAAAAGCATTGTTAAATGAATAAAGGCATAAAATAATGAACATAAAAGTTAAAGTGTCAGAATATAAAAAGAAAGATCAATGAATCATTGGGAGAAAGCAACAAATAAAGACAGAACAGTACTTGGAGAAATTTAGAAAGGATATGGTAAGTCAAAGAATATATCATGCATAAAATTGTTTACACAAGTGTCATTACAGTAAGTTCATGAAATCTGGATTCATGAAATTCAAGATTCAATTCAATTCTTAGCGTGCATAACAAAAGCAAAGTCTCAAGGCGTCTTACAGCAAGAAGCACCCAAGAGCAATGGCTCTTATATTGATTGTATTGCTCTTCTATTGTTTCCCTGTTTCAACTATCAACAGTAACAATTTCTGTCACAATTTTCCAAATTGCATTTCGAATTACACATGAAGGAACAAGTTCATTGATTTGGGAGCCAGTGAGTCAATTTGAGAGTGCTTTTAAAGGAGAAATCTGACTTCAAACGATAAGCTTTTGCCAGTAGGTGTGTTAGAGGTAAACAATGTATTACTTTGTAAGAAATGTCTCCCCTTGCATACATTTATTCCACAATGTTTTGGTAAACCTAATGAGGGTCTGTTGACTGAAACATTATGGAATAAATAACATTTCCTTTATCTAATGTATGAGTACTTGCACTTACAGTATGAGGGCTATCATTAGGCTAGTTCAAGACGACCCAAGAAACAAATCCACTACACATGAAGCGACAGATCTGAAAGGAGAAGTTCAGTGTGAATAAATCCACAGCCTGAATGCTGTTTAGCCTATACGAAAAAAAAAAAAAAAAATTGATACAACATAGGCTGAATAATGAACCGGGCAACTAACACTACTGTAAGTAAATGGGGCATAGTGACTTACTTTCAGTTTCATCTCGCTATGCCCCATTCAGTTAACTCGGCCTATGTTGGATCAAATCTTACAGACAGTATTCAGTTACCTCTAACAACATGGGCTATGAATAGATTCACACCAAACTTCTCCTTTAAAGCAGGCTACAGTACATGAAGAGCCCTGTTACTCCACACGCTCCCGGTTATGATCCAAAGTGAAATAATTTTGCTTGCGTAAAACCCAGGCAAACACCACTGGCTGATTTACATATACACTTTTCAGCTTGTTCCTTACTGTTTGTTCTGTACACTCGCCTCACCACTTGTGGCGGATGCTCCCATGGAATGTGCTTCCCTTATCAATAGGCCAATTCCATTGACTCTTTGTAGAAATTCAAGTCACAAAACTTAAATATGTCATGTCCCTTGTGTGCATCAACTCTGTGTAATGTAGATTGTATAGTGTTTTCACAGTTTACTATCTATCTATGAATTTACAGTATCTACTGTATGTATGTATGTACTGTATATGTATTCGGTATCTATCAAATGCAAACCAATAGGCTCTTGAGAAACCTTTTGATTATTCCTGTCCTCTCTTCAGACTCATCTTTCAACCAACTATGCAAACTCCACTTGATCACACCAGAACACATCAAATGTGGAGAACAAGATCCTATGGATATGCATTACATGGAAAACATGTAGCCTAATGAATTTTCATGATCCTTCCTTTGACTTAAAGGAATAAGTCTACTAAGTAGTTCTGATTTTACTCCCTGTTGTTGCCATTGCATTAGCTTTGATCAATGTGACACAGCCTGCTAGCTATTGAATCCCCAGCATTTGAGGCAGCAGCGCCTTGCCTCTCAGTCGACTAAAAATAAAACCAATTGACATTTCTAATCTATGAGTGCAGTGTTGCAGCCGTCTCCATGCTGTATCTATAGCATCACGCTTGACATTTGGTGCTGACGTCTACACTCGCCTGCTTATTAGCTTCATCAGTATGGAGTTGAGAAAATGGCTTGAGCACACAAGGGGTCTCATTCTTCTTTGTCATTTAGAGTGCACTCGTTGCAAGACAATCATTTTCTGAACCCGTATAGTATACATGCAATTATGTGCTTTTCTTCTGTTTGTAAGTGATAGGAAACATCAAGCAGGAAAGTGTGGTAAGGTTAGCACTGACTGTAGATGTCACCAATGATTACATAGAAAAGTACACCCAGTGCCTGGATGCTCAGTGTGTGGATGTGTGAGAGTGGATCTGAGCACAGCTCTGCCTTGAGGGAGGAGGTGAACTTCCTGTCCCCGAGCTGTGGTAACGAGTGAATTTAATCTCTGGAAGAGGTAATCCCACAGGGAGGGGAGTTGCACGCCGAGCTGGAGGCACTTTAACAGGCACACTAAGTCTCTTGTACCCTGCTGCGGCTCCTACACTGCTAACAACGCATTAAAAGCTGACAGCCGACCTTTCACCTCACACTCCAGCTCCGCGCTTTCCTGCTGATGTATTCTTCTGCGGCGGCCGGACACTGCATGCTGAGCGAAGAGGATTATGTCACAGTCACTTTATGACAAGTGCCCTATCTGCTCCGTCCCAAAGTGAAATGAAGCCATCCATGGGCAGTCTCTTGCACACTCTCATGGCCATACGGCAACATACACAAACACACTGTAGCCACCGCATGGACTCTCCAGTCGGTTTAGGTAGTTAGTGTGTGCAAAAACAGCTTCGGGAAAATTAGATGTTTGCTGTTGAGTGGTTTATTTTCAGATTCTACGGAATGCCAACAGTTTTTTAACAGATAGCTTTTCCCCAAGTTATCAATTACAGCCATGCATGAAGAAATCAATGAGTTCTATTTCCCTGCACGTCTTGATGGGGAGTGATGAAAAATGGTGAGAGTATCCCATCAATGTTCCCACTCTAACACGTACAAGGCTGCTGTTATAAGTTCATTTTGGAGCTATTCATAGATTTTCAATTTAAACATTTGAATCAAATGATTGCTTCATTCTTTTTTGCTCATATAACCTTTACAATGTAACATGATCAATTACACTTCTTTGAGGATAACATGCATCGTAATTAATCTTCTGTAATATTGGTCAACAGTTGAAACTGAAGAAATGGGACATTCTGTTATTAAATACTTAAAGCAAGAGCTCAGATTGATAAATGGTGTGTACATTCTAAATGAGGTAAAAAGTAGAATTTTCCTAAAATAATAAAGTACATCACCTAAAGTGGTTAGTTCCATCTTAGATTTTGAGAAGTGATTAAAACATGCACTTTGGCTTGTGCGCAGACAGACATGTGGAAACACAAAATCACATCAGAGGTTAAACTGACATCATGAAAAAATGTCTGAAATACATTCATGAATGTGAAGTTACAAAGCATTGCAAAAATGACATCCCTTGGAAAATGGACTTTCAAAGCTGATAAATTGGAAAATTATCTTATAACATAGTGCCAGCAATCAGGAAAAAGTTCAAGAAAAAGTTTGACTTTACCCAGCACAGAATACTCCTTGTTGGTGGCGTTAATCATGTTTTGTCATCTCCATGTATTAAGATGCAAATCTGGGTCTGGCAGGAGATAGTGCTCAAGGGCAATAATGTGTTTTCCCGTCCCTCCCTCCAATACTGCACGTCTCGGAGACCCAATAACGCATTAGCATCCTATTAACTGTGACTTGAAAGTGTCTTTGTAATTGATAAGGAGGATGGATGGGCGGGCCCGTGTTGACAGAAGGTGTGGCGCTGACTGGAGATGGGATGCTGTTATCTAAATGAAAATCTCAAGCAGCAACAGATGTCATGTTTCCAAAGCTTTTTTTCCTAGGGCTAAGTGAAAACATGCTGACACGAGCAAGTCAATGAGATAAGTTGATTAATTGTTCATGTCCATGTTGTAGTTGTGGTTCTTACAATAGTTAGCGTTGGAAAAAAAGAGAATGTTATCACTACTTTTGAAAGGTCTCTTTTTTGAGAGTTTTTTTTTTAAATGTACAGCTCCCTGCCCATCAACAATAATGCTGTCAAAATGCTCTATGTGGATTTATATATCCATGCGCCTTGAAAATAGGTCTGTATACATACATTTTATGTGTCTTTGTGTTTCCAGGATATCTATCTAAGAAAGAAGCAGTGCTCACACCACATTGTAACCATAATGTATGTGGTATAGGCACAGTTCCCACTCCTCTCTGTGTCTCAGGCATTGTTGATTGGCCCCTACAATGGCGGAGTCATCGGGTCTCACAGGCCACAGGAGCCTCCTCTGATAATGTCATCTGCTGCGTTCACCAATTTTGTGTGGGACTCGGCTCAGATGTCACAGGCTGATAAGCTGTCGTCCGTGCCAGTGCTTAACGTGATGCTTTGCTGCCCTCCGTATCCCACGCCAAATAGCTCTACCACCGACGTGACGGGACAGAGCAGTAGGACTGCTCGTCCTGTCTTCACTGAAGGGAAGTTGACAACCTTATCTCAGGACAAAAAGCCTTGTCTTCCTTTTCTTTAAGAGACGAGGAGACTGGAACTTGGCTCAGTATGGCAGAGGTATAGGAAGACTTAGACAAGGCTGGAATTTCTCAAACCTCAACCAGACAAGTCCTGTAAAAAGGCTTTTATACACCTATGTAACCCCAAACAAAAAGGGCAGACCATCTATTAATTTTCTAAATAGTAAAATCTGAAAGGGCAATACCCCCAACCAGTTGACACTTTTCAAGAAAAAAATGCTATAAGCTACATAATGGTCTAAAATGCCTTAAACATATTTATTTGTATTCAGATCATTATGTTGGTTTTAGAGTTTTAGGAAGGAATAGGCCTACCAGGACACAACCTAAATAAAACAATCAATAAAGGACACCATCCCTGATCTTAGCACCTCATGTTGTTGTCAGTCTCTAAAAGTCTGTTCTGTCCAAAGGGGATTGAAGTCGCTCTGTGGGCCAGTGGCAGTTTTTTCTGTTCCATCACTCTGAGGTTAATTTCAGAGTTGTGATTTGTACTCCCCCATCCTGTGATTCATCAAATGCCAGCACTCTGTGTTTATGGCACTGTGTGGTTTTACTGCCACGTTAATGGTTCAAAAATATACACCAATTACAGTCTGATTACCACACATCCCTCTCTAGTGCTGTTCAATAAATCACACCAAAATGGTTGGGGGGGGGGGGGTCATGCACACCATACTAAACTCTTTTTCTCCCTGTCAATATCCTCCAGTGTGATAAATGGACTTGGAGAAGAAGTTTAGCTGCAGGATATCATTTCATGTAAAGGTCAGTAGAGAAGACATCTGTGCATCTATAAAGATTTTCACCACTCTATCTGGTGAGCAAAATGCTTGATTCTGTCTTCTCCTATTCATTAGCAAACAGATAATCTTTCCCCTACCATTTTCATCATCTTCTTTCCTCCTGAGTCTCCTTTGTGGACTTCCAATTGAATAATGGTTTTATGGAAACGAACACTATCGTATTTCTTTTTCTTTCTTTCTTTCTTTCTTTCTTTCTTTCTTTCTTTCTTCCTTTCTTTCTAACTGAATCACAGTGTTTTCAAAATGACATCTTCTCCATTATCTGAGCTAAACAAAAGGTCTCTGTGGGTTAGAGGGCCTTTGAGGAAATCACTTAGGTCAATACTCATTCCAGGAAGCAAGTGAGCTCAGAGACACATATGAGTTTGCCAAACTCAAGAGCACTGAACACCATTGAGTACATCACTTCAATTGTATCCCCATTGTTTTCTTTAAATGTTAGTATTAGTTAAGTAATAATCAACTGATAAGATTGACAGCTAGAAAGGCAGAAAAAGGTGCATATACTCACTTCTAAAACTGTTAGTTCCGACCCTCGATTGTGATTGGTTGAAT
>JASCIP010000264.1:16843669-16853761 GCA_034783695.1 Sardinella gibbosa
CACACACACACACACACACACACTTGCATATACTACTGCACACATGACACTTTCTTAACCTTGTCCTTAGACTGTGTTAAACTGTTGTGCCTCTGTGAAGAGCTGTGTGAAATTGCTGTCTAATGCCATGCTGCTGGTCACTGAGGGGCTATATCCAGGGCTAGGCTACACTGCAAGTGGAGCGGAGGAATAACATCTTCATTTATTTGAGAAGTGAACAGTGGCATGTCTGTTTTTCAAGCACGCCTTTTTGGACGGGTCCCAGGCGTGGTGTAGAGAGAGGCTGGGCCATCCTCAGAGGCCAGCCACATAGATCAGCAGCCCCCAGACATCCTTCAAAAACTTCCCTCCCCTTCCCCTTCTCAGACTGGCCTTTCCCCAGAGCCCCCCCACACCCCCATCATGTCATCACATGCCAGACAATAATACTGTACATGCAGAAGCCAGGAGTACTTACACATTTAATGGGTAACATAGACTAAATAAGATGGCAAAAATATTGCTGTAAATCATCCCTTTTAACAGTGACCTAAAGTCCTGCTTCATTTAAAGAAATCATAATTAGAATATAAAACTTATGACACCTGTAACATTTTAAAGATTGCATATAGGTGGTTACAACCATGCTACTCTGTCAGTTGAAGTGTAAAATTCTTTTATATTTTTTCACCAGGTATTGGATGTGTAGGAGGGCATTTTCAGAAAAGCAAGCAACAGAGTCCTCGTGTGTTGATTACAGACCAGACCTTTGGGGAAGTTGTGAGAGAGTCCCTGTGAAGCAGAGGCTCAGCACAAAGTGGTTCCTATAGGCATGGCGGGGTACTGAAACCTCCCCTCAAGTAGCGCACCTGTTGCTTACTGGTAGGCTCGAGCACAGGGTGTCACGTGAGTAAAGCTGCACTGAGTTTCTCGCAGTCCAGAGATGTTGTTTGGCGCCTAGTTGTTTAAGTAAGGATACTGATCTTCAAGGACTTAAACTCACTTCAGAAACAAACAAACAAATATTTCTTAATACCACATCACAAAAAGGTCTATTTTGTTGTATAATTTCGAGGCTACTTTTACTGATAGTGTGAAGTCTAAAATCAGATCTCATAGCCTTAAGAGAGTATTTAACAGAAGCTGTATAGTTTAATAATCCCTGAAAAAATTACGTTGCACAAAGTAAATGTTTTGAAGTCATTAACTCTAACTTACTAGCCATGCCCTACTTTTGTATAGTAAGCATTGGGGATGTCTTAGTGCGATATTGTTAGAACTTTGCATGTTTAAGTCCATATGGCAACTTCCTTTTGACCTGCTTTCTCATCCCCGTCGCATTGTCAGGCCTGTCACCGATAAAGAATCATTTGACTTGCTATAACAAGTTCAAAAGAAACTGAAAACGCGCTGTTGATCCATGAAAAATTGAGAAAAGAAACACCCCTACTGCTTTCACTATCATTCCCATAGAGATAGCGATATTATTGATGGGATGGTTATGCTAATTTCTTTAGAGGCAAACTTTTATTTTGGAATTTGTTCAAAAAAGAATTTCATACACATCAAACTGGAAAATGCAGGCTGAATTCCCAACCGTTTAGAGGGCAGCATGAGAATCTGATTTTCATAGTGAATAATGAATGTGAACTATCTTTTTAAATAGTATGTTTTGTCTGGAAGGAAAGTGAAGCGAAGCTTGGTCCCCCCTTTCACAGATTTTTTAACCACGAATCTTTGAGGCTCTTTCAGCATAGTATAACTCCGTAGCATGTAGTATGAAATGACACTATCATCAGATAAAAAAGTGACATGAGCACTGTATTCAAAAAGGCTACAAGAGGAAACGCAAACGCCGAGTGTCAGTGGTCATATTCAAACAAATCCTTCACACAATCCAAATATCCTACTCGTCTTGAATTCTGGTTACTGTTCTAATCAAACTTAATTAGTGTCATTGACTTGACACTTTATGAGATAGTTATCACAAGAGAAATATGTCAGTCCGGATCAGCCCCCAGATATTCTGAACAGAAGGAAATGTCCTTATACAATATAAGGGGCAATTACAAGGAGGTCAGGTTTAATGTCATCTTGACCGTCTGTACAGGGGCATTCACTGAACATAATACTGGCACCAACAGATTGGAGAGAGCTGTTACACGCTTCAACTTTAGAATAGCCAAACTATTAGTATATGCCTTTATGCGTAATGGAGAGTACTTTTCTCTCGGTGGCTACCCACTTCTGTGTCGCAGTGGTCTAAAAATTTTAATCATCAGTCTGTCAATGGATCAGTGCAGTAATCCATGCATCATTGTCTTCTTTTGCCAACCTTTCTGCATGCCCCCTTTTCTCTTATCGTTGCACCAAAGTCACATGCCCGCACATTCTTTAAAAAAGGAACATTTGATACTTTTTATTATTACCAAACCGTTCCCATAATTACACCATAATCATTATATAATCCCATAACAAAGACTCTATTGAAGCTGTAGCTTTTGTCAACTCTGGGACACTGAATGTATAATTGCATTATTCTGCTTCTTTTCCCCCTATAGAACCTCAATCTATCAAACCATCCTCCAGCGAACATTTAGTTGCGTGTCTGCACGGCCTGCATATTGCTGTCCTACCGCTGAAGTGTAGCCAAAAAAGTTTTACGTCCTCATCCAACTATCCTTTTATATAGAAATTTTCTCTCGCTTTACTTCGAGCGTCTTTTGCGAGCGCGACTAGTGTAGCTTCCCTTGTTTTTAAATGAAGCGCGGGGTGCTTATTAACATATACCGCCAAGTGGCTATGTAAGATCATATTTACAAAGAGATATGCTTTCACCCCTCTTCTTTCAAAGAAACGCGCAATAGCTGTGTGTTAGAATAAAGCTCGTTCGTCAGGGAATGTGAAAAAAAGCGCTTCCCTAAGGACCCGTGTGCGTTTGTGTGCATGCGATTGGCAACATAACTGGCTTATTTACATTAAATACGCCACAAGGTTACAGTGCAGATGAACGTCATTTTATCACTGATTACTTCTCTTAAGCACTAGAGCGGTGACTGATGCTCAGGACGCACTGTCTGCACAGATTTACGCTGGAGTTTTTTGGAAGAAAGAACACTTGAAATAGTTCCTCGAAAAGGTAAGAACATGTATTTCAACTATATTATGCATTTTCCGGCTTTGCGCTCTGTATTCTATTAAAGACGCTGGGCATCAAAGCCAATTATACGCGGCGTCTGAATAACAAGACTGGCAATGTGAACGGGGTTGTTAGGAATAGACATATTTTAAGAGTATTTACTGGGAGCTCAAGGTCAGCAAGAAGCCGCGATCTGGTAAAACCTTTCTTCAACTGCTTCATATGGGGAAATGGACGATCAGAGATTAAACCGTGTAACGGGCTATTTTATCAAGGGTTCAGCTTTTAGCCTCATCAAAGCCGAATGCCGCAAGACCTAGGCTATCTAGTTGCTGTGAATTACGCCGCGGACGACAATGGAGTGCTTTTTTAACGGTACAATGCATTTCACCTACCAGATAGGGGGAGTCCAAGCTGAAAGATGGAAATGTCTTGTGATGCTGGGTGATCAGTATCAATGAACACATTTATACAGAGAAAAAACTGCGCGAATAAAATAAAACGCTTTTTTACTCGGGATGCGTGCGGAACTGTTGGAGGGGGATTCTGGAGTGGACAATCGTAACAGGTCCGAAGCGCACTTTTCCCCCTTCAGCGCAAGAAAATGATCAGGTCAATCATGTGGACATGCTTCATTATTCAATGAACACAATCTTTCACAACGCATCGTTTACACGCAGGACTTTCTTCTTCTTCGCGTCGCGTTACATTTAAAGGTAAGAAGTGTTGAGTTTGAGAGTGGGTGTCGGGGATTGACAATTGTTTTACTTGAAGACGATTCGCTTCTTTCGAAGTCAGTTTGTGTAATTGTTGTCTCGTAAAGCATCACAACTGGGCCTATTTTGCCTCGTGATTAAAAAATACAGTATAATTAAATATCCATAGCGGTGACGTTTGCATGCACGGTTGTCAGGGGAAAAGCAGCTTGATAATGAAAGCCACCGAGAAGCCATCGCCGCCGCACAACTTACTCTCAGGAAGGGATATCATCTTATAAATCGTCGCTCTATTTAACGTGTATATTTTATTAGAATATATTCTTTAAGCCTGTCAGCCACATGAGTAAAAGTTAACGGAAGCCTAATGCAAAGGGTAATGTGCATACGGCTGTATTGACAATGCTGTCCAACCATAGAGATATAGATAGGAAACTTTCCTCTTTTATAATCTTCACAAACTTTCTCGTCTCACCCCAAGGGGTTCCGTTCAGAAATTCAGCTAACCTGAATAGGGCTACAGATCGTTGGAGAATTAGGATCAAAGTTATCTAGTGCATGCCATGTGTCAAAACTTGTGAGATGGAAGAGCCGGTGAGACCTGCCATTTTGTGCTGTGATCGACCTCTTATGAATAGCAGCCCTGCATTATGCTTTGAGGAACGTTATGATGGCATTCAACAACTGAGGGGTAAATGTCAAATCACGATAGAAAACGTTTTTATCTGGAGACAACAGACATATAGCGGTAGCAGACGGATATTTTAACGAGCACAGTAGCTTCGGGAAATTATGTATTTTGATTGAAAAGCAGGGGAAAGTAAGTTGTAGGGGTTTAGATAGAAACAACAGAGGTTCAACACTACCACAGCACTATGCAAAAATGAAAGAAAGTCAGGAGTGTTTAGTTGGTCCGAGGCAGCATGTTTTATGTGAAGAACTGGTTACTTTATTTAAGTGTGAGAGCCTCGGGATCAATCCTGTAGGCTACATAAGTTCTCTCTTGAATGATATGATGACAGTTATTAAGTTTATCTGTCAGTTTACCTTTATGAAATGTATTGCATTGCCAGGCAATTCAAATTAATCTTAGTTACTTGCAGTCTTTAACATAGGCGTCAACACAGGCTATGCAGGTGTCCCTCATCCCCTTGATCCACACCTACAGTTTTAGGGCACATATCCTCCCGTATAAGGAGCGATGACCCCAGCTTGTGTGTGTGTGTGTGTGTGGGACGAGTTAATAGCAACTTGTAACAGCACAATGCTTTCTTAAGAAACGCGGCTATCCTAAACTCTATAACAATGCCAATCACATTGTTATACTTTTTTTCTCTTCCGCAAAGTTGAAATTAGATAACTGTTTTTTCCTTAGATTCATTTAGAGAGGAAAGAGGCAAATAGCATGCTTCACAGATGTACAGTGAGAACGGCTGTCATTGTTTAAACGGTATTTGCCAGGCGGATATTATGTCTGTAATAGTGTCTGGGCGTAGGCATTCTGTCAGCTCCTCTCGTGTCCTGATTTAAGATGAAATTACGAGGGATAAAGACTGTTTTAAAATTGAAACCCATGTTCTTAATACACATTTTGAATGGCTAACACAAACCCTTTCAAAAGTATAGTTTTCATTTTGTAAAATAGGCCTACAGGTCACACAGTCTTGATTATTATGAAGTAACCAATTACAACACAGCTACTTAAAACAGTCATGTACATTTTCTGTTATCAACTAGGCCAGTTTGACACAGAACTGTAAAAAGAGGACCAACTAAATTTTAAGACCACAAGAGACACATTCAAACAAGTGATATAAATCTTATAGTATATTTATGATGATATAATTGTTATTAATTGTAATACTTAATAACAAAATAGTAATAATAAAAAAATAATATTTATATATATATTTTTAAAATATACTCGTATGAAAAAGTCATGTGACAGTTGATTTAATAATGAATTTCTCCAGAGCTGGTGAAATGACAGGAGGAGTGCAGATTGATGGCTGTACACGTTTCCCACAGAGTATTTTCCCTTAGTGTGAACAAACCAAAGCAGAGCAGAGCAAGCCTCTCATTATCTCTCCCCATTCGTCACCAGACTAGTAGTCCTAGCTTGGGTTTCTCTCCGCTGCACCTCCGCTGCCCGTGGCTCAGTGTGGGCCAGTGGGCTCTGGGGCTTAGTAGCTGCTCTGCTCTCCTCTCTCCCCCCTCGGCCCGCTGGGGCAGGGGTGGCTGGGATTGTGGAGCTGGGAGATGGGGTGCATCTCTCTGGGCAGAGCACGGGACGTGAGCGCCCGCCTGCTCCGCACCTCTCCACAGACATGCCAGTATCCGTGGCCAGCCGAGTGCAGCCAGGGCCGCCACCGAGCCCCGATCAAACAGCCACCCCTCACTTAAATGATTCCCTGCTACCTTTAATTGGAGGAAATTGTCTTCCAGATGCATGGCCCTAGCCAGCATGCTCTAGCGGGGCTCTGTGGCAGGCGAGGCAGGGGCGATTAGGTATTAATTGATATGTGCAGTGGAGACCCCCCGGTCACCCCCCTCCTGTTCAGCTTCTCCTGATGGGGAGACTAAGGCCTATACCCCAGTGGCAAGGCTCTGTACTGGCACCCTCCGTTTCATGTTTATTGTGTGTGTGTGTGTGTGTGTGTGTGTGTGTGTGTGTGTGGAGAGAGAGGGGGGGGATTGTGAAGAGTGGATGGGAGTAAGCAGACAGGCACCAGGCCATGGTGGGACTTTAGTGTGCCGGCGACCTTGATGTGGAAGGTTAACCTCAGCAAAATGAGCAACACAGACTGCTTATTTTAGCTGAGGGAGGAATGCACTATAAACATGCGGATGGCCCAGACATATTTAGGAATACCTTAAATGCAGTTTGTTTAAGGCATGCTTTTGAAGATGATTTACTGTTATCGCTACGCAAAATATGCTTACTATTGGAGTATACAGTATATTTTGCAAGGTGTTTTTTTCCCAACCTAAGATCAGTATTTCAGTAACAAACTGAAGACCCAGCACTACTGTGCATCTCTGCCTTAATCTTATTTATAAAATAATGTATTTTATTTTTATTTTTATGTTGAAGCAGTGTTTGCTGTCTGCGTCTAAAATTCCAGTTTTTTTTTTTTTTTTTTTAAACCTTGCTGTACCTTGAACATGCAGTGTAGCAAAATGACAGTGGCAACACAAGAGTACAGTGGGTGGGAAAAGCATACGGCTCCATTATATGATGAGATGATTGACATAGCTATTATCCTGTCCCCTGACTTAGACAACACCAGCAAACAGTGGAAGCACAAGTATGCTGAAAATGGGATTTAAAAACAAGTGATCATTCTGAAGCCGAATCCGTGACAGGATGGGACTAGTGGTGATTTGTGTGTGTGTGTGTGTGTGTGTGTGTGTGTATGTGTGTGTGTGTGTGTTTGGGCTTGGCTCCGGGCACATGCCCGCCTGCCCGCCCGCCAGCATATACGAAAGTTTCACGAGGAGGGTAATCACGGACGTCAGCGTGTGATCTAAGAATAAAGGCCGACTCTGACAGATGAGGTGATGACGGATGAGCTTGTCTCCGTCGCCCCATGCCAGGGTGCCACCAGAAGGAGCGTCTGTCTGTCTGGGAGAGAGGCAGAGAGAGAGAAAGAATGGGGAAGAGGACTGGGAGGAGGAGGAGGGGGTGGCTGAAAGCAAAGGGAGCGAGGTCAGGAGTGATGAAGGCTCCTGATAATGAGAGTTGTGACACCACACCCTAAAGTAGGCAGGCCAGCTTGAGAAAATAAGGGCACGGTCCGTCTGACTGCTAAATGCTGATGGCTAATGCCTACTCAGTACCGACAGCCATCTCACTGAGCTCTTAACTCCAACAACACACAGCTGACAGAAACGAACAGATGTTTGCAGATGTTTTGTTTTCGAGTTTTTTTTTTTTTTTTTCTCCACCTCATAAAATCTGCCGTTAGGGAGAGGGGTCTTGGACAGAAACCAGTCATTCTTTCTCTCTCTTTTTTTCCCTCTGTCTCTCTCTCTTCTCTCTCTCTTTCTCCCTCGTCTTGGATCTCCCTGGAGTTTTGGGAGAGATCTATGTGATTGGAGGGCCTGGGGAGCTGGATTGATGAATGCTCTCAACAGCACAATGTGTGAAGATGGGCTGGTTTACACAGCCTTGAGAAAGATGAGCAGACACCACTCTGGCCTTGGCCTCTCTTCTCTCACTCCTAGCCACCCGATCACTCACTTTACTCCTCTCCTTCTCTCTCTCTCTCTCTCTCTCTCTCTCTCAGAACACACAGTGCTCACGTGTCATTCACCATCCTCATCTTTCTTTTTTTTTTTGTTGTTGTATTTGATGCATCTCCCAACGACCAGTCCCTTTCTTTAATTTGAGGAACAGAATTTATGATCTACGTCATTATGGCTCCAAATTAAATATGCCACGCGTGGTGTCAGGCCCACTCGTTTTTGATTTGATGAGTAGCCTAAAATTACAGCCATATCATCTCGGTGGACAGGGGCTTTACACAAATAAGCAAGCATCCATCAATCACTGTCCTGGGAACGTGGCTCGGACTTCTCCAGCATACTGCCGGGTGGGCTTAGCATAGTGGGACATATCTGTGGCGGTGCGGCGGACGCCTAAAATAGTGCGAGATGCTTGTGGCGCCACGGCAGACCGTACCCCCCGGGATCGGGCTCTGCCGCTCCTCTCGGCGTGATCCCCCGCAGTTAATGAGTATAATGACGGATGTTCGGTAACTGCTTCCGGGTTACGACCCCGCTGACGCCCCGTTAGTGTAGAGGGTGGGTCCTCGGAGAGGAGACCCCGGCAAAGATGGCCGCCTGAGCCTAGGACTAAAGAGGGACCCTGCACCTTTAATTATGATCAAGAGGTTTTCTCCAAAGGATGGAGGCGTAGCGGCTCCGACGCCTCGTAAATCTGCCCCGGATGCCGTATATTGTGTTGAACTATTACTGTACACTATTATACTGCCGATTCAACTGCCTCTTCAGGACCTGATTTGCATAATTGGATCTTTAATGAAACTTGCCTTGTGGAACAAAAAAAGATAAAAAAAGATGGAAGAAAGGGTGGAAAAACATTATAGGCAGACCCATGTGGATATTTGTTGGAATAAGTTACACTTGGCTTTTTTTTTTTTTTTTTTACGGGAGAAGACAGAACGAGAGAGAGAGAGAGAAAAAGAGACCCAGACAGAGAGGAGAGGGGGGGAGTGATAGAGAGCGAGGTTTTAAGGGAGTGAGCTGCAAGTGTACTGACCTGCACTCCTCACACACACTCGTACAAACACACACACACACACACACACACACACATCAGTGGCAGTGCTACAAATAGGATGAGAAGTGCCTCTGAAAGCTGTACATTCCCAGCCAGGTCTCACGGGTTAGTACTACAATAGCTGGATTTCTTTAGCCTGGGGGATTTGAGCTCCTCTGCCTGCACTCATCTCATAGACTTGTTACTCAGGGAAGATGGCTCTTTTGTAGAGGAGCTACTGCTGCTCAGCTGTCGGAATTCCTCTGTCGCAAATATTTTGACAATTTCTAATCAGGAGCAGTCAGATTTCTCAAGTGCAGTGAGTGGCTCTATTTTTTTTCTTTCTTTCTCTTCTTTTTCCCCCCCTTCCCTCTCCCTCACTCATTCTTTCATTCTCTCCCTATGTCTTTCATCGGAGCTGTGAGAATTTCATGTTCAAAGTCAGGTCCCCCGCTTGCCTCTGTGTATTGGTGTGTGTATTTCTGTGTACACGTGTGTATTTGTGTAGGCTGTGCGTGTGTGTGTGTGTGTGTGTGTGTGTGTGTGTGTGTGTGTGTGAGCATGCAGATGTGTGTATAAGTAGAGGCAGGAGTGTATGTGTGTGTGTGGATGGCTGTAGTGTGTATGTGAGCATGAAGATGTGTGTAAGCAGATGCAGGAGCGTATTGTGTGTGTGTGCGTGTGTGTGTGTGTGTGTGTGTTGTGTATGGTCGGATAATGCATGCCAGAGTAATCCAACCCCAGTGAGGCAGATAGCAGCTCCACAGGGACCGGAGGAAGGCAGAGGAGGACACAACCCACAACCACAGACATGCACATGGCCTCCAGTCCCCAGCCTGTGTGTGTGTGTGTGTGTGTGTGTGTGTGTGTGTGTGTGTGTGTCAGAGAGGGGAGAAAGACAGAATGTTCCCACTGTCAATGAGACTGATGCGTCTCTGACACACATTTTGCATATGCACAGAGTAACTCCATCA
>JASCIP010000264.1:17782127-17794107 GCA_034783695.1 Sardinella gibbosa
TATTCCTCAGCTCCTTCACGGGGCGCTCCTGGATTTGCCATTTGAATCTGTCTTATCCTTACTACTCTCAAACATATAGCCATGCCTCTGTCCAAACCCGCCCCCTCCACACACTTACTGCACAAGGCTGACAAACAGATGCAATCTCACTACATGTCTTACACTACACATACTATTTCTATGTATGTGACAATGTAAGAATGACAATGTCATAGACTGCCCATTCTTGCCCAAAGGCCCCACTTAATGCCCAGTGTTTCGCTTAATTAACATGTTAGATAAATAAGTTGTGGAATGGTCAATATGTGAGTTCTATAGTCTGTGGGTCACCTCCAATGGACCTGTTTGTAAGAGAGATGTGCAAATGTCGTCTTATGAATAATGTACAATATGTGACTAAAAAAATCCTTAAATTCTTGAATCTAGTAATCTTTAAGGATATTTTACTGTATACATCATCCATTAATATAATCTCAGTTCTATTCTTGACAGAGATTAGCCCTTCCATTTTATCACCTTAGGGTCTTCTCATGTTATCCTAACATGGTTAACCTTTTTGTTGGCATGCAATGAGGATGTGTTGCAAAGTTTTACCAAAGCCGACCTTTAGGTGGCAGCATTTCAATATGTAATGTTGATTTTACACATATCCCACTAGATGGAGCTCTAGTCTCAAGACAAGTGGCACCAAAACAAACCTGGGCTTGAACTACGAATCAGTGGTTTAAAATCAAAACGCAATAAATATTTAAATTCTTCTGCAATTAATTTTAAGTCAAGTTGAAAGTGGTTTATCTGAACATGGTAGTTTTGTCTAAAGGCATCGTATGCAAGAAATAAATGTAAATTAATCATAAAATGGCCCTGATATATCACAAGACATAAGGAATCATGATAATTTCAAATACTTTTAACAGGAATCCAGCCTGAATATTACCATTACAAAAGTGAATTTGCAACCCTCAACTTGGGTTGACAGTGTCATTATGCATTTAGCCTACTATGTTATGAATTTTGGCCTGTTGCGCCACCTCCACCTATCTGATTTTGGCAACCTACCTGGCAAAATCTTGTCTGGTAGGAGAGGAAATGATGCTTTGTAGTATTCTGAATGTGACTAGTACCAGTTTTTGGCCACAAACTTACATACTGTTCCTTTAAGATGCCTAGACTCCAGTCCTCACCACACATCAGTTTCATCTACACTGTCCGTTGTAGGACTAAAATACAACGGAACATCATTATAAAATGATGATAAAACATTCACAATGAGACTTTGTGACTTGCATCATAAATAGACTTTATAATTAACCGACACATTTTTTTACGGTTTATAATTTATTAGTTTTCGGGTAACAAGGAAAGAATGACTACTGCCAAATTCTCATCACAACATTCTCAATGAACATGGATTCCATATCCCTTTCAGAAGTCATTATTTGTAGAAGGCTCTTAATGGATATACAGCATCACAACAATACATAAGTATCAATGAAACAATAAAACAGTTCTCCCTCACTCTGGGAGTTCCCATAAGTTAATTCATACTGAAAACACAAAACTTACTTTTGATCTAATAATTCAAGCACTGAAAATACAATACTTTAATTGCTTACATAATGTTTCAACATCAACTCAGACACTACATTTCTTCAGGACAAAATAATCTTGACTTTCCAAATAGTATCCATCTAAAAAAAAAATTAAAAAATTCAGTGTATGCTTACACAATGGACAACATGCATGCAGATAAATTATCAAACAGGATCTAGCTTGGTCGAGCCATGCATTTCCTTATTATAGCACAAAATATGCATCCTACGTTTAACATGAAATAGAATTAGGATGAAGAGTCTAAGCTAAAGTCAACTTATCACCTTCCGCCCCCTCCCCACTCATATTCCTTGAATTGGGGATGTCAGTCTATTGTGCATTATATTTGAATTCTAGTTCACATTTAATGTAAATCAGTCAAGTTGCAAGCAGAAAGAACACTACTCTTGGATAGGAGATGGAATGTCAAGACTCAGCTCCGTTATTGCAACCCGTCTTTGAAAAAGAATGACATCACATCAGGGCCATGGCTTTGATCATGGCCATCCATTTTAGAACGATAATCTGAATCAGAAATGGTGTTGCACCCGGAGAGTCAACAATAGCAATACTTTGCCTGCAATCTATACTGACTAGAGTAAAACTCAGAACTACCCAAAATTGGATTTATTGCATTCATTTCTTCTCGTAACTTACAAGATGGGAATTCTATATAAATTCTGCTAATAGAAACAGTACATTTCCCACCAGCGATTTAAAACATGGACTGCTAGGCCTCCAACCTTGAAGTTAGGGTTTCTTTTAATCCAGTTTCACATTCATAAAGATTTTTTTTAACAGCCATCCAACACTGGATTGAAAGTCCCCGTTCCAAAAAAAAAATGCCATACAGCAAAAAGCAAGTAAGGAAAGACTATTGCACGAATAACCTATATCAAACATGATAAATGATAACACACACAAAACCCAAATGGAAAAGACAACTAGATTACAGATTATTTAATTTCACACAAAATGCATAAATATACATTGCACAAAAGTACAAAAATACTTGTACTTATTTTGTTCAAATATACTCTGAGACATCAATAATTTGGCAAGACAAGATTGTCATACAGGGGTTGCAATAATGGTGACTCACCAATTTGATGCCCTACATATTGGCTCCACTTTTGCAAGGGTGATGCTAAACTCAAAAGAAAATATCAATGCATGCAAAACTTATTCTCCAGGAAAATAAAAATGCCAATAAGTTTATCACCACCTTGCATATATTACAAGTATAGTTCTTTTTTCCTTTTTTTTTTTTTTACCACGAGCAAGACAAAGATACAGAACATAGAAGGCAAATGAAAAAAAAAAAGAAATAATGGAAAAAGGCCACGGCAATGAGGCAACTGACTGTACTGTAAAACAAACACAGAAGCATACATTCTACATCATGCCAATATTAAACATGCACTATGGCGGCCTCAGTTCCCACAAAGCCTAGTCCTTCTATGAAAAGAGCAGCTTCGTCACTTCATAAATTTATATTTCCTCTTCAAAACACCCCCTCCCTTAAAGGAAAGAAAATAGCTGGGATTTTGCAAGTGCTATGTCTGTACCGTCATCAGTCATTACACAGCATCAGAATGTGATTGAAAAAGATATTACTTCAAACTCCATCTGGCTGTTTCTAAATGAAACGTCGTCCGCTATGTAAATTACCCATTAAATAAACCTGATTAAATAACAAAGAGCTCTGCACATCTCACTCCAGTGGGACACCAACCCTGGTGTGAAGTGTCTGCGGGAGAGGGAGACAAAAGGCACAAGCCACACATTTAATAGAATGCCACCATTTGCCTTGTGCAGTATACTGTGTGTGTGCAAAATTCCGAACATGACCTTGTTACAACATTGTGTAGACAGGAAAATTTAAAAAAAATAATGGAACACAAAACAGTTACACAAATTTCCACACCAATTCTATGCAATATGAAAAATGCCACCAGTTACAGAAAATCAATTTCTTATACTTACAAATAATCTAACAGAATTGACGTGACTTCCACCCAGGCTGGGACGCCTCTGATGGAGAGGGATACCAGCGCATCTGAAGGAGAAAGGGAACAAAATGCTAAATCTTGCTAAATCTTGCTAAATCTGGGACCCTTGATTTAACATTTGACAGGACATTGACGGGCCTTCTTTCGCGTTTTGTTGATGCCACATACCGGGGAAAAAAATTAAAAAATAAAATACAAACAAAGAAAAATAGGCATCCTGATACAGGTAAACCTTTTCATTTTGTAAAACTAACTAGTAGGATTGATTGTAAAGCCATTGAATCTTATTCCTCCTGCTTGACAGACATTTTCTCTACGAATTAGACTTAAGTGAAAAAGGGTTTCTCTGACTGGCAGCATCAAAGGTAGTTTATGGATGAGGACCTAGAAAGGGGCTTGCAGGTGGATAGAATCTATGCTGGAATGACTCAAACTAAATGTACATCTCATTCTTATGCCTCTCATTCAAATGGAACTACAGCCTAAATAAAATGTAACCTCCAACAAATTACATCTTTTTAATCATACCAAAATCATTATTGATCTCACAGCGCTGAACCCATGATTCCAGACACACACACACACCTGAAGTCCAGGATTAACATGTTAGAATACAGACAAACCTACATTTTAAAAAAGAAAGAGAAAACTAGTGGTGCTTATTGCTATTGCTCATGGTCCATCAAAATTCCTGAGAGAATAGCCCTCCACATGCTGATCTGGTGCACATGAGTGTGCAGTGTGCACAGTGAAGTCATTCACAGTGTTCTCCTCAAATCTCTCATCACACTGCAATTAAAGGTTCTGGTATACAGGCTTTACTGAGAGGATGCTGTACTCTGACAGAGCCTGGGAATTCTGAAATAAGTTGGCACTTCAAGACTAGACCTGAATGACTTGACAGTTTCTTTCACTATGCAAGTCATTCTTGGTGATTCTCGCTATGTCTGGAACTCAGAGGGGTGAAATCTAATTTCTACAATTTTTCTTACTTGATGTGTGCTAGCTCATTCATGGGGAAGATTTTCCAAAGCAAATATGACAAGAGTTCCCTATAATGTTTTTTTTTCCATTTCAGTACCATGATGAATACTTGGGAGACTATGTCTCCATATTATAAATGAATGTCAGAAGAGGTTAAGCTATTCAGCTTGTCTCAAATGCAGATACCATGTCAATCATGGTAAAGCAAATTCAGAATTAACCAAGGACACAACCAAAATAAAAAAAAGCATTCAAGCCCTATATACACATTGGGTATGGCATCATTACTGAATCCTTGCCAAATAGCTTCCAGCGGAAAGAGAAAGACTTTTCCTTACCTGGGCATGGAGGGCGGCGGCGGCGGCAGCAGCAGCAGGGTAGGTGAAGGCTGTGTGGGGAAGACCAGGGGTCAGCTCAGTGGTGTACAGTGGATAAGGGGACCAGGCCTCAGGTGAAGCAGGGATCAACGCTGCCCCCGTCAGGTCATCTGCAAAGGCACACCATGACCACCACCCATGCCAACATGGACAACTCAAACCACTTCCACACACAGCTTATTAGTGCATTGTTAGGGATGTCCTGCCATGGTTACTTGGAGTAAGGCAATACGAGCAGTATGTAACATCAAACTCAAGCATAATGATACACTCTTCCATTCAACAAATGAGAATAGTAAATTTATTGTTTAGGTGTTGAATATCCAATATGCCATACGCCAATCCCAGCTGCAATGGGGCAAAATTACATGGATCATTTAGTCATTTCAAAGGGTACCAAGTCTGGCCCCATCACGTAACTTTTTTTTTTTAATGATATCTGAAGGTAGCAGAGGACACAGCTTAAGGAAACTAATCAGAGTAGTCTGTATCCTCCTCACTACACCACTGCACTATTACAGTAACACACTGGTCTGGGCCCCATAAGCCCCAGTCCGGACATGGAGTACTAGTGGTGGTGTACTGAACAGCCTCCCAGCCATCAGGCTGACTGAAAACTGCGGCTTGCCCTGGACGGCTGCGCATGTCTGTGAGAGTGAAACTCGTAGTTTTACAAAGCAAAAGGGCCTTCTGCTCTACTGGCATGCATGTGAGTGAAATTAGTTGGGTGATGTGGAGCTGCAGGTCTGGGATGCCCCGTCTTGCTGTCCGAGGGGCAGGTTACTGTTGTCAGTGCGGTGCAAGTGCTAGCTCTATGCGTGGCTGGAAAAAAACTTACATGGGTCCCGTGCTATGAAGTGTGCTCCTAGAGCAGGGTGGATATTTGTGGGGTTCGGTGTGGCCATCAGTTTACTCTTAGCCATCTTCGTGTTGGCCTTAGCAAACTCTAACCGTAGGGTCTGTGGACTTTCTGGGTCAAAACGTATCCCCTGAGAAAAAAAGGGATGGGGGGGTACAATGAGGGCGGACCCCAATGTGCAGTGTGTGCCCTAAGCCTGTGTTCGCATGCAGGTGAATGGTACTGCTTGGATATTAAGTGATGTGTTTTGCAGAAGAGAACTACTTGGAAAAACATGTGTAAAAGTGTACTAGGTCTAGTGTTGAGATGAAGACTACCAATATTATATATCTGCAAAAGAACAGGTGCGCATCTACAGAATAAAATAGGCCTCCCATGTTACTTGGACTCTTGGCCAGTTCCTAAAATTGGCCAAGGATTACATCAGTACAAATGAGAAGGAAGCCCTACCAAGCTAAAAAGAGTGAAGCAGGACCATGAAAGAAAATTCAGTGTCGAAATTACAAGTGTATTGCTAAGCTAAAGCAAATTCGGAGGGGACCATCCCTCTGTGAATCATCTAAAAGCAGACAGTTCAATAATTCAGAGCTTTGGTTACAGTTGACTGAGTGCTTACGTTTAATGCATTTTTTGCCGCTTCAGCGCCAGACCGACTGTCAAAGGTAACAAACCCAACAGGCTGGAAAAGGGTAGAGAAGACGTTCACAATCTGTCTTGGTACATCAGTAATCAATGGCAAGATGCAACTCATCAATACATGCAGGTTGAATACATAGACAGTTCATATGTATGCCCTACAAACAGGAACAAACTAGATTTGGGAAAATCATTTGGCCAACCTTCAGATGAAGTGAAAGGTGTTGAATTTGAGATTGACAATCTAAAATGAGTTGACAATCTAATAATACAGCTTCCATAAAAGTATTGAAACTTCAAATTTCAGTTCTCTTTACAAATGTTGATCAATTCCCTTTAACCAATCGAAATTTTGTGCAACCAGGTCAGTTAGAGGGAATTAATGAACAAACAGGAGGATGTAACGATATGAGGGAAAGGGTTAAGATTCTGTAATTCCTAGCAATAACCAGCAACATCTCACCTGCTTTGATGTTAATTTAATCAGTGAACCTTCATAACCCTGAAAAGGAAAATAAATCCAATTAACAGCCATGAAGTCACATGCTTGGTGAGGTAGGAATTCCGCTGCTCCTCCCCATTCGAAGTAAACTACTAATATGGTCCTAGCCTACAGTCTCGGCCAGCAGCAGAAAGAGGCCGACCTCAGTTGTTTTAACAAGCTTGGTCAAACAAACCAACAATAAAACATCTAAAGAGTTATTGATTGGACGATACAGAAAATACATTCAGATCAAATGGTATTGTGCAGTGAAAATGATTAAGCTATAAAGCAGATTCTAAGACCTCAGGGGTAATGTTTAATTAGAATAACAAAACGTTAGGGCAGTCTAACCTTAAATGGTCTGAACAGCAGATAAAGTTCACGAGGCTTGATATCTGTTGGGAGGCCACTCACAAACAGTGTGCGCACCTAGGGAATGGAAAAGAAGTTCAACCAAAGACTTCATTCTCAGATGAGGCTTGAAAACTTTACCAACATTACAAGCACTTCACACGTCCTTTTATATAAGTAAATAAACAAACAAACAAGCACACACCACATAGTTCAATCTCCAAAACAACACTCATACAACACCAACAAGGCATTGTGAGCCAATGCCAATCGAATTAACACATTTTTACAAGAAATTGTGTGTAGGACATGCAAGTTGTGTCAGGGCCCTGAAGACGTGATCCTGAATGTCCATTTGCTTGTGGCTGATTAGCCCTCAAGAGCTCCTGCGGCTCAGAGGGAGGGTCTTATCAGCAGTGGGCTGCCAGCTGAACAGTGCAGGACAGTAATGCACAGCAGGACCACATTTCCTTCCCTTAACCCATTGCAATGAGACCCACTGTGCACAAGGGCACGCAGCAACATGGAGCGGCAGCAGCCTCACTCCACACTGCATCATTTTTCAGCAACACCCCAATAGACAAAACAATGACATCCCTGTCCATAAACAGGCTTCAAAGAGACAGAGAGTGTGTGAGCGAGAGAAACATTTCCATGTAATTTAGATTTCTTTCCTTTACTCCACATAAAAGGCGAAGTGAAGCAATGCTTAAGAAAAGGACCAAAATCTCAAGGGTTCCCTGTTATTCACAGGCCTGTAGCCTACATCTCATTCCATTATCTTAGGATCAAAACATGTTGATGAAATCATTCAAGGTCAGGTGTGTCCATGCGGGGCCAGTACTGGACAGACAGATTCAGAGGAGTTGTTCTGTACATAGCAGACTACCATTAACATGTTGCAGGCAACATCACTTAAATTTTGTACAAGTCTTTATGGCAGAATCCGAAGAAAGTGACAGGATCTGGAAGGCACTAACTGCAAAAATTATATTAATTGTGCACCAGTCACAGACCTGAGAGACCTTATAAAACGAATTTATGAAGCATTGCAACTTAATTTACGGACCAAACATAGGCCTATTGAAAACTCCGTAACCTATGCGTCATAATCTTAACGTTAGAGTGACTCGACATCTTCTGGCTATATACGCATTGTCCATTTCTTCTCCAAAATCCAAATCTCCAAAATTTAGTTAAAGTGATAAAAATACTGACTTGATCGTGCTCCCGTTGGGAAAAGCCCCAAGTTTCCTTCCTATTGCTATTGAAAATGTTCAAATCTGCTTATGAACTTGGCCTTAAGATAACTTGGCCAGTAAAGCGGATAATCTCTGAATCAAAATCTAGGCAGACACTTTTGAGTAGGATTCCATAAAGGAGGGGGGGAAACTGATTGCGCTATGATCAAGTAACGTTACACCATATGTATCGACCAACATGTAAGCGTTCCACAATGTGACCCCCCTTATTTCCTTATTGATGCGAAACCATTAGCCTATTGAAAGTCTACGGACACATCAGTAGAAATACAATAACTACCACTACATCATTTGTAGTTTGAAAACTAAGTCGATTTAAAGCTTAAGCAGTCTAAAATCAAAAGCCAAGTAACTGTCTCCATGGACTGTGGGAGACTTTCCACCAACACTGGTGGAGCGCACCCTCTTTGATAAGACTGCTGCGGAATACACGTTCAAGCCTTTCAGAGGACCACCACAACAGATTGTCAGTGTAAACTCATATTATCAGGAGAGGAGAGTTTCTAGTTTATGAAACAATGCGAAATACCGGCCTACCTTGCTTCTCCAAATTGTTTGTCATACAAACCTATGCCTTAATTTTACAAACGGACACCTCGGAGTCGAAACAACTAACTTTCTGTTTACACGTTTAATTAAGACAATTAAAATCCACTTACCTCCTCCTCCATGGATACGTTGTTTGTCTCGGTATCTGATTTGAGACTCATGATGTAAATTTAATTCTTTTAAACTACGGTGGAAAGTTATGTTCCTTGTTGAAGCAGATTCCTGCGCGTCGTAAGCTAGCAGTTTCTTCTGGTGTTCGAAAAGAAGTGCCCAAGTGAAGTTGCGATAAAGATGAATATATCCCAAAAATACTTGGAAAATAGAAAAGCTAAACTACGGTGGCAGAGTGGAAAGAAAGGTGGAAAGGTGCACTGTGAAGGTGAGAGAAGTGAGAAGAGGTGGCTGTGTTATCCCTCCCGCTTACATCTATCCTGCTTTAGTTAAATCTGAAGCCAAGTGTGTAACTTGTTCAGAGGGGAGGTCTGTATCAGAGTTACCCTTTCCACCAATTAGGTCATCAACTAATTTAAAGGCCCAAAGAACTGTGTGGCAATCAGGCAGGAGATAGACCTCAGCTGGTACAAAACCCAGCCTCTCTGTTATCGCATCATCGCTTTTTGGGGAGGAGCGAGAGCCTCCTTTTTTACTTTTACACCTTTCTGTTGTTTAAGTTGCACATGCCATGTTTTTTAGCGCATGGCATCAGCTTTGATAGAATATGAAAACAATTGTTTTTTCCCCAATTCATCGGTAGTGTTGTCTTTACGTGTGTAATATATAGTGTAAAGAAATTAAATAATGGAGTCGTTTTATACAATGGAGTAATTTGCACAAAAATGTGAAAAATTTGCAGGTCTATGCATTTCTTCGCCATACTAAGTTAGGCCTATACCATGAGTATATTTTAGACACAGTAATTAAAGTATGGTAAATACAACCCACAACATGAACTTGCAATTTAGACAATACATGATTGTCAATAGTTTTAAAACAGTTTAATATACAGTTATCTTGAATCCTCAAAATTGATCTGCGTAATCTGGTTAATTGAAATAGTATGAAAGGAATTAATTTTACAGTAGCCACACACACAGGGACCAACAATATTGAAGAGTGCTTAAAAGAAATAACATGAGTGAGCGTGTGTGTGTGTGTGTGTGTGCGCGCGCGCACATGCATGCATTCATCTTCTAACCGACATGGTAGGCCAGTTTCCTGACTTTGTGTTGGAGTACAATAAAACACCCTTTTAGCACAGGAGCAGAAAGGTCTGGAAATATTTAGCTCCTTACACAACTGCCTGAATAGTATTTCATACAGTTCATCTAAAATTAGTCATATTCTTTTGTAATGTCATAGGCATGCAAAAAACACTTTGTAGCATTTTGTTTATTCTCCTGAAAATTACATCATTCTTCTTCACCTTGGTTAAATAAATGTAGGCTACATACGTATCGTAATACAACATGTTTTTGGAGCAAAAAAGAATCCTACAAAAAATCCATACAAAAAATGTATGTATTTTTTCATCTATTTTGTATGGTTACTTTTCAAATGAACGTTATGTTAAGTATTAGAGCCGTTATGCTCATTGTGTTATCTAATTCTCAGGGGTATATAAATAACATGCCTCAGTCCACACCTCCCCCAGCCATCTTGCCCCAGGACAAGAACCAGTGACAGGCCCTCACAGAATGATAAGTGCCCAGATTAAGGCATTCTTATCATGTGGCTTTCACACAGAAAGACAGCCACTGCAGTCAACCACAGCTGACCTGATGCCAACTGCCCTGTTCTTTTATTAGACTACTACAAAATATGGCAAACACTTACTGGTTGATCCATTTGTTAGTGGTGAAAATATTTGTCAGAGACAGGCCTGATTGTTTTAGTTTTGATTAAATGATTAAATGAGATGATTAAAATTGATTATTTAAAATAATAAATGCCAGTAAGATATGTATTATTGGCCATATACAAATGCACAGGTGAGACGTGCTCTTATAAGATATAATAATTATTTTAAAGACTGATAGGAAAGGATGGGAAAGTCTTGACATATGGTAATATGATCATTAGCAAACACAGATGGGAGATGGACTGGCTGTGCTAAATGTTGGCCTATTCAGTCTGCATATCATGGTGATGGACAGCAAGTAGGCCTAACTGATGAATCTTAATGTGAAAAAAAAGATTTCACATGTTTTGAATTCAAAAGAATATATTGGGAACATAGGCTAATGTATTTGGCACACATTTAAATTTTATATTTCATATGTTTCTCAAAACAGCTTTAAAATGTATCATCACTTATTGACAAATCTGGGGCAATTATCAAACGTATAGATTTGTGCCCAAATGTTATGACTGCTTCCTGCAAATGTGGACCATTTATAGTGCGGGCCAAAACAAAGGCCCTCTCATCCAGTAAATCATGAGAAAGGCATTCCTCTGCCTAGTTAATTAGACTGCAGCCACATCATGGAAAATGGGAGGTTACCAAACGAAATAGCTGAAAGCATGTCCATACACTCTGGCACTACAAGAGGGCCAAGCCGTCCAGAGAGGCCTGTGAAAAGACACCAGCCATATATGGATTAGACTGTCACTGAAGTGTTTACGTGAACTTCTAGCAAGGCCGGGAGATTAGGCCTCGCTGCTTGAGCAGAGAAAGGGCTCGCAGTAACTGAAGCACGCAGGTGGACAGGAGTCACGGAATAATGAAAAGTTGGGATTTGGAGGAGAAGCCAAAACGGCAGTGAATTCCTGGTTTATGATTAGAAGATATATTACATAAAGTTTTGGAACAATGTCATTTTCCTTGACGAATGAGTTGTAGAATACATTGTGTAGTCAAAGAAGATAAACTATAC
>JASCIP010000264.1:17873396-17886194 GCA_034783695.1 Sardinella gibbosa
CAACAGTTATAAGAGTTGTTGTAAAAGAGAGGAGACAGCAGTTCATAAATCCTAGTGTGTGCCGCTTTCTGTTCTATGCACTTCTCTCATAACAGAAGCACTGCTGGCCTTACTCCGTGCCACCCATCAAACACAAAGTTCTAACTTTGAGGAACCAAAGTTTATCAATGTCAATCTGGTGCAGGGTTCCCTGTGTTGCGTCCTTTTTCCAGCATTTCTATGAACCAGTCAAACATTTAAGATGTTCTTGTTATTTAGTGATGATGACTTGTCAGTTCATATCTGTGTGAGTTGAAATATTGTTATAGCAGAATATTGTGAAGTTTTTTAGTTTGTGGCAGTTTGGGTCCTTTAAAACTAAAGGTCTTTGCTGAAACCTTACCGTGTAGTGGTCCTGTTCAATAACTTATTGTTTGGTGGTGTGTGTGTAGTATTGTTTTTCCCTCTGTACTTGCTGTTGTTGTTCTTGTTGCTCAGAAGGCTGAAGCTGACCAAAGAGAAAAAGTCCTCATCTGTGAGGTAAGCAGTATTAAAAAACCCTAAGAGATGTTTTGACTTTTTTTTGTTTTTCCAACGCAACAAGCTAATATCAGTATTCAGACTTGGGTTCTGTCCAAAGTAAATCTGTGCATTATTTAAAGAATTTTATACTTTTTTTTTGTTTTGTAAAGGGTTTCTTATATTTTGTGGATGCTAGTCACAGACCAGTATAGGCAAAAACATCTCTAGAAATACAATCATTGTGAATCATGAGTCTCATTAACCAAGCCGGATCAAAAGCCTTTGCAAATGTACTGTATTTGAATGATTAAGAAAAGTCCAACACTGAGGTGACATACTCCTGAAGTCAAAACACATAACCAATCTTCTGATACATTAATGTTTATTTAATTGTATATTTTGTGAATAGTCATTTTTATTCTGAAAGGAGCCAAAAATGTATAATGTCCTGGAACTGTTCTGTATATTGGATGCGTTGTGCATCCTGTGAAATAGTAACTACAGGTAAACACAACCTCTCTGCATATTTCTTTGATGTTCTTTATTTTTTATTCTCCATAAAGTACAGTATATCTTCTTTCATGATGCATTCTGGAACATGGTTGACTTTTTAAAATAAGTATTTCAGTTTCTTGAGTGATGTCACAGTTTTGTATTAAGAACAAAACACCCTGTCAATAAATGTTCATGTTTTTGATTTAATGGATTAATATTCATTCATCTTAAATAAAAAAGCCATACTTGTTTGCATGTTTTCTACATTATTTGCATGGTTCTTGGTAACATATATCATAAACAAGGCCTAAATTCATCAGCTGCGTGACACAAAAATAAGTTGGAAGTCATTTATGTAAAAATAATAGCCGACTCCTGTTTGCGCTCATTAACAAAATCAGTGACATGAGACTAATAGTATCAGTAAGAATTTATAGTAGTGTGGAGGGCCTGTTTGATGATCGCCAAAAATATTTTTAGTTACACGATTTTTTTTACCATTTCAGACATACTTTCACAGATACTCTTTGGACACTTGAGACTAGACGGCTTATAATTAATGTGTTGTTGAAAGTACGATAGTCATTGGGGTAGAACTCCTATTTGGTGTGTTTCAAAGAGGCCATGTCCTTAGACACCTCCAAAAAATAGCAGGAAATTCCATTGCGCGTGAACACCACCACCATCAGAGTTCATCAGAAAATCAGGTTTACTCTCCTGGTGATTAAGGTCTCCAAGGTCTGCAAGCAAGGTTGTCCCTACGTTATGCTGGACCATATAATATCCTGACTAATGATTTTTGTGCTCTCCATCCCCAGCTGACCCGACCAGCTGTCTTTTCAAACTAATGCGACCAGACACACACACACACACACACACACATATGCACAGGCATACACACAGGCGGAAAGAAAGAGAAATCCCAGATGTATTAATCAGGTAGTATCTTAAGGACCTAAACTTACATTAGAGGAATGTATCCAGCTCCAAGTTCATTTATTTCCTGAAAAAGACTCCATGACTCAAGTGGTGCTATCCCATTACATACTCTTAGCATTTGACGGAAACATGAAGTTTAAAGGTTGAGCTGAAGTGGAGGAATGAATGTTATGCAATGCAGAAAAGAGGCACTGATAAAAAATATCAACATTTAGGCTGAAAGCATTGCATAACTCAACAGTTTCAGTCAACCCACCATTATGATTTACATTTATAAAAGCGTTTCATTACCACTTCACATCTGAAAAGCTTGTCCTTCATGTGATCTGTGACCAGAGCACAGTTCTAGTAATCATCAAATACCTGTCCAGGCCATGATTTACAGTTATTACTGCCACATAACACCATACAATGTGTGGCTTAAATATAAATAAATAAGACATATTTCCGTGATGCCTAATATATGGCTTTTATTATGGGTNNNTTGCTGTCCCATATGATAATATTGTGTAAAATGGTCCATTGTGAGCACTTCTAGTGCTGCTCCACATGCTGTCAAGAGTCCTTGTGCTGCGCTGATATTGGATCCCACATCCCGGGCGGACACTGCGGAGGAGTGTGAGCGGAGGAGAGAATGGATTGTCCACGGGGGCTTGGGAAACTGATGGATATGGGGGGAGGGGGGGCACCACTGCCTGCACTCAGGACAGATGTGCGGCAGATGACTTTTGTTCCCCATAACAAGCAGTGGGCTGGAAGAGAACAAGGAAAAGTTTTGATAAGTCGCTGGACTTCCGTTATACTGAGACCATGCTATGTCTAAACCCAAGCCATTACTTCCTGTCTACATCTTTGACTTAATTGCTGTTAACTCTTATGAATCCACTCGCAGGCGATTTGTAGGGCTTATAGAGGTATAGTAGGCCTATTGGTCATTTTTCAATGCTCAAATAATGACACATTATTATATTCTCGTTCCACACTTTTCCACATATGTGTTAAGCAGTGTTGGGATTCATTAGATAAGCAGTGTTGGGATGAGTAATTTGTTACTTGTCATATAAGGTTTCTGAAATGGGTCACTACATTTGGGAAGTAACCTCACTATTTGTAACTTTACTGTTGATTTGGCCACTTAGCAACATAAAACTACAAGAACTAAGTCTTTCCAATGAACATGTTGAATTTCCTTTTTTAATTTTGTCCATTCACTGAGAGAGAGAGAGAGAGAGAGAGAGAGAAATAGAGAGAGAGAGAGAAAGAGAGAAGGCATGAAGAGTGGTGTTTGCTCTCTGTACATAACATGAATGTTTTTTTGTCTAAGTTCTAGGCAAGTGTATGTTTTACAAACCAAATCATTGTGTATTGGTCAGTGTTGCTGTTGAGTAAGTAACTAAGTAATGCAGTCACTGCATATCCAGTAATGTAGCTAATGAAATGTGTAACAATATGTACTGCCTTATTTAGTTACTCCATTAGAGTTACATTTATAACTATATATGAGAGTGTAAGCAACACTAAATATGGAACTATAACCACCAAACTGAACTGACAATGACTTCAGTAATGATCAATGCACAGATAACAGAGACTGCACAATGTTGGGGTGGCAAAGTACAAATTAATGGATTAAATGGATGCAAATTGATTAATATCATGAGTTACAAAGTTACATAAGTTACATATTCAATATTTTCATTGTCAGCGCTATTCTGTGATAGCTTTTAAGCCTACAAATCTGTATTAAGCACTTACGGTAAACATGATTTGCAAATTGCTTGTTTGTGCTTTTCCCAATTTCTTTTGTTAAATTTATATAAAGCCCTATGCGGGTAAGCAGGACAGTGGTTCTGATTTCTGTGAATGTTTGGAGCCACTCAGTGTTACTTTAGTCTTCAGCCTTTCATTCTGCTTTTACAACAGACACCAACAGTTTCACTTTCAATTTTTTAATAGAATTTCAATTCATTTGTTCATTCTTACATATTTCCCCAACCTTGCAAACAATATTCCCATTTCATTATTACTAGTTTCATACATGATATCAGGTCTGCCATTGTTTCATATTTCACAGTCGAAATGTTTTTTTTTCTTTCAAGATTTATATCACATTTAGTATTTTCATAACAGACCAGAAAGCTATATTTATAAGCTATATTTATAATAAAAAGCCCTTTGCCACATCCACTCCAACCAACCTCCACTGTCCTCATGATCCATGGTGCTCAATTGGACATGAAAACACTTTTATATTATGTTGAAGCATTTCAGTGAAGCATTTTTTCCTCATTGTTATTATGGCTGATCAACCAGACAGTGATTTTTAGATTCGTAGGCTACTCATCTTTAACAAGGCCACCCAAAGGTGATTCCTATTTACATCATCTGCATTAGAGAATAATTGTGATAATAAACCTGGAATCTGCAAAAGCAGGAATTCAGACACTTTTGCTTGTAATAGGCAACACTGACTGGGTTTCAGAGCAGCTTTAGGTCAGAGTAAAAAGAAAAATTGGGCAAATTTTGCCATTACACTTTTTAAAAAATGTTGGATCATGTTGAATATATAAGAAGGAAATTAATATATATATTGTGATATATGTGATTGTTCTAAATTAAGTCTTAAGGCCCTGGTTGCTGGCCTACTTTATGTCATCTGTGAGCGGCCATGTAGGCCTATGCCTATTTAAGTGCCAATAATAAGTGCCTTAAAAATCTCTAGCCAGGATTGTAATAAATGAACAGCCTGTTGCCTGCATGAAAGAAAACATTTCCTCATGATTTTTTGTAATGGACTTGTATATCAGTTAATAAAAACAACTCGGCTGCCCTCTGCTGTTGAGTAAGTAATGCTGTTGAAGAGCTACTCTTTTCCTCTGGCGCCCCCGTGCGTCCAAAATGAAAACGTGCAGGAAAAGTAAGACTACGCAGTAACTATTGTCATTCGAAACGCATTTAGTTGGTGTTTTAAGGATGCGACTGGAAATCTTTCACACTTCTTTTTAAAACTGAGAAACTATAACAGACAAGTCACGTCTCAAGAGCTAAAAAAAGTTGTATGCATCGGCGTTTAAACGCATTAGGCTAATTTAACTGCTCATTTAAAACACAGGATTGAAATTTCAGGATAATCGCTCTTAAACAGTTTGAAATGTGTCGAAAGTCATAACAGGCTTGCGCCTTAACTTCTATTATAAAAACAAGGACAGCAAAAGCAGCAAACCATAATCTGATATGAAGCGTTGGATTAAGCTACACGCTTTAAGAAATTGTTTATCTCTCTTAAACTCTCTTGAAGGTGATACTGTATTTTTAGTTTTATTTATTTTCTTAAGCGTAGGCCTAATCTGAATTCCAAAAATAGCCTAAAATTATTGCAAAAAGCATTTCATGTCATTACAACTGATATCCCATGCCACTGACTTTGTGGGGTCCCTCGATTCGTTCTAGCCTACCACCATCACCCAATTCCAGGGGAGTTCTATCAGTCCAGTAGTTTTAATCAGAAAAATCTAATGAAAATGTTCAATCAAGGTACAACAGTGTGTTGTTGGTGGTGATGATTGCTAGATGCTGTTTTAAATTCTTATGATCAGTAAGACATTGGAATGTGCCATTTCCAAAGAAAAAATGCGGGCCTTAAGCAACACTCATTTGCATTCATTATTTTCCTCTTAAAATTTACATAAATATGACAATTTAGACCTCATAAGTCAGATTTGTTGAATTCATTTTACTGGCTGGCTATTCCATCCAGTATTTCATTTGCATTTGCTCTCAAAAATAACCACCTTGTCCCAAATGTGTAAGCAAAAGATCTGAAAGTAACTCCTTACTTTATATAGGTTGTAAACACTGGAGTAATAAAGCAGGCCTATGAGGTTGCAAAGGTAACATTCATGTCGCAATAAAATTAGGTCAGGGTAGGCTATGTCGCGAAGTAAACTGTAACAGTCCCTCGTCGAAGAATTGTTAAGAAAGAATCTGTATCCTCGGCGCTCGACAGTCGCGCCGCGTTTCAAATGAATCAGGAGAGAATTGGGGCAGGTTTTACTTTTGCGTTGACACGGTGGCAAAATACCAAAACCAACGAGGATCACATTTTCAACATTGGGCGACGACTGGATTCAAGTTTCGTATCGTACAATTTCTGTAATCTACACACATTTTGTGTCTGGAGAACAGGAGGAAAGGACCGTGTCTAGGGCCTTTTCCTCGTATTATTTATTTATTTCCTCATAAACTGCAGTCTTGCTATCAAAACATTGATGGTCGATCATTTCCCTCTGTGTAGGGGACCAGAAGGAAAATAACTAAATTAAGATACAACCCTGGTGTACCGTTAAAATGGCTCGCCCACGGCCTCGGGAGTACAAGGCTGGAGATTTGGTTTTTGCAAAAATGAAGGGATACCCACACTGGCCAGCGAGGGTGAGTATGAGATGCAGCCGAGTTGAAATGTAGGGAGGCGGGGTTGGTAAGGACAATACAACCGGTGTTGTAGGACATTTGGATGCTGCTATAGCTTACTTGTCCCATTCGTATCGTCGCTTCTTATTTTGTTTAAGCTAAAGATGTACATTGTATACTTACAAGCTGTTAGTTACAACGTAATAATTTGGGTGCCATTAAATGATACTTTGTTGCGCGTACAGAGAAATGCGCGGTGTTTTCGTCGAAAAGCATGATCTTTTGCTGGTTTCCTCCACGTAACTGAAACTAGCGTAGTATTATGAAATGTTTTATTATGTAGCACTCCATTGGCATTATCTGTGGTTTTACATATATATATACATTTTATAATGTGAAACTTGGTATTGGACGAGACATTTTGAATTACTTGAACGTGGGCGAATGTTGCAACGAGCTAATTAGCTTGTTAGCTATCTCGTGACGGACCGCCCTCCTCTGAGATGTGTGTTGGCCATGAAGCGTTTAGCTCAGTGTACTGTAGTCTGTCACTACTCATGTACCGGATTTGCCCATTTGAATGAAAACCACTTTGAATGATACTTTTCAGAGCCCCACGGGAATCCTGATATTCGCAAAACCACCATTTTGCTCTGTGATGTAGGCTATTCAGGGCATATCAGAAACCAAACCACCAAGATAGCTTATCAATGACGTTTGGTTTGTTAGCCTATTGGTAACTTTCTCTGATAATTTTTGTTTACATGGAAAAAAGTGAAATTATGCATTTCACCCAATGCTGCAGCTGGCTGTTTTACATGTTGCATTACCACATGTAAACATTAGCAAAAGTAGCATTCCTTTCGCACCTAAAGCCTGTAAGTTGAATTAAAATGCGCATGTTTTGACGTTATTTAATACAGTCTATGTAGCACACTGAAATTCGAAATTATATGGAAAGTAGCAAGTAGCCTGGGCTAATAAGACAGCCTATAGCTAACCGGTAAATAGAGGGGTGGGATTCCTGTTTGAAGCGTGGGCTACAACAGTCTTTTCATTCATCACTATTTCACACTTGTGGATATTGTAGGCTATATGGGGTGAAATACTGCTCCACACCACTCACATCGATTACATGAATTCCTCACCTCCATTCTCCTTGAGTCTTGTAGGTACAGCCCCTTGCAATTCAAAAAGTTTTGACCTTGCACAACCTCTCAGAGTTCATGCTAAAATGGGTCAATAAATAGATTCATGAAGTAACCAGGCAGGATAGCCTACATGAATCACTGAAAATTAGAACTAGTGAAACGTAAGTTTTTTTTAGGTTGGCAAACATTTTAGAATATTGAAATTAATTAAATTGTGTGGTTATTGATGTACAGTATTTGTAAGGAAATGCAGCTAGTTTTTTCAGGGCACTGTAGGTTACACATGCACACTGGATACAGTCTTGTAAAGGTGAAATGGATGTTAGACTAATCTAAACTCCATCGACCTGTTTCTGTGGAGACCCATCCTTCAGGCCTTCCCAGATCAGAACTGTACAAACACAGGTTAGCTCTGAAGTATTTGCTCACATCACAGGAATACCCTACATGAATCAACATGTCATAATACTTTGACTGATGTAGGCTTACTGTATTTGATGCCCATTAAAAAAAAAATTGAAGTTAAATTAGAGTGAGCATTTATCTGTACAACTGCAGTTTCATAACATCAAGAATAATATTCCTTGATCATGTAGCCTACCCTTTCTTAGTTTTAACAACAAAGCTTAGTTTCTTACAGGAAAAGAGCTAGTTTCTTACAGGACTCTTAGGTCAAATCAGAAATATTGCAAACATACTACAGGTTATCTCGTATACCAGTTTGAAATTATGGCAGTATCATCTAGAATTGATTGCTCGACAAACTAGACTAGCTGAATTCACACAAATTAACTTTGGCATGCTGTCTGCGCAGCCTGAGTTATGTAATTTTTAAAAGATTCAGATTCAGGATGATTGTTTTAGCTTTTTGTATTCAACTCAGTAAACAATCGAAATCGACTCTTCCTTCCATGCTCATGTTAGACCTGGATTGATCATGGCACAGCCAGAGCCAAGAACTATGGGCCAGCTAAGCACAGGAGTTTAAGTAGGGCATATATTATTCAAAGGGTGGACTACAATTAATTTTTTTTTTAAATATCCAGGTAATAATGTGCCCAGTGCCCTCTTTGGAGCCTACCCAGTGTCCTGAGACTATTCTGAAATTGACCATATGCGACAGAGTATGCAGGTCACGGATCAGGCAACATGGCCATGAAATTACATAGGAAGGCCCATGAATATTAGCTGAGAGTTTAGACGTTAGTCAATACTTTCTTTGATATTAGTGAAGGGAGCTCAAGCACTTAACTGTGAGGGCTAAACATTGGAGAAGTATGCCCAAAAACAGGAAACTCAATCATCTAATCTTCAGGCTACTAACAACTGTCACATTATAACTCAACTGTGTAACTCAACGCTAATTACATTATTTTAACTGTATCAAATAGCAGCTGTGTTTTTCCATGTTATACTTTTGCCAATTTCGCACAAGTTTTTATAACTGCAAGAATCTTCATCATATACAACTGATATGCTCCCTATAACTGTACAACCCTTTTTACAATAGTATAGTGGAATGTTAATATGACTGTGAATAAGGGACTTCCTCTCTTTATTGCCCTTCTTCTTCAATATGTTTCTGCAGATCGATGAACTGCCAGAGGGAGCTGTCAAGCCACCTGCAAATAAATATCCCATCTTCTTCTTCGGAACCCATGAAACGTATGCACAAATATCTCACCACCTCAGAACAGCATTTTACATTCTTTGTGTCCTTTTTTGTTGGACTTTACTTGGCTACATCAGGTATTCATGCAGTTGTTTGACTTATTTAAGTGCCCCTGCTTCTTGAACACTGGAGAGCTCTTAGTGAGCATCTTGTGTTTTTGAGGAAATATTATACAGTAACCTCAGGGAAAGTTTGGACCTCCGAAACTAGCAAGTGTGTTGCCCGTTTTGTCATCTTCACACTTTGGCATCATCTCTGTCTCTCTAACTGCAGTGCGTTCCTTGGCCCGAAAGACCTTCTGCCATACAAGGAGTACAAGGACAAATTTGGCAAGTCAAACAAGAGGAAAGGCTTCAATGAGGGTCTTTGGGAGATTGAGAATAACCCTGGTGTCAAGTTCACCGGCTATCAGGTCAGTAGTGTTTGTGAGTGGGAAACAAAAGCACGACTAAGTTCTCAAAGACCTACTGTATTCAGTGCTGACAATTTCTACTTGCTAGTTCAGTGTCAGTCTGTGTACAAATCTGGACCATTGACGGTGACTGTCTCCAAAGTAGTCTCAGAGTAACTGTTACTGTAGCTTTTATGTCCGAGGCAAAGACTGAAGGGACCTATTTGCATAAAGCATAATTCAGGCTTCTTGGAGCCACAACTGCCCTTGAGTGAACTGAAAGGCATCACCTCGCATAATCTCATTGCATAATCTCAGTGCCAAAGGAGGGTGCTCCAAGATATTTAGTAGCTATGTATTCTAACCTGTGGTTCCTAAAATTGTATATGTGTATATGTGGCAGATAGGGGTATTTAAATAGGGAATAGATTTTCTAGGAAAGACTTTTTTTTTCTTAACGATTTTGCAACCTCAAGAATGGTTGTTCTATTTGTAGCAAGAGTAGCAAGAGCAAGAGTAGACCATGTGGTTTGGAAAAATATTTTAATTATATGGCCGCAGATACATAACCAAGCATAACAACCAACAATGCCTGGGAGATAACACTGATATTCTCAGCTGGAGGTAAACTGGTCCGTCTTTAAGAGGCCGAGCTATAATTCAGGCCCATGGAGTTCATGAGAGAACATTATCTCTGTTTGAAAGACAAGGCCCTGAGCAACTGCCAGTGGAATCACCAACAACCATCTTGTTGTGGTGAGAGCAAATGTGTCACTATCTGCTACCTCCAGAAGGCCATATTATAGGCTGAGAAACTGTCATCTGTCCCAGTAGCCAAATAGCTTCTTGAGCTGAAATATTGCTGATGAGCTCAAGGGGTGGGGGGGGGGGGGTGTCTAGGGAACACAGCCATTCATATTTTTCCTGTACTGGTGAGAAGATAACTGCAGCATAGTAATCGCAATACATTGTCAGGGGTTGCTTGTCAACATGCTGTATTTTCTAAATATCCCATTCAGTAGGCCGTTTTACAGTGAATTATTTGTATTATTACTCTTTTTGCACATCAGGAAGATAAACATTTTGGCCATTGGCTGTTCTCTGGGATTTAGCTAGCAACTTTATTGCCATGTTTTAGCTTTATTTAGCAAGTTGTGCACCCCCCCCACATCTTAATTCTTTTTATTAAACTGTCAGACATTATTTGTCCTCGCAGTGTTGTGATTTTTCAACCCCAAGTTATAAGCAGTGTCCTTATATATTGGCCTGATGTATCAGCCGCTTATTTCATTCCATTTCATAGGGTGTCTGATCTGTATCCATTTGGATTTGTTTGCTTCCTGGTAGGTACTGGTAGGTAGATACTTTCTGCTTAAAACCAATTGCTGCTGTTTGGTCGTGCCTTCAGACAACCGCTACTTTTGGCCATGATACATGTTACCTGCTGGAATGCATCGTTTGAAATCTCTGTTCGCTGATTCGTTGGTCCGCCATAGGAGACGGAGCAAATGGAAACGAATCGCTAGTTTCCTGACTACAGGTATATGGTGGAGGCAAATGAAATGTACCGGAAGGCTACTTCCGGCTACATTAGGCTACTTAGATATCCCCTCATATGTGTGAAACCACCCCAAAATCACGTCTGCCGTCTCCTCAGTGAGTCAGTGAGTCCGGTAGGTTCTCAGCAGTGTAGTGTGGCTGTATGAGTTGAGCGCTCTGTCAGAGAGCCAGAGCAGACATGTTCCATTTCTCTGTCCCAGCACATGGGCGAGTGCCAGAGGCTGCCATAGTTTGGCAGAAAATGGCTGCCCTCCAGCACAAGGCAGGTGTAGACAGGTACGGAAGGGCCCTGCGCCCGTGACGTGACGTGTGCTTCTTCTCTGCTCGCCATGCGCAGGCCATCCAGCAGCAGAGCTCCTCAGAAACGGAGGGAGAGGGGGGCAACGCTGCCGACGCCAGCAGCGAGGGAGAGGAGGGCGACTCCATAGAGGAGGATGCCAAAGGAGACAAAGTGGGCTCCAAGCGGAAAAAGACAGCCTCCTCCAAGGTGGGTATTTCAAGGCACTGCCCTCACCTGGTCTGAACATTACAGCAATGGACCTGTACCTGGATGTAAATTCAGCATGGGCAGTTTAGAGCGAAAATGTTTTGTTCTAGATGAGGGGGAATCTCTACAGTGCTCATTAGTGGATTATATTATATTTATTCCTGGAATCAAAACATTTTCTGTCAATTAAAAAAACAACAGTTAGACTAATTGCATAAGGATATATAATACAAGTTTAGAAAAAAATAGCATAAATAATATTAGTAGCTATAATGAAGAAAATTTTAATTTTGCAGTGTTTATAGCCTGCAGAAAAATATGTTAGGTACTTGCAAACCATATCAATGGAAAAGCAAGGCATGGTTGAAAAGCATGATAGGCCATATTAAGATCAATTGTCATGATTTGCTTTTTGATTTTTTGATTTTGATCCATTTAAACCCTTTTTGATAAATCTCACATTTGTTACTGTAATTACTGTGCTACTATTGATTTTAGTAGCCTAGTATATAGTATACAGTATGTCCCCATTGAGGGTTTGAAATCAAGAGGCATGGTTTACACAAACCAAAATAAAGACTATCAGTGTTTTCAGGTTGATGGATAAAAGCATCCAAGCTTTTTTCTAAAAAAAAAGAAAATGAACCTTCCACATACTCTCTCAGTTTTCTGAGCCCTTGCTTAGCAACCACTGTTGCCTAGCAACAGGGGTCCGTCATATGCACTATATCCCCTGGAATGCAGCTCTGGAAGCCCCCCACTTTATAGAAGGGGATAAAAAGGGTGAATGTTAAATTATGTTATGATTTATTTTCCTTCACCCTTCATGGCTGAGATTTGCATCCCCTCCTCCAACCTTATTCAACCACCATGTGCGTTGTTACACATTCATTGACACCTTTCCCAAGGGTTCAGTGCTGTGGCAACCTCAGTCACCAGCACCTGGAGCTGTACTTGCACACCATTGGGTCTTTAGACAGTCCTTACTTGCTGTGTCTGTCCTAGAAGTCGTCCAAGCTGTCAAGGAAGTCCTCTGGGGAGGAGGACCTGGACAAGGACGGCAAAGAGGAGGACCACAAGAGCGGCTCTGAGGCGGGAGATCCAGACAACGACATCCAGAACACCTCAGACAGCAAGACATGCAGTCAAGGGGTAAACTGATGATCTGCCAATAGTGTACAGCCTCTGGAGT
>JASCIP010000264.1:17905546-17918665 GCA_034783695.1 Sardinella gibbosa
CTCAAGGGTGTGCTGGTACTTCGATGTTAAGATGACTCTCCCATAAACACCAAGCAATCTGGCTAAGTAATCAGAACATATGTCACCCAATCCACAGACCTTACAGTAAAACCCATACCGCATACAACATTAATGCACCCACGAGGAAAAAAACAATGACTCTGTAAACTTCATGTGTTTCCTTAAGTAGCTCTACAAAGTCATTTTTCAATAGCAATTTTGTCTTCCGCCTAGTCTTTGGTACTTTTCAATTTCCCATTAGAAAGGGTCCGGAGTGGTTACATGTTTAGTTCTCTGTAATATAACACCGACATGAGCACCATTATGATGAAATCCTTGTAGCATCACTTACTGGATAGAGAAATTCAAGTGACTGTGAGATGTACTGTAATGCTCATAATAAACCACCCCAATCAACACCATCTAGGTGTTTATGCCCACATGGTCTTAAATGTACTGTAGGCTATTTTAAAAGATAGTGCAGCTTCACCTTCAACATTTCATGGCTACATACATTGATTGAATATGCTGATCCAATTTTGCTTGATATTTGGTTTGGTTATTATTACTTAACCCAACTCGCATATTCATTGACAATATCCTAACCAGTCTCTCAGTGGAATTTGGCATTTATAAATGAAAACATACGCCACAGCATTAATGCACAACTTTTTGTGAAAACACCCTTCCTTAATCTCATATTCACAAGCATCCATTTTATCACGAGAAGACTCATTCTTGCATTTTGTCAGGAATATACTTGACATGCAAAACTCGTCGCCTGAGGGAGAACGTGTGGCTTTGGAAGATAAAAATAGATTAGGGTGGAAGCGACAGACAGACACAAACATATCACTCTCTACTCAAAAGGACATCAGGGCCAAACTGGATGTTCCCTCACTTTTCAGAGATAAAGCAAACTAACATTCGCACACGGCCAAACCTGTCACTATCTGTGCCCTAGACATAATCAGCGAAATTAGGAATTTTGCAGATGTGGTGCCGTGCATTTACGTAACAGCCAGCGTTCACGCAAGGACAAGCTAAGCTCTCAGGCAAACGACTGGGAATGAGTCAAGGCCATTCCGTGTCTTCCTTTGATTTGCACGTGGACGTCTCAGGTGAGGATGTGGCCCTCCGGCCAGCCGTGGTAAGAGGTCCTCTCAGGGCCACGTGGATGCCAATGAAGGCTTCATTCAGCGGGCTGCTGCTGCTGACACGGGCCTGGTCACATGTGTAGCCGTCTAATGTGCAAGGCAACATTTTCATGCTCAGCTGCCCCCCAGAAGACCACAGCAGTCCACCCTCAATCTCTACGCCCACTAACACCAGATGTAGGTCGCTGTGTGCTGCAGGGAACTCTCTGTATGTGTGTGTGTGTGTGTGTATGTGCACTCATGCTTGTGTGTATGTGTATGTGTGTGCGCCCTTGTGCAGTGGCTGAGTGTGTGAGACAGGGCCGCCAGCACGAGTCTCCAGTCCTGTCACATTGCATCCCAACAAACACACAAGTCGAGTCCTGACACATGAATGGCTCTCTCACAGGCACACGCTCTCGCCGACCCCCAACCACCCCAGTCACCACAATCACGGCTCCAACAGTTTAAAAAACTAGAAGAAAAAAAAAAATCACACACAAGTACACTATTCACCGTTTGAAAACTGTTGAAAGGCAAAACGTTCTCCCTCACGCACACATACACACACATTAATACATACAGTACATTTAAAATGGAGCCAATGCTACCCTGCTCAGTCAACCGTCCCTGTACTTCAGGCAAAGAAATACAGAGGTTCAGTGAATGGTAGGGTTCATTCCAGTATCTGCATCAGTGAGTTGGTGCTTTTTCTGGTTAATGCCTAAAAAGTGAGCAACACAACAGTGTGTGTGTGTGCGTGTGTGTGTGTGTGTGTGTGTGCATGTGTGTGTGTGTGTTTGCTTGGGGATGCTGACGTCTTGGACAAAGTTAGCTTAATGTGAAGTGATTATGATGACAGCAGCATGGCTACTGTGGGCACGCCCAACTCCCCAGGCCGGCCTCCCTGCCAGCCCAGCCGAGTGTGCTGCCCAGGCGCCTGAGCTGGGCACAGCACTTAACACATTCACCTCCAGGAGGAAGGCTTTCTGCCTTCTCAAAAAAATCATTATAATCGTGACCATATATACATACAGATACAGATAGTAGACCTTTAACTAGCCTATCTATACTGTCACTAACTGTGACTGCAAAATCGAAAACACATTGAGATTTACCTAAAGTTCCCTGAATGACCTCAATCTGGACCGCATTTGGTTATGCGAGACGATTCCACAACAGCGCTTATAATGACACGTGATTTAATTAAGTTAACGGCCATGGAAAACAGATGTTGGGCACAACTCCAACGGAGCTGCTTGCTTCATTAACATGCACTTTGATTAACAGAATGTTTTGCCGTTACACATTCTCCTTTACCAACGACTAACCCATTTCTTTTCAATAAACATTTCTTGTACATATTTCAAAATAAGGTGCAGTTCTATATTAGTGATGTAAACAAAATGTCCCCAAAGGCTACTGAGTTTTGTTATAAAGTAATTTTACCGGTGGTTGTAAAGCCATATTTGAACTTTTATGGGAATTGTATTCCCTGGATATTTGTTTCTCCTTGTATCAAACGATAAACCAGCTCTCTACACATCAAGATGGACAGCAGTGCTGTGCAGGAACTGTTTCCACAACAACATTTTGTTTAATCTAAAACAGAACCGTCACATTTACTGTAATGCTTAGTGTGTTATTCAAACAGGACCATCCTGTCCTTACAAGAACAAGACCAGATTGTTTTTTTCTTACAAAACAGAAGTCCTGTAGGAGGACCTGCCACCTTTATTATAATGTCATGTAGCTGTACTGTAATAGTCAGTATACATTTTCATTCCTATCCAAATAGAACAGGATAGCAAAGCGATATTTCGTATCACCACATACATTTGTTCTCATTTGTTTTAACTTTGTTAAACTTGGGAAGAATTTCAGACTAGCTGAATGCAATCCACAACAGAAAACAAGATCGTATTCCTTAGATCTTAACCTTAGATCAACTTATGCAAAAGTAGATGGTAGAGAAAGACTATGCAACAAATATTTCCAGTGTTGGAGAGCAGATTGTAGTTGTCACATTCATCTGAGTCTAAAAGCAATCTATTGGAGTGAATACAGCTTTGGGCTGTCCATCCATAACATACCATGACCTGTTGATCTACTCACTTTATCATAAGTCAATACTGTCTTTCAGCGAAACATGAAAAAATTAGCATCTCGACCACCAAGCAAAATTGGACAATTCCTGATCAGTAACGGTCATAGCGTCTCTGATTACTTGAGTTGTAGCCCTGGTTGTAGGAGTTGTGTCCCCCAGAGTGCCCTCCAGAGCCCCAGCGCCGGTCCTGCCACTGCTGAGGACCTCGCTGATCATGCCAGCCCCAACCACGACCTCGATCCCGCCCACGGTAAGGCCTCTGATCTTGGTAACTGCAAAAATCAATTACAAAACCTCACATCTATAACACATTATGGAGGGCATACAGTAGCTCAAATTTATGTCATCTAAGCTATAAGTTACTTATTTTTAATGATGCATAGGCCTGTTCTAATGGCACTATTTTTAAACCAGTCATTTGGAGATTCACAGCATTATACTGTAAAGCTCCATAACAAAGGGTAACAGAATATTTGGACCCTAGGCTGACTAGGCAAGCAGTGTTTGCCAAGGCACGGCTGGCATGGGCTTACCGGTTATCCCTGCCTCTTTGATAGTTCCCCGCACCACGACCTCTCCAGTCTTCAACAACAGGTGGTAGATTCTCAGGCTGCTGAACATATTTTTGATATTCTTCATCCTGAGATGTGAATCTCAAAGCGAACTGTTCTTCATACTTTTGAAGTGTTTCGTGACTCTCCGTCATTCTGGAGGTGTATTACAAGAGTAAAAACAATAACTTAATACAGGACATTCAAACAATAAAAACATCTATAGTTACCATGCAGCTCTTTCTGTTATGGGACAAAAGGGAACGAAAACTGTCAACTGGTAGGGTGTTATGTTATTAGCTGTATGTTGTGATGGCTACAGTTAGCTTAGCTAGGCTACCATTGTCGTGATGAACCCGGGAACAAAGTTTAGTCAAACGATACCCTACGCTTTCAATAATCCTAAGCGCCTCTGTAAGTGTACACAGTTTGATTAATCGCAGCATATTAGTTTAGAACCTTACGTCAATTGAAGTTAGGATACCAGGCGGTATCATGCAACAGCATTAACAGCACTGCCAACACAAGAACACAAATACGTGCATCACCAAATTTGTTCCCAGAGTTCGATGAACTGAGTAAGTAGTTCCGCTTGGCGCGGTGAAGCGATAGGCTACTCAACTTGGATGGTTGCATGCCACATCCTTGCAAAAAGACGGAACATTAAAGACCTTTTTAAGTCGTTCTGTTGTTTGCTGATTACTATAAATACTCTCTGAGTGGTATTAAGTGAAAGGGTAAAGGGTGGGATACGTTTTCTGTAAAATAAATACATAATTAAATAATATGAATATTTAGCAAAAAGGCATCCCCCAATAGAGGGAAAATGCGCATCAAGTAAGCCACACACAAATACATTTGAGAGAGAATTATATTGTATAGTACAGTGTTCTGCAGCTGTATAGGCTATCCGTTTGTCTTGAGAGGGTTTGCCTACTTATTTTTTGAAGTTTTAGCTGTTAAACTACGCTACCCCTCCACCTGAACTTCTCTATCTCACTTAATTGGCGAAGTCACCTGCCAGATCAGTCTTGCACGTACTAACCCATCTGATGTAGGAAACCTACCAATTGAAATCCACCAATCAGTCCACCCATCACTTCAGGATGCTCAGCGCAGTGGGCACGGATCAAGCTTAGGCTGTCCAGAATTTTGTAAACCTTGGATGTTTTGAAGAGACTATCTGCTTTGGATGGGAAGACAGATTTCGGACTATCAGATGAAATGTAAGTCGATGATATAATTGAACCTGTCTGAAGTTCATACATTTCAGAAGCCTCACAAGTGTGGTTTATTTGAAATGAAAAAGAGGGGTTTATTGAAATGGGTTTGGTCTTTTCCTCACATAATCTGAGTGTATTGTCCAGCGTTAACGTTCTCATCTTTTCGTTTCTCTGCCTTTGGGTTTGCTTTGGATATGAGTGTAGGCTACTGTAGGCTAAGAGATAGAATGTGGGAGGTTGATAGGCTTCTGTGAGCAGGTGGAATCCGCTCAGTGTCGCTGCTGTAGCTGTAGGTCTCACTCGTAATTCAACCCCACTGGGGAGAGGACTCATCGAAAACAATTCCACTAGCAACGGTCGGTTAATGTATGACACGGCGTTACATTTTATTTTTAAAATATTTGTAAACGCCACAGTCACTAAAGGAAAATCCTGAAAAGAGCGGCGCTTGAAAACTTCAAATGGAATGAGAGTCAGCTTGGCGAATGCAAGACGTACCGGGGAGATCCGAGCTCTGTTCATGAGAGTGAAGACTATCACATTTCAGACTGTCAATCGCTAGCCTACTTGCTTGAAGTAGGGTCCTCGGTATGGACTTAACGCGGAGCTAATGTCAAGTGGACTTTCAAAATAGTTTTATCACATAGAAGACTTGATTCTACCGGGTTGTTGTTTCATACGCATTTTCTTTTCCGTGAAGATCTGTTCGAAAAGTCCGTCCGAAATGGGGTAAGTGTGGGTTACAGAATTGCTACTCCCCCTACAAGCTCTCTGAAACCACGTACCTGTTGTGGTCAGTAATTTGCTTTTTAAACTATTTGTGTAGACAATTTGAAATCCTACACTTTGTTGAAATCCTCGCTAGGGAAATGCGAGCAATTAGCCTAAATGTTATTAGGCAAAGTGGCCGAACTAACCTCTCCATTCTCCATTACGCTTAACGTATTCGTTAGGAATTTATTAATTGCCAGTATTTTAAATGGACACATATTCTTTCACCGACTTAATCAATTTGTTGACCAGGGTCTTAGTAGCCTAATGCATAACCCTTGTACCCTGTCACTGTCAAAGGGAGACAAGCATTGTGGTGGAATACCTACATACTGTACCCAAGCAACCAATGTAATTCATTTGACATTTATCAGTATTTTAGGTATATAAACACGTACACATAATTTTAGTGGTGTTACCGACTGCACTTTATTGATTATGATTTAGGCTCGACATCTGAAGCTTACTTGTCACCAGTAGTTCCATGAGTAATTTACTGTTGGCAATAGTTCGTTAGTCAGTCAGATTTACCAGGAAAACAGACTACGATACATTTGTAGAGTTAATTGCTTTATCAGTGTAACCACCGCTATCCAACATGTTTTCCCTCTCTGTAAGAATCACGAAGAAAACGGTGAGAATGTCAGGGACAGAGTCAACATAACCCACGCATGAGCAAACCTTGGCAAACAGTGCGGAGGAAGAGAGGGGATGAAGCTGGGTGAACTAGGTCTGTGGAAGGGGTCCTTTTACCCAGTTCATGACCCTCTCGTTTGAGCACAAGATCAATGGTCTTCCCTTGTTCTTTCTTTTCGTATAAACACACGCAGGCATAATTTTTCCTATGTAGCCTATGGTGACTGTGAGTGGAACGACTGGCCTGGAACGTTGACTAATCACATTATTCAGTGAATGTGGTGCCACATTTTACCATCCAGTTCTTTCAGCTGCAGTTATGGTTCATCTCAAGTGCACTAAACCCAACTTGATGGTGGGGATCATGAGATGCCTGAAGCCATTTACTTTGATTTCCTTTGCTCACAGAATGTTTATTAGACTGGAAACATATAGCCTACATATAAGTGAATATATGCAGGGCGTGTACAGTGAATCGTAAACGTTCTGTGCCTTTCTGATGTGAACATAAACCAGTCTGACCACTAAAACAGCTCTGACATCCCTGCACCTTCTTGTCTGTCTCCAAGTTGCCTGACCAGTTTGTGCTGCCTCATGAGAGTGGCCTTGCACAACTCCGTCACTGAAAGCATTCTTTCCTCTGTGATGACTTCCTTCACAGAGTACTGCCAGAGATTTGTTTTGTTTTCATTTAAGTTTCGGTGTGTGTTTGTTTGTGTGTGCATATGCGTGTTCCATGCTTCACGTAATACCCACATTAAGTGGGTATTACGTGAAGGCCCAGGAAGGTTAACACCCAACAAAAGCCATATCAATTATGTTGTGGCTTTTAAAATAGTTTAGTGGCTTTTTGTATTGTGAGTAGACTATCTGTGCCAGCATATTATGATCAGATGCATGAGTCACAGCAATTTATTATGACTGATGAACAAGCAACCTATTGTCATGCATCCAACATAATTGTAGGATATTTCAACCATATTATGTCCCATTCTGAAAATGCTATCCCTGAAATTGATTTAAGACACAAAATAATCATCAGTCACAGTTAGTATGCTTACATTACATAACCAAAGACACGGTCAGATAGTTTCACGCAATGCAATTTCCTCAACTGTCCAATACAGTGGAGGTCATTAGCCTAAGCATATCGATTTTTGATAGTTTTGTCTGAGGCCTATCAGGCCACTGAGAGGCAGCCCAGGAGATGGTTATAGATTAACCAGCTGTTTGAGCCTACCATATGCTAGCATTTTGTACACACCCAAATAGTGACCCAGAGGCCAAAGCGGAAAAGTTGATTAGGAGTCTCCTGTTGATAGCTCCGATTGTTTTGTGATAATGAAACATTCCACCCTGCCCTCCCTCTGATCAATGATCAGCTGAGCCAAACAGCATCCATCACCTATCAAGCTCTCTCTTTGACCCCCATTATGCAGTGGCTATAAGGTGCTGCTGAACGCTGGTCTTGATTTTGAACAAATCCGTCCCCCTCTGGTGACACGGGCAGCTGCATGACACATTTGCCGTACTTGGATTTGTGGGCCTAGTGGTCAGACAACAACTGTTGCACAGAGTATTTAACTGGGATACAGGGATGGTCAAATTTTGATGGAGGGGGTAAAATGATTTTCTAACTTTGTAAGGGTGTGTGCTGCGAATGATTCGAATGATTGATTGAAATAATCGGTTATCTTTACCTGACTTAAATGATTGGATGTCTTACTGTCTCTGAAGTAAGCCTATACCCGAAAGCTATACCCTAGATTAGAGTCTGAGACTTCACATATCAAAGCAGGTCATTTGAGTGGCCAACCTCTTTGGTCTGTCCATGGTTTGAGCTACCAGAGCTACAAGAGGGTCTGTTATTATGAATAAGCTTGGCATCATTTATGCACATCAATGCCAACTTGAAATCTACCCCCGAGCCTCAAGGAAAAAAACAAACACATTTTCAGGCGTCGTATTCTGTAAATTAGCGCAGAACAAGTTCTAGTGTCAGCGGCACACCTGTATCAATGATGCTTAATCCTCACTGTATTGTTCTCCCATGGGAGGGGAGCACGGGAGTAGAGAACTTTTTTGGGGGGGTTGGGGAGTGAGTGAGAGGAGAGATCGCTATTTAAAGTAAGCCTGGGAGTGAAGGCAGCACCCAACGTGGGGACTGATCCTAATCTCTTGTCAAGCACTGTAACCGGCTTAAGTGTCATTGATTTAGCTGGCGAGATGGCGCTCTGAGGCCTGGCCTATGCTGCCAAGGTAAAAGGTTCAGGCCATTGACTGGCAAGGGCCACGCGCCTACAGACCCACCCTACGGATGCAATAGTCAGTGTTGTGGTAAATATCTTTAAAGGTTGGTAAATGAAAGGGACAGAGCGGTGGGGATTGGAAGAGTGATTTTTTTTTCTTTTTTTTTAACCAGATGGTGGGGGCCATGGCCATCTGTTGTGGCGATCCACTAGGCTGCAGACTATGCATTCTCCCCGACTGTGAAAATTACGCAACGAAAGCCTAGCAATTGTCTCCCCTTTCGTGAACCGCATCCCACATGACCCAACATGACAACAAATCATGCGAAATGTCTGCTCTTATCATGTCCAAAATGTAATAGTATGTGGACATCAGAGATGTTATCTAATTCATGCATCAATGTTTGTGTGGTTGTTGTGTAACAGGATCGATAGTGTTGTCCCAACTGTTCCTGGGTCTGCATGCTGTTTCGGCTGCTGGAGATGACACACTGGCATGGGGAGGTGTGATCAGTGCGAGGAGCAGCTCGCAACTTTGCAAAGCTAATTAGGCCATTGTTTTACATAATGGGGGAGAAGTTAGAGTCCATATGAAAGAGTTGAGGTAAATGAAGAGATCTTTGTGTCTGCTCAGGTTTTGTGACCTATATACAGGAGATCTTTTCCCTTTCCCCACTGCAGAAACCAGAGCCAGTCTTTCTCTTCCTGTGTGCCTTTAATGTGGTGGGAACCCCATGACCTCTGAACAGTCTTAAGCAAGCTGACTGGTTGTGTTGGATGGTCTGATGTAATGCTTAGCTATAAGCGTAACATTTCTATTGACATAGATTAATATTATTAATAAAATATTAGTAATATTTTACTCACCAAAAACTAAATCTAGAGTGTGTCATTAAAGGGTTTGAATTTGAATTTGTTTAGACTCTCAGTTCCTCATTGGAGAAGGTTGTGGAACATCAGAAAGCCATTGTGCTAATTCAGCTGTTTTCCCGACAGTTGTTTTTGTTTTGATTTGTCTGGCCTCTTTCTCTCTCTTATTATATAACTACATGGTTATTTTATGATTTCTTTTCCTTTTGCGAGGGCTGTAGTTCCAACCAGCTTTGCTTGAGCTTCTCCTCTTGCTTGTCTAATGTATAGCTGCTGTCAGACAGAGGAGCAGAAAGGAGTGGAGGTGCCACATAGCTGGGCTGTGAGCAGTGCACTCGCATTGTGTTTGCCTGGGAGTCGCCCACACAGAGCACTCCAATAATAATGCCTGTTTGTGAGCAAGCTCATCTTCTCGGTGTGTGTGTGTGTGTGTGTGAGAGAGAGAGAGGGAGAGAATCAGACCCAGCTGAAATATAGGGCACAGGTGTAGCATCAAATGAAGATTTAGCATTGTGGTGAAAAGCGACGTGTTGTTTTGTGGTGGTTGTTGCCCCCCCCCCCCCCCAACCCCACCCCCGTCCGATTTACATTTAAATACTGTCCTCTGTCACAGCTTTTCTATCGCATCATAAAATCTGTGATTTATGAGAAGAGAACCTGGGACACCTGGTTCAGATCACTTGTCAGAGGAGAAATTTAGTTTGAGCTCAGGAGAACAGGTACAATGACATTCTTTTTCTTCATTCCCCTGAGGAATTTGGGGAATGTGCCTGATGGCGTGGCATGGCGTGTGTGCCTTTCCCTAGCACAAGGTTCTCTACTGTCAGCCGAAGCTCTGGCTAATCACTAGACGCCATGGAGCACATTGATTTGGTTTAACAGAGGGAACCTTTCAAAGCATAATGGGAGCATTTGTGGAAGATGGTGTCCTCCTGCCTTCTAACCTTGTGCCAACTTAAAGCCTAGAATGGGAGAGTCGGAATACAAGTTCTTAAAGGTTACCTTTTACTTATGCATGATGCTGGTTACACGATCACATCTTATGAATTGCATTAAGTTCCTGGGACATTAAGTGTCTTGTTACTGAACAGTAGTAGAAATAATTAACACTGATAAAAAAATTTTCATGAACCAGAATTTTTGTGTTGGCTTCAGCTCTAAAGACAGATGTTATGTCTGAAAGGAGACTGCTATCTCTATTTATATTCTTTGTGGCTGGCGTTTGCGTCAAACTCCGCTACACAGAAATACACATGAGCTCATATGAGCCTTCTATTTCCTGTCTGGTCTGTTTCTGGGGCAAGGTGAGTTTTTCGGGATCCATTTATGAGCTCGGAATACTTGCCCCAGTGGACCCCAGACTTTTAGGCCTCGTGTTCCCACTCCTGTCCCTCGGACTGGAACGTTGTTATGTCATCAAGAAAATGCTTTTTAGGCAAACTGGGGAGAGAACTAAGTAAGCCTAAAAAATTTAACACGTTCTGGAGATGCCAGGGTCAGTCATGCATCACATGATTTTCATACTGGTCTCAGACACCCTCCACACATCACCACACATGGGATGCCACCCAATACACAGTAAGATCTGGAAAACAGGGGAAGGGGTCACGAACAATGACCAGGCTTTTCATGACTGCAAACATGGCCGCGTGTGTTTGTTGAGCAGCGGCCAATGGCGAGCGAGAGAATTGGAGAGGATCAAAGAGGACACTGGTTGGCTGCCGAGGCTCCCGGGTGCTTTATTCTCCCCCGCCGGTGAGCTGGAGGCTGGAGTCCATCAGAGCACTCCCACTCACCGGTGAATTATTCAAATCCAACCGCATCAGTTGTGAGGGGACTGAGTTTGTCTCTGGCACTCTTCCCTCTATCAGGGGAGGGTTATTGTCAGTCATTTTATTGACAGACTGCAGTGTCTTGTTTAAATAAGGCTTAGAAGCTTCAACATCCCCTGCATTTAAATACCGTCTGAGATGTAGGGGAAGACGGTCACAGTTGAGTTTGTTAAGATGCCATGTGGCGATTGCAGTTTGGTCTTGAAGGTAAATGGCAAAATGGCTTTGCATTTGCTGTAAAAGCTTTTGCTGCCTTGGCAGAGTTTCCCATAGAAAACAAAGAACACCATGTTTCTCCCTGCAGCTGGATCTTACATTTCTTGGCCATATTTTTGGAGTCCCGCTGTAGCCTTCTGATTAAGTGAAGCACCGAGGCTTGTCCTTGCTGTGCTATTGTGAGTTGTCATCTGTCACTCAACAATCCATGTGACCCCTTCTCTAAGATTACTCCAGGATTGCATTTTAGTAGGCAAACTCACAGGGCCTATTATCCAAACAATGTTGAAACCCCATTTTTAAGCTTAACCACTCCAGGTCCAGTTCCTTTAACAGACAGACTTATAATAAGTAACTAGCCTGTGAAAGCATCTGCTTTTAAGACTTTCTTTATGATGTTGATCCCCTTGATTATCAATCAAACAGCCTCCTGATTGCTGGCAAATCAGCGCGGCATGTGGTGGCTTTCTTGATTGGCTTTGAATGGAGACTACATGGGGAGTGGTGCTGGCGTTGGAGCGGTGGAGCAGGTGCTGTCAGGCACTGAAGTAAGGGACACACTCTTGTCTTATCTGAACCTGTTGGGCTTCTTGATCATCTATGATTCTGTCATCTGCAGGGAGGGCATCATTGCCAAAGCAGGTTATGACATTATATGACCGTTACATTTCCTCAGGAAATATTATTTCAGCCGTGCTATAGTTTGATTAGCCTGCTGACTTGTGGAATAATTTGAGGGACTGTAAGGGTTTCACAATGAAACAATTTGTATCTTGTATTTTACCCTCTAAACTAGTCTAACCCAGGAAAGGCAAAAATAAATATTTTTTGATGGAATAGAAAGTTTGCTCTACAAACTATCTCCAAGTCACAGCAATATGAGCCTCTTGCTTTGGTTTTTGCCTGTTTTTTGCAAGCCTAGGAGGCGGGGAAGAAGTGAGGATGTTGTTTCTGAGCGTGTGCAACCAAGGCCCTCTTCAATCCGTGTTTCCCAAAGCAGGCGCAGTTGACACAAATCTTGTGTGAGGTTTGCTGGCTGGTTCGCGGGGGTGTAGTTATTCCTGCTGACTAGTAAATGAGGAGTTTATGCAGAGCGGGATGTTGAGGTGGAGTCACATGTCCGCACCAATACTTTGGGCTTGGATGAGGGAAGCTTCCTGCATTCCCTCTCCAGCGTGGCTCCTTGTCACTGGGATTTGGCTGGAGTTGATCAAAGCCCCCTTCAGAATCAGGAAATGCTCCTTAAATGCCTACTGCCTCCAGTAATCCAGCTCCACTCATTTCACAGCCACACTTAGGAGCTACATGAAGGCCTATGTATTAGAGATACACTTAATGCTGGGAGATTAGAAGAGACATTATAAAGAAAGCCCTTTGTCAGTCAGGGAAACTGTAAATATCATTTGCTATACTCATCTGCTATAATCTACTGTTTGTTGCAGCATGTTGGATAAAAACAAGTCTTCCAACATGGCCTTATAGCCATTTTATTTATTTTGTCATCAGAATCATGGTATGCAGGAAATGT
>JASCIP010000264.1:17959162-17971826 GCA_034783695.1 Sardinella gibbosa
CATGTTCTGTTCTTCTTAATTACATAAATAGTGAGTGGAAAATTGCCTTAATTTGTTTCCTTTAAAGGTTAGAAGGGAAAACAATTCTACTGGCTTGTGTATTATTAGCCAAGGGTTGCTTGCTGTGTGCAAGCCAATTTGATTCTTAGTCAGCACTTCAGATCTCTAGTGGCCAAGTGGTCTAATAGCCAAGGCCGTGAACCAGTGTCCTAGAAAGCTTTATTTTGCTAAGTCACTATTTCCTCTTACAAAACGTCTGGAGCTTTGATAGCATTCTTTTTTTAACCCCTCAACAGATCCATTGTGGCTATTCCCACTTGTGAGTGCCTAATTCAGCTGCAGCCAGGGAAGAGCTACCTGATTTATGTCAGGGCAGTGAATATTGGTGGTCCTAGTGAGAGAAGCGAGTCCTTTACTGTCTCAACAACAGGTAAGATCCCATACTCCCCAGCCATCATTGGGGATTCTATGGAGAACCAAATGAGATGGAATAACATCAAATAAGCATATTATAGCACTCATTTGGCCGGCCATTTTGAGTCATTCCAGTGTCTACAGCGCCTTAAGTTGTCAAACAAGACTTAAGGGATGGGGAAGGTTTTGTCAGATTTGAAAATACAATTATACTGAATCCCTGTAAACAGTTTGTGTGAATGAAATCCTATGACTTTCAGGAACATTCTTTCACCTTCTGGAAGACACGGCCCATCCATGCTTGAGTGTGTCAGAGGACGGTTTTACTATGTTCTACTCAGAGGAGGAGCTGCCTTTGAGCGAGATGGTTTTTAGCGACAATACATTTGCAAGGTGGGCCACCCTGCATGATCATCAATCAACAATGAAAGCAGCCATCTCATTAGAGATATGATCAGTCATCAACACCTCGGTGTAAAACTCATCCTCTTAGCTGTAGATATTAGTTTTTGAGTTCTGAATCATCATTGTTTAACAACAGTTGCAGTGGTACAGTTGAGTTTCTAAAGAACTCCTTGTCTTTTTGTCAGATGTGTGGCAGTGCTGGGTGATTTGATACCAGTGCGGTCCAAGCATTACTGGGAGGTGGAGGTGGACCCCCACACTGAGTACAGGATTGGAGTGGCATATGAAGACACCCAGAGAAACTCCTACCTTGGAGGGAACAACTCTTCATGGTGCATGAGGCACGTCCTCACCCCATCCAGGTACTATTCTCAGGGAGGTGACGCATCGTCAGTTTCTCACCTTTGGGTGCATGAGTACATTGTGAACGCGTGACAAGCAGAGGTGGCCAGAGTGCGTCTTGAAGTCGGGTTATTTTGGGCTGCCCTAATTAGAAGACTGACAGGGATAGGAGGATGGATGACAAAAGTGTAGAGTGTAAAAAGCTGTCATTTGCCTTTCATTCTGGCAACACAAATGACAGCAGCTACAACCAACAAAAGCCTCTATCCACCCACCAGGCCTACAGTAAACACTACCCGCTTTGAACATTTTAGTCTGCTTAGACGAGGGATAAATAAGAGTTTTGCTATCAAAGGCGAGAGCAAATCTCCTCAATGCTTTCTTTAGTGCATTTAGCTTTGTAACAGCCAAAGAAATGTAATTGTAAAATGCCCATAGAATGGCATTACGTATTTCTGTTGCTATGGAAACACCTATTTTCAGCACCAACCAGGGCAGCTCCTGACTTGGGCAAGGCGTTTGCCAAGTCCTCATGAGCCACTGCAGCACACACTGACGATCACAAGGCACCGCTGTGTGTGTAGGCAGGCAGGCAGGCATGGCTCTCTGCTCTATAGGTTGGAAGGCATTTTCCAAGGTTTTTTTTTTATGCTTCTGTTTCCTCAGGCACAAGTATGAGTTTCTGCACAACGGCTGGTCACCGGACATCAGAATAACCAGCCATCCCCTGAGGATTGGGATGGCGCTGGATTACGACCAGGGGAAGTTGTCCTTCTTCAACGCAGACATAGCTCAGCACCTCTACACCTTCCACTGTCAGTTCCTGCATTATGTGCATCCCTGTTTCGCCCTTGACAACCCAGGAGCTCTTGCGCTCAGAAACGGTGTCGCCTCGCCGCACTACATCAGTCTGGTTTAGAGCAATGAGGGAGGACTCCGAGGCTTTTAGTTTGATGGGCATCTGGAGATTTTGTAGTTAGTTTAAATACATTGTTCTAGTCAGTAAAGACAGAAATAAGAGTGATGAACTGTGATCAAAGGACCCCCCAAGACAGAAAAAATAAAAAGGAAATGAAATGTTAATTGTTTCAAATTCTTTTATTACAGTATTCCATGGGAACAGACTTGCACCATTTTCCAAATAAGAAAAGTTTTCACTGAAATTTACAGCATACATCAGTTATTGGTGCAGAGCAATTAAGAAATCAGGAAGGGTGTAAAAGGCATAAGCTTATTCTTCTCCTGTTTTGTTAAAATTACCCTTCACAAAAAAAACAAAAAAAACAAAAACATAAATGGCAAAATGTAGCAGTCTTTTTTCTCCCTGGTGGACTCTTATGTAAGGACTTGTGTGTTTTGGGGGGTGAATATCTGGTAATTTTTATGAATGTGCTTGAACTTTGGCCGGGCGTTGCTGTGAAGCAAGGCCCTGTGGGAACGAACGGTGGGGGTTTGAGTAAGTTTAGGAGTTAGCCTTCTTACTGCAGCGAGTCCGCTCCTCTTCCTCGTCGGAAGAGTCGCCTCCGTAGGGCACTAGCCCTGAGCTATCCTCCGGCAGCTTCAGCTTCTTGGGCACCTCTACTTCAGCCGGGCCTGCAAGAGACCACAACACAGAGAAGGGAGAGAGAGAGACAGACACAGAGAAAAGAGGAAGGGGTGGGAGGAGGGAAGAGAGGGATATAAAAAAAAAAAGAAAAAAAAAAGGAAAATTGTGGAGCCCCATGTGAGTCGTGGAACCAGAGCGAGGGAGGAGGGTACAGGGGAGCAGATCAGATCGGCCACCAGAACAAGACGGGCGGGCGGGCACCCACGCGTTCGGCACACAGCCACGTCCAAGGCAACATGTAAAAGAGAGGAGACAAGGGAGAAACAGAGAAAAAGAAACATATACAAGAACAACAAGTTAGTGGTGTTCCATCCAGTGAGTGGGCCATCCAGGTCTCCTTTACTCTGGGGGGAGATAGAGGATCGCAGTGTTTGCAGGATTTTGTTGCGGTTTTAAGCTCTCCGCTGCACAGAGCAGACTTGAGGCGAGGCTGGGCTCCGCAGAGTCGAGCCGAGGGGTCATGCATTAGAGCAGAGGTGGGCAGCGTTTGAAAGCGTAGCGCCTACCCGCAGCTGCAGCGCTCGGCTCCTCCTTGGGCGGGCTCTCCCTCTGTCTCTTGCGGGCGGCCGGCGGCACAGGCAGGGGTGGAGGTGGCATCAGGAACCTGCAAGAGAGGTTTCAGATACATCCGTCAATCAGGGTGACATCCACCATCCACCTACCACCTCACGGCCTTTTAGCTTGCCATGCCACAGCACCAAGTACCCATTTCCCCCTCCCAATCAGGGAAGCCCAAATTTGTCAATTACTGTACCCTACGCAGGGAGACCGCCCCAAACTAAGTCATCTTTCATCACACAGTTGGTTTGAAGTCACATCAGTGGAGCAGTGAGTAAAATGCTGAAGTAAACAAACCTTTCGGAGGTTTTCCCCTCCTCTGAGGAAGCCGGTGTTGGAGCCGCTTGTTCTTCACGCGTCGCATCTCCACTGGGTTCAGACTGCAGACAGAACAGATAAACAAAGCAGAAGCGGGCTTCAGTGTTTAAGACTTCACCAAAAATCCTTAATCACTTTGCTAAAGCACACATTTGGGTCGTGTAAGTGTACCTCAGGCTCTTTTGCCGTTTCTATGTCCTCCACAAACTGGCGTTTGGGGCTGGCAGGCCGTGGGGGGCTGGTTGATGGACTACTGGTGGCGTCTCTGGGACCCGTTCCCTGGTCCTTAAACACAGCAAAATGATAGACTACTGCCGTCTTGAGGGGTACGGTATCATGACTTCAGCAACTCACTCATTTCATGATTAGTTTACCATTTACTGTATGTCTTTTCATTAACCATTTCTCCACAAATTGTTGGAATGTTTTTAAAAAGTAAATCTAGCACTACGAGACCGGTGCTCAAAATTCTGGACACCGCTCACAAACCTATCAGGTCCAAACACAGAGACTCTAAACCGAGAGGACATACCTGTACTAAATAGGGTGGGGGTTTCCTAGGACACACTGGATACTGAACCATAGCCTGGGAAGATTGAGGGGTTGTCGACAGGTTAGAATGACTGGGGTGACCATTTGCACTACTCCAGTAACCACTGGCTCCTGGGTATGCTGAATAGCCGCCCGGGTACCCATTTGCTGGGTAGTTATACCAGGACCCCTGGCTACTGTAATTGCTATTAGCTGGGTATCCATGACCTGGGTATGCTGAAATGAAAGTATATAGAGAGAATGTTAATATTGCCATTAGCCATCAACCCCTCCCAGGTTTTGACACTGACCCCCAAGTCTTGCCAATACAACAGAGACCAACAATCAAAGCTCAAAGCTGTTATTTAGTACACCTCAACTAGTATAGTACCTGGGGGTGGAGGAAAAAGTACACACCTTGAGTGGACCCCGTCGCTGTATAAATGGACACCATCCGTTGATGTTCTGCTCTGACCTGGGCGGGGGGGACAAGAACGTTTTAAAAACACTGGAGCCTTAAGATTAAGATTATCTGAACCCCACATCCTGGTCTTCAGCTCTTAACATGTGAGTGAACAGAACCTCTTCTGACCTATTCCTGTAGGTCAGACGGTTCAAATCACTGTTGCTATAGGAGGTGGGTATCAGTGAGTGCTATAAGGCTTACAATAGCTTCACCTTCTTAACCTCCACATACAGTATGATGCATGGGGAAAAACACTGATTCACTCACTGTTTCTAGAAGACTCTCGGTTAACTTCTTTGCAGCTTCCAGTCCAGTCTGGTTTGGGTGGCTGCAATAATGGCGAGATCATCAGTAATATAGTAATTCTGTTGAATACTCAACCTAACACACCAGCATAATGGCTGTGATGTATCTGTGACAAACTGCTTTCTTAGCACAACGCTGAGTATTGGTACCTACCTGATGTACACGTAAAGTGGCTCAAATGATTCTCGCCGTGACGCCTGCTCGATGTACCCGGACCCTTTCCCCCGCAGAAAGACACGGGCGCCTGTCTCTGTCTGGATGTGTCCAAGGTAGGTGCCCCCCGGGCCCTCCACTTTCTCGTTCACATTAAACGAGGGCAGCGCTTGATCCAGACCGACAAATATCTTGGTATGGACAAAATTCTGAAAAAAGGAAGGGGGGGAAAAAATACAATACACAGACTTAAACCCAATAAACATTTCAACCCTCTTTTTCATACGAGAGAGCATTTGAGTGTCAGAAAGGCTGTCAGCAGAAGCAGTAGACCATGGACTCTGTCTGAAGGCCACAGTCGTTCTCACTGCTTGTTTTGCTTTAGGAGGTGGGTATCAGCAGGAGCCACATAGTCTTAACTGGCCTTGCCTTCATCGACCTCCTGTCCTGGCTTACACACAATCACAGGCTCTTAAAGCGGACAGCAGAAGCAGAGGTGCATTATTACACTAGACTCATTGCCAGTCTGGCAGGGATGGGCCTCACGCTTATGTGGACACATTCACAGTAAAAACAGACTTTGGCCAACGCGTACCCCTGAATGGCCATGCGAGGGCGTGGGCCTGTGGTTCTGTTGAGCACTGGGCGGCCGGGGCATGGGGAGCCTGGGAGGCTGCTGTGGGACGGCGGGGCGCGGTGGCTGCGGGTACACTGGCAGGGTGGGCATCACAGGCCGCTGCTGCCCTCCAGATGCCGCAGCTGCCCTCATCAGGTCCTCCGAGATGATCTCCTTTATCCTCTGGACAGCCTCTGAGAACACACAAGGAGTACACACACGCTTGGTTGTGGATTTGGTCTTTTTTTTTCGTTCATGGTTCTCCAAAAAAAAAAAGAAAGTCTGTCCAGCAAGCCAAGATCTCCTACTTACTGTTGACCTCCTCCTGACTCCGTCCTTGAACATGGAGATATAAAGGTCTCTCACTACATAAAAAGAGGGTCAATTAGGACAAGCCTTGCACAGCGGGGTAGTCATTTTAGCAGCACATGTTAAAAGGTGAATACATGCCCTTTCGCAGTAGACTTGTCAGCATTGGTCATGTACAGGCCTTTTGTTGAAACCACAGCTCCACTGTACTGACGGATCTGCAATGAGAAGCCCAACCATCATTAGTTTCAAAATGAAAAAAAAAACAAAAAAAAAAAACACTTTGGAAAGATAATTTCTTGTGAACATTATTCCATCAAACAAGTTACCTCTTCCTGAGTTTTCCCTTTAGTGAGCAGGTTTCTGCAATTTATGGGCACATCGTTGATATCTACCTCGGTCACCACAACTTCATCGGTAGTATTCGAGACGGGCACACATGGTGCAACCTAAGGGCAGAGATTGTTACAAGTCATTATATCTTATAGCTATTAAATAAAGCAATGACATAGTCAGTCACAAGTAAAGGACTCCTTTTAAAGACTCAACACACCTTACTGGGTAAAGGTTCAAGGGTCTTCAATTTCCCTTTAGCCATAAGCATTGCATTTATTTTAGCAGCCATTGCTGCAGCCATCTCAACACCACCTTGCGGAGCATCTTCTGGACCCCCAGATGTGGGAGGCATGTTGGGCTCAGCTGGGGGAACGCCACAAGTCTGAGATGCACCGCTATTTGCAATGCTGTTGTTGGCTCCTGTGTGAGTGGATGAGGGTTGGGATGCAGTCTGAGGGGCGTTACAGCCTTGAAGCTTGTCAGTTTTTGATTTGGGTTGGTCCCATCTACTTAAGCATCTGTGGGATAATGGAGAAAGACCCGTTTAAATGTAGTGTTCAGTGTAGCCTTTAGAATCAAGGCATCTTTTAGGTATTGCAAACTTTCTGCAGAACAGCAAAACAATGTCTGTAGTATAAGTAGGCCTTAACCACATACTAGAGCGGTGGCCTGTTCAAACTACATTTTTTATAGGAGGATAGTATCGACAGAACTCTACGACTTTAAAAGCCTGCCTTCTTGTCCTCCAGAAGGACCATAAAATCAGTCAAAAGATCTATTAAATTGCGATGTCAAACAATCGCTAAACGTGTTGTTAATGTTCATGCCATACACAGTATAAGAAATTAATGCTGGCAACATTTTCGTTTGGGGAAAGTGGGCAATTTTGACGTGCTATGTACCTAGAACCTAGGCCAAAGTAGACTGTATGACTTAATAAAAACTAATAACGCCGTCTAGGTGGTAGCTTACAGGCCCAACTATGGACGCCTAGGGTTTGTTAGCTACTGACGGGAATAACTCAACCAGGTTTAATGCTACAGGAAGCTAAGCTAGCAACATTTTAGCAAACGGAAAGCTTTCACGTTGCTAGTTCCATATCAGAGCCATCATCGAAACACAGCAAATTAGACAATTTCAACGACACCCGGAGTATCTAAAAACCCGTAGATACACAATGCCAAAACAACCCATTATCGCATTCCCCACATTAACTGACTAACATTAATATGGTAGCATTAGCACGTCTAACGTTAGCTGGGAACTGGAACCACCACACCACAGTATTGCCAGTTATTAAACTAGCACGCTAACATGTTTGCTAATGAGACTATCGTGCTATCTACGAACGGTTATAACATTTACTACATCTGTTAGGGATAAATGTGCCGTTCCAGTGTTGGATTGCGATCCGTAACGGCCAAACTAGTGTAACGGCAGTCTTGCTATATTGGCGACCAAACGAAACGAGCTAATGCAAATTATTTTTGTGGAAGTGTAGCAGCTGATCAGCTAACTTCAGAGCGCTAAATATAAGTTAACATTATGCACAGTGTTCAACAAGCAAGCTAGCGATAGCATGCATGGTATGGTAACTTAATCGATTTACTGAAATATGTGGAGTAAAAAAGCATGGGGTCATCTAACATGAAATATTCATGCAAACTAAAAACTTACGGTGTACCCGACGCCATCTCAGGTAAAAATATCCCCCACGTCAGCTAAATGCCTCGCTTGAATTTTCTCATCGAGTGCATACGTTCAAATTTACATGAAAGGCACAAAAGGCCACTGGTAAGTGGAACACCAGCGGAAATACGTCACAGTTTTATGCAACACCATCGTACACTCCTCTCTCTCCCGTGTCGAATGTAAGATGAGGATTCTTGCTACAAGAGAATGTGAACACTTATATCAGACGAAATAGGTAATTGTTATGTAGCTATTAAATCATGTATTTTAAATAAACGAGGTTCATAATCATTCATCTGTTACAGAATCGTAATAGTCTCTAACAGACTAGTTGAATTACATGGATTTGGCAGGCACAACAAGGGAGAGAAAAGACCACGATTTCAGAGTGGGGTGGTGCTTTGGTCCCATGGGAGTTTGGGCTCATCTTTCCCATCTGTCCAGAATAGCCTATCCTCATAAGGACTAGCCCTTCTCTAAATAAACAGGCCATAACAAAACCACCTATAGTTTGCCATTCTCAGAAATAAACAGCTGGTGAGGCCTTACAAGCAGCAGACCTGTGCAGACTATCACCCCTCAGAATTCTGTGATGTGGTGATATTGGACTTACCACTCATTCCATCTTCATATTCATTTGTTAACCCTTTATTAGATTCCATTCCCATGCAGTAGTCCCCACATGAATACAGGCTGTGGATTACTGTTACCTTGAAGGCCTGGCTGCCAATTTAACCCAGCATCGCATCCATTTTGAATGTGAAATGTAATCCCTGTTGTGGCAGATTGACTGAGAAACCGAAACATACACAGGAAAATAACACAAATTGAACACAAATTGACTCCGAGGTCAAGGTCTAAAGGACCAAATTGCACTACATTGAAGGTGGATATAGGATTTAACACAAATTAACATGTCGGTGCATTGATCTCTCAATTGACCTTTACATTAAAACACACTTGACTTGCTTTTTTCTTTGCATGTAACCTAGTTGTCATGCACGTTTGCCATTCAACCCTGCCCCAAAGAACACTGCCTAAGAGTAGCCTACAGTATAGCACTGGTTCTCAAACTGGAGTCCGGGGACCCCCAGGGGTCCGCGGCACATTGCTAGGGGGTCTGTGAAAATGTTTGCTACAAAATAGCTAGCAGGACAAATGGATAGCCTGTATGGTTAAATTTGAGTTGCAATTATGATGAGATGATTGAGATGAAAAATGGGGACTTTCCCCTGAATTTTCCTCAGCAACTATTTCTATCGTCAATCATGAAAAGTTTTAGCCTCAGAAATTGAGGACAAAGCCATGCAGTTTTCTTAAATTACACTGGGGACAGACCACCAAAATCAGGGACCATCCACAGGAATCGGGTCGTTTGGTCATGCTGGATTAAAGGGTCCTTGGAAATTTTTGTGCTTCATGAGGGGTCCCTGGGCCAAAAAAGTTTGAGAACCCCTGGCCTACAGAATGTGTTCTACTTCCAGTAGCCTATCTGATGCTGTGGTTTATTTACCAGCTTTTCACTGAAAATATAAAACTTATAAATGAAAAAGGCATCTGTCATCTATCAACATTTTTTTACCCTCTTTAAAAAACAATGCAGTAGGCCTACAGTCATCTCCTTTTATTAACTAAAGGTTACCTGTCTCCATGCACTGGTGGTCCTATAGTGTGAGAACTGTATTTATGCAGGATAATACAATATTAAGAATGGTCAAGTAAAACACATAGTGATTAATTCATACCAATGGAAAGTGAAAGATACACAGAATCCTGAAACACAATTCATTAAAAAATATAGATATGGCTGGATACAAGCCCCAGTCTTTGCAATGACATTCTTTTCACCTAAAGGCTGTTCATGCACAGCAGGCTACCATTTTAATGACCAGGATGGGCTGGTCTAGTGACTGGAAAGCATTTTACTGATTCCCACATTAAACATCAGTATTTAGGCACAACCCTTTTGATGTACTCTAATTAGATGGCAGATCATAGACATAAGCATCAAAACAGAAGACAACAGCAGATCTTCCACATGGCATCATGTGGTGTAGTTTGTTCTTCTTTGATTCCACTGCACATCACATTTCCACGCTACATTAGCAACCAAAGAGATAGATGTCCTCTGCAAACCATTTCCTTTGAAGCTACAGCCTCAGATAAAAAAAGACTAGGACTACCACTGAACTGAAACTATTACTGAAGTTTACTTACTAGAGGTTACTATTGTGCCTGAAAGTAAGCAAGTGCCTGTGGAATTTCATAAGTTTGGGGTTAATGCAGAGTACCTCAGTGGTTGGCTGCTTATTGGCAAGTGTGCTAACCTTTTAAGGGCAAGGAATGATCATGATGAGGTCATCTAGTCATACTCCAGACTGTGCAGAGGGCAATGCGATGCAACACACATGATGAAGAATAAACCTGATCAAAGGCAAGGTGGTTGCCTGGACATAGAAAAAGACCTTGCTCCATACAGCGAGTGAGTGAGGGACTGACCTTAACCCATCTCACAGACTGGTGAGAGGACATTCATTTTGTCAGCCAGACTTATCGTCCTCCTCCTTTTCAAGTCAAGACTCCAGAAACAAACGTTACTGGAACAATGTAAGATGGATGCTAGAAGTGTCCGTTTAAGCATGCAGTCTCAACCATCCAATGATAGTTTCTTTTTATCAAAACATTAAAATGCTACAATAGGCCTAGACACAACGGCAGTAAAACTCTGTGACCGTTGCCATGCCCATGGGTGTAGTTTTGAGTAAATTCCTAAAGGAATTTTTGAGTAAATTCCTAAAGGAATTACTCAAAACTGTATAATGACAGGCCTCCAGCTGTCCCATAACGCCGTGGGCTTGATACCTGTGCGTAGATGTGAGAGATGCCACAGCAAGACATACTTGATGCAGGACACAGCAGACATGGTACATGCATGACTGGACTATGGGCTTTGAGGAATTTTCTTTCTATCAAGTAACGTGAGCATTTCGGAAACATAATACAACATAATAATTACTTTATTATCCATTGAACATTTTCTATTTTTTTTTTCCATTTTTTTTCTGGTGCTGTCAGACCTGAAGTTATGGTGAATCAGAATTTTAAAAAAATCCCCTGATTTATATAACATTTCTGCTTTGACAAAGAGAAACAGTTTGATCAAAATATTGTGTTGACCAGTGTTTGCTTGGTAGTGTGGCATTTTATATATTTTAAGTAGGAAATTCTCTTAATAAGGAAAGTTCTTAAACATATATTAGTATGCTAATTAGAAGCCCAACAGAGGCTCAAGTATCATTCTGTTGTTTTGTGTGAAGTTGACTGAACTGCCAATACTTCCTACCCCTCCAAGTAGGCAATCTGCAAAGAGAGGCAATGGGAACAGTGATGGACCACTCTATAGCTCACAATGCTACCAAACTTCCCAAAGATTTCATTGTTTCCATGCCAAATGTAATGCCATTGTGGTGGCCAAACATTTTCACGAATGCAAAGAGGGCTAATAGCGGCTTCATTGTTTTGATGCTCCAGTGTAAAATTCATAGTCTATAAAAATATTGAGATTTACGTGAACATAACTTTCTTACTATGTTATTAAAAACTCCAGAATGTCCTTTGTGGTTACACAGTGGGATGTACTGTATAAATATTGTATAAAATAAGGCAGTCTTTTCAGTAGGATAAACCAGATACAAAAAAATTCTGGGAGAAAAATCATTTCAAGTCCAAAATATTTTTTTTCTTTTCTTTTCACAGATTTCTGCTGTTGCCGAGTGCTGTGTGATTTACAGCATCAACAAGGAGTTACGCATCTCGCAGTTGTGTATCTGCACACACACAACCAAACACCCAAGTGAACAACTTAAGAGCTTATTCCCAAATTCAGTATCCCAGCCTTGGACAAAGATGAGAGAATATTACATATCCATCATTGTTTACAGTGCAATATAAATGTGTCATTCAAACTAGTATTTGTAATAAGAAAATAAAAATGTCTTTATGTGAATGATTTTTTTTCCTCTACGGATATTAAATATGGACAAGACTTACTGGATTATAATTTCTGTTAATCAGCTTTGGCTTTCTTTGTTTTTTTTTTTTTACTTTGTTCTTTCTTCCATTTCATTAGCTAATTAATAATTTCATTTATTTATTTTAGTATAGAAAATAATGAACATCTAAAAAAAAAACAAAATAAATAGATCAATGTCAACCTGTAATAGTGACCTTTGTTCCAGATGGTTACATTTGTTTTCTCTTCAGTCATCTTCCTAGATAAGCATTGGTTTTGCTTTTTAGGATTGCCTATGGGAGACTGTGGAAATTTGCCACATATCCTTTTAAAGTCAAGGATTACCATACTAGACACATCTTTAAAGGGAAATCAAATGACCCAAAACAAAGAAAAAAAAAATCCAACAGCAAAGACTAGTACAGGTGGAGTGTGGTTCTACAGTCTTCGGAGAGGATGAGCATGAGCAGTCCTGTAGCAGTGCCAGGGTCTGGGTGAGCCTTACCACACACACACACACACGCACACGCACACGCACACGCACACGCACACGCACACGCACACGCATACGCATACGCACACACACACGCACACGCACAC
>JASCIP010000264.1:18008477-18021900 GCA_034783695.1 Sardinella gibbosa
GGCGTGGATCGTCTCTTTTCACGTGACATTTTTCACTTTTGTCAGTAACCATATGGTTTGTCCCTTTAAATAACAAACACGTTTTTATGCGCGACTGTAGTGTACAGCTTTGCCTACGAAGAAATTACGCGTGACAGACTAAGTAGCTAAATTACGCGCAATGGCCTGTTTGACGCACAGCCGATAAGGGAGACACTAAGGGCTGTGTTAAATGAAATCTAGTAAGATCCATCAGAAGAGGATGCTCTCTCTCTCTCTCATTCATACCTTCATGTGTCTACCAAGTGTTCAGAGCAGATCACTATGGTAAGCTACAACATTGAAACAATTCAGCCACCCCCTACACTCCACTACACTCCACTACGGATACATGACCAACATCATGCACGCCAAGTCCTTAGGACGTGTTTGACATTACTCAAAATAAAAAACAATTAAATATGTCAATTTGGTTTATTACTGTAAGATCTACAGTCAGAAATCCATTCAGCACACCCTTAGCACTTGGTTTGGTCATGGGGGTAATGTTAGCATTCTTGTGCTTTGGTTTATATAAAAAAAAATCCCCAGCTGATTACATACATATTTACAACGCAATGTTTTGTATTGCAGGTTTTCAGAAATGTTATATAGGCCTAAATATCTAAATGAAGTGCTATACACTTGCATGCAATAATGAGCCAAAATTTAAAAACATAGATATGATATGACATTAATTGAAACATGTCCACTCTTGCCACATTGACAGAGTGAACCTATAGGTTTTCTACAAAAATCTACCACCAATGCAATGCTAGTCATTATTTTCTTACTCAAGGGTGATGTACCATTCCAGAAATGACCACGTGTCTAACTGCTCTCAGATGGTACAGTCTCCAACCCTCTTACTCAAGGCCTGTAACTCAAGACAGTGGTTTGCAGGAGTCCAAAGGCAGTGTGTCTGGCTAGTTGGGACATTAGATGATGCACATGACTAACAAAATGCATTTCTGCTGTGCACATTTTTAAATTATGACATATTGACATAGGATAGTTATCAGATTCATTTTGCGTACTGGTATAGTAAAGTTTTATTGGGTATTTACCAATTCCTAATTCCTGTTCCTCTTTTTCTCCCCACACATGGTATGTTAACTTCACCAGTAGATGGGAGTGATGTGCCAACTGGAACAACTAGGCCTATTGCATAGCCTATTTCAGATTGAGAGGTTTATCCTTTGTTAACAGTTTGACATTTTCCAGTATGATCTAATGGATGTGGGCTCAATAAAATATGGGGATATGCATTACCATCTTTCACATGAAATTCAGATAGGTAGGCCTAATGTTCATTATGATATTGGTTGGTATGTACAGTATTTATTACCACAATACAACCGAATGTTGTGTTGAAAATGCATAACAGGTCATTCATATGTGTAGGTCACATTGTGTACATTTAAGATGGAGGTTAGAAATGGTTTCATGAACACTATAGAGAAACATGCCAACTTTAGACAGAATGATCATATTTGCAATCCACTCCATTGTTAGACAGCCTGGTGGCCATACGATTCCCATCACAGTACTACAGTAATCCAGCCTAACACTGCCACTGTTCACCTGTCTTGGTGTAACTTACTGAACAATGGGCTACACCAAGGCAATTAAGGCAAGTTTCGACATCACCTTTTAGACAGAGAAGCAGTTTAATGACATTTACAGAAATATAAGCAAAGCAAAGAATAGTACATAAAAACATAAAGATTTACAAAGACAAAAGACAGAACAGTAAGACAATAAACAACAAATGCATAAAATTATTATCCATATGTCCTAATATGTCATTACTTGTGCATTTACAAAATGTAAAAATAACTCTGTTTTACAACTGGTAGATTACAGAGTCAGAAATAAAACTTTTTGGTCACTTTTGGGAGCAACAGCCCATCAGTTGTATCTACTTGCAGTTAATAATGCTAACCTAGGGTAATGGGGATTGGGGACTGTGTTGTTGCATCATCTTCCAGAAAAGCATCATCCCCTTGTCCTGAAAACAATGTTCCTGATAGAAATCAATAGGCCTACTTATGTTTGTAATTTTAGACTGAACTTGGTAACCTCATGCTGAAATCATATTGGTCATTGCAGGTTATGTTGATAACATTACCTATGCAATGCAAATATGTTAGTCAGCACATGGTGGTTTAGGCACGTCATATTTGTGAATGATTAACAGACTTTTGCAGCTATCTAAAACCTGCTCCCTGATGAGGGGAGCGTGCAACAAATATTAGATGGAGTGATCTACTTTGTAGCCACTGTTTTTTTTTTTTAACTTTAGAGCCATGCTATTCATTTTTTTAGGTGACAAAACTGAGAAATCATTTTAAAAGTCAGAACTGGGTGACTGGATACGATTGGATATCATCAAGTTTCTTCAGGTTAATGAACAAAAGTGTATACTGTATACAGAGTGCACTAGAAACAGACATGGAATTCTGTTGGTATTAGAAGCCTGCCAAACAGGAGACAGTGAATGGCTGCATTTAAAAAATAAAAAATAAAGATTGTCCTCAATGGATTTTTACTCCCATTTTTACTATTGATGTGGAAAGGATAATAAAAATGTGATCAGTGATGCTAAGTGTTTTTAACATTCAGTTAATGCCATTAGCTGTTCATTGGTACATACTCTATCACATTGGGCAGCCTTCCCCCCAATAATTCCTGATCACTGTAGGAAGTTTTACAGAGACAACTGAATGGAGGGCTCAGCTTACATGAACATTCACCATGTAACAAGATTCGTGTGCACGTTTTCCCCATAAAAACAAAGTCAGAGATAATAATTTCTAATTTTTTATTTGGTTGTTTAGAAAACATCATAAAGCAACCTAAAGCCATTGTCATTGACACAATCTTGTCCAGAAACTAGTGTCTAACCTTCTGATGATGGCATGAGAGAATGAAATCACAGCATTACCTCAGATGCAAAGAGGAAATCCACTATGTTGAAGAAAATATTCCTAATAAGCCCATGCAGATTTAAGTATTCCCTATGCGCATAGCTGCAGCAAAGCATATGGTTAGATTATCTCTACCTGGCTCAGACTCATTATTGCAGATGACCATTGAGGCAAAAGGTATATTTGATATGGACCTTCAATTGTTTACGCAAATGTATAAAAAAGTTGTTTTTGGGATATATAAGCCAATACATAGTATAAAATATTTACATTAGTGTTGTCTTCTTTTTCAAATACCTAAGGTTACAGTGGAAATTATGACCTGCAATGACAACATTAAATAATACTTCAAAAATAGATACAAAATTTAAAAAAAGAGGTTTGCTATACTGTATAATTGTTAAGACATTTGTTAATATCTTTTCTGGATTCTGAAAAGGAGGTAGAAAATGACCCCCATATTTACTTGTCCTGATTGTCATACCAAAAATGTACCCTGCCAAGTCTACTAATGACTGAAGTCACTCTTACAATGGATGTTAAACCACAGCTGGCCAGAAATGCAGCAATTATTGAGATGATAATACTAATGTTGTAGATATCTTATTGATGCTGTTTGCTACTTGTGATACTTTGTTACTTGCAAAAGCTTCAACACACACACAGCCTTGTGAAATCAACATACAGTAGTTCAGGCCTTTTGGCTTGAGCAGAAAAAAAAAACTTATCATTGATTGTTTTAACGATGACATTTAAGGCTCAATAAGAACTGCTGCTTTCTGGCATGGCTAATGGAAGTAAGACTGCAGGGTACCACGGCGACGGACATCGGTTGTCCAGCAGTGGAATCCACCTCCAAGGGAATTGGCATGACGGATGCTCACTTTGATGGGCTGAATGCCTTGGTAGAAAAGTAGATTGAAAATAGATCAGAATCACAGAAAAGTTTCATTGCTTTTTAGTGTGTTACCTTTGGTCAAATTCTGCCATAAAGAGAGGTGGTTTGAACTTACCAAGACTCTCAAACATTTTATGGATGGAGAACTCATTGGCATCAACCATGACTCGCTTCTCATCCAGCATCAGGACATTCATGGACAGCCACTTCGAAGACATCCACAGGGGGTGATCTGCCAAGGGAGTGACAATACTCATTAACAAAGATTATGCATAATAGCATATTGGTTTATTGTAGGGGATAAAATAGCATGGAAATTAAGTCCACACTCAATGTGTAATTCCAGACGATCTAGACCAGGGGTGCTCAAACCTTTCTGCTTGTGGGCCACACACTGAAAAATCTAAGATGCCAAGGGCCAATGCAAAATTAAGAATCTAATTTTGAACCGGTGTCAAGTGAAAGACGGTCTGCAAACCGTCTAATTCTACACTATTTAATGATATTAACATGTCACTCCAGTACTGAAACTATGACGTGATGGATATACAATAAATTAATGTAACAATGGGCCACATTACATCATATTTTTGGACATCATGGCGGGCCGCATGAAAGAGAGCAGAGGGCCGAATTTGTCCCCCGGGCCACAGTTTAGCCACCCCTGGACTAGACTGCAAGTGATAAGTATGAATGATTTAGAATCCCACTCTTAACCCACCATCTGGAATCAGAGGTGTTGGGGGCTTCACCACTGTCCAGCCGGCCTTCTCAAACATCTCGATCTGAAAGAGAAGAGAGAAATTCCAGTCAGTCAATGTCTTGCCACTCTAATCCACAAGAGGGCAGCACATACGTATGTCCAAACAGTTCCTGAGTACATGAAGCATGTGAGGTAAACGATAACTTATACCTCAGAGATCCTAGATAATGACATGATTCTAGGAGTACTTCATTTACATCTAATCTCAGTGCCTCCACTGGCTGTTACAGACTGGATGTTGGCGTGTAGTACTAGGAATGCATGATAATATCTACAGCCTCCAACAAAGATATCAGCAAACAGAAACTTGAGAAGTTTAATAATCTGCAGGTATTAGAAAAGGCTCCAGGCAGAAATTATACAACCATGTTCAAGCAGAATGAGATTTACAGTTTAATTTGAAAATAAGACAAAAATGTGGCATATGTTTAGGATTTCTTTATCACTGATGAAATACTGTCTACATTTCTGAAAGAATAGTCCTGCATTTGAGATGGAAATGTTTTAAGTCTGTATATACAACAAGAAAACCATTAGCCAACAGTAGAAGTAATTAGGCTGATGGCAAAGATAAAGCACTCCCCTCATAAAAGACCATAGCCTGTACTCCTCTGGCAGTCGGCCAAGATGACCTCCAACATGCCTGAAGCACAAAGTCTCATGCCACGCCTAATAGGGTCACGCTTGGGTAAATGTCATGCACTGGTACCCACCTGACGACATGGGCGGTCTGGGTTAGACAGCACCAGGCCGGGGCCGATGATGTTGAAGGTGGCATCGATATGCATGGGATTGGGGTCCTTAAAGGAAATGATGTGCACCTTGTAGGTGGGAGCAAGGTGGCGACGCATCCACTCAATACCCATGTAATTTGTAACCTGTTGAGAGAGTGCAAAATAACACAATGTCTGATATCCCAATATGTGCAGACTAGTAGATGTCAAAGCCATGAACAACACTATTGATTAGGGCACTTGTTTATTGTAGAAAACAAAGTAAGCAGTACAAACCTGACTCCTTTGCACAAAGATATCAGTCCCAGCCCTTATGAAATCAGCAGCATCAAAGCAGGGCTCGTACTCAGTGGTAACAAACTTGCCCTGGGCAGCCAGCTTGTGCCTGTCCTCCACAGTGCGGATAGGGTAGTCCTGAGGAGGACAGAGAGAGGTACCATTTCTGTGCTACTGTATACCCACCACAACCACTTCTTTTCCGACTTACAGCGCCTACTTCCCCCATCATATTCACAAGGATAGATTTTGGATTTAGGAAATACAAAAACAAGATTGTTCATAACATTACAGGATCTTTCAATTAACTCAACAACATTACATTTCTTTCATTATTATGTGATGTTTGCATTGAAACTTCCATATATACCTGATCGTACAGTTCATCAGACATGGTAGGTTTGGGAGCAGTGGTCCACTTTGCCCCTCTCCTGAAGTAGTCCTTGATGAGAGGCCTGTATGCCCTGTACTCAAAGAACCGGGCTCTCCATGCCATAGGAGCCTCAATAATCTCATTCCCAATGACAATGAGGATATCCCTGGGCATGGCAGCATACATTCCTGCAGGAAAGTAGGCAGAACATCTGTAACAGGCAACACAGGCAGTATGTAGACTATGTACCACTTTCTGTAGAAGTATAACAACTTTACCAGTAGATGTAAAATCTGGGGTTTTGTATTCAAAAGACCAGTCAATGGGTTCTGGCCTTGTCACAGTAACACCCTCATGGCGAAGAATATTGCACATTTCCTCAATTTCAGCAACAGCTTTCTTCAAGTGGTCCTTAGGAAAAGACTGGCCGCCATGTTGTTGGTAGAAGGGCCAGTACTTCTCATAGGTGTTGGCCTGTCAAAATATGCCCAAAACTTAACTGGTCTGTCTGAGGAGATCGAGAAACAGTGTGAAAACCAAGCCTGCCTGTGCACGCTATAGGCAGTCAGAGGCATCTTGAATGCTGCCAAAGTTTGCCTGATGTACCTTGACCTCCACAGTGAATGGAGGGACAAACGCGTTCTCGGCTCGTCCAACAATGACTTCCTCCAGGGGGTCCCATTCATTGTAGGCGCACACCGGGCTCTCTTGGGGCGCGGGATCAGTAACAGGTTCCTCCACTGCAAGCCGGGGCTGAGCAGCAGCAGAAGCAGCTGCAGCTGAGCTGGAAGTGCTCTGGAAAGCTCTCTGCACCCAGCCGGACACAGTGCGACCAATCTGGACAGAACACAGGCATGTGTTTTGTGTGCCCTCATAATCTTCCAGCCATGAAACTTGGACATGCTTTCTATCTTAAACATATTCCATCGCATAACAGATAATTGCGCAACTTGAATACTACGCATGCCAAGGACTTTAGTTGCATCAAATTGAAGATCAGTCTTATAAGCGAATTAAAGCCTATTGTAAGGAACTCTATGCTGGTGGAATATTTGTAGTTAAACGCTAAAATGTCAATGATGATTCCAAGGAGTAAATTCCTTCATAGCGCACATCCGTGCGTAAAACGCAGCTGCCTCTGCCAGCTGTTCGCTGTCGATCACCAGTGCATTTCTAACAGGACGTGGCGCTGATTTGGCAACTTTAATCAATCAAAATAGAGCCGAGTTGATCAAAATCAATTGAACCACCAAATGAAGATAATTAAAGGTATTCATAAAAATAAAAGTATTCACTAGACATATGTACATGATTGCTTTATATCGTGTTTAATGATTCGATGTAAATTCCAACCACTGGTTAATTCCTGTAAAGTGATGAAACAAAGGCAACCAAAAATAACCAAATAAAAGATGGTGTTGTGTATACTAACCATGGCTCCAATCAGATGGGCTGCTTCAGCCCCTCTGCTACCACCTCTGAGACACCTGACTCGCAGCATTGTCCTCGGAACTGATTTTGGCAGATACTCTGCAAATTAGAAACAGTCTCTTCTCTGGTTCTTAGGGTGGATTGCAGGCTGCGTGGATGGGCTTTTATACCCTCGTGGCTCCTGGTATTGGTCGGTATAACGAGTTCCGTGGACAACGTGACTTGGGGAAAAAATGCACGATGCAAGCCGACACCTTGGGGCAGCACATTCTTATCAGTTACATACCCTATGCTTAGAGCTCTACCGGAGTGACGTGACGCAATTGAAGCACTCTGTGTGCTTGATATAGATTATGGTTGCAACTTCCATCAGTCCAGTTTTCACCCGTTTTATCAGGGAAAAATACATTAGCGATAATATAGGCCTGTCCTATGTCTTGAGTTTCCATAAAATTGTTCTTGCAGCTTCTGCTATTTGTTCAGTGCCTTTGATTAAAGTTTCTCATTTATGTCTGAAGGATGCATCGTGCAGCTCATCTACATTGTCCAGCTCATTATGATATAAAAGACACATTTTCCCCCTTCACTATTGTACATTAAACATAATTTTTAGTCTTTCTGAAGTGTGTAAAAATATCTTGTTTCAAATGCATGCACACACAAATAACACTTTTTTTATTTATTGGAAATGCAGTTCTACTGTAAAGGAGTTATGAATTCCACTTCAGTAAATGATGGCACTTTCTGGAAGGTGCACTGGAGTAGTAGGTTATCAGCAGTCTCACAGGTTGACCTAATAAAGTGTGTGGATTACTGTCATCCTCTGCCAAGTCCAACATCTTGATATTGCATAATAATGAACCTGGTAACCTGAGTGCCAACTACAGATACAGAAACGTGTCACCAAAAGATGATGTAATCAAGGAAAGGTAGTGGTTGTTTTTACTGAGGATAAAGCAAGTACCCTTGTCACTACTGTAAGTGCAGAACAGTAAATGTAGGGGGGGGGGGCATATTTCACTTTCAATTTCAGGTTAAGTAATAAGGTAATTATTATTTGTGTGAAAATATTTTGTGCAGAAATTCAAAGCCATGGACAGAACGATAAACTATATCCAAACAATGTCCATTCTCAATTCTCTAGGGCTACGTACATGATGGCCACAAACGAAGTTGCCATGTTTGACCAAAGGCCTACCACTATAAGGGGGGTGTATGGTAAGAATGTTAAGCTGTGAGCATGGCCGTATAGGCTATACTGTTCCACTGAAGATACAGAGTTGGTCTTCTGCTAGAATGAGATGGTAAACTCCACATAATGTAGCCTCATCCAAAAAATGGAATGACTGATTTTATGACAACTAAGTTTGTTCTTTTTGTTTGTTTGTTTGTTTTTTTTAAAGCTGAATTGTTTTCAGTTGGGATGTCTGAAACTGTATTTTGGAGGAATTATTTGCGCTCAAAATGCATAGCAGGGAATGCTGTATTTGGTCATACAGGTGCAATGCACTATATTGCATTTAGCCACTTCTCCAATGCAATATTATGATGTGCAACATTAGACTTTTTATTGTAGGGCTACTACATTTTACAATAACACCATAACTACAAGCTCAAGGAAGTGAATTAGGAAAACTGACAGATATCTCTCGGTTGTTTTAGGACACCTTTTTGCATTGAAAGTTTTTAGAAACATTTTTATGTGTGAAAGGGCCTAAATGAGCCATAGGCCACTTTTTTGCAACACAGAGAGAAAAATGAATATGTACATTATTCTATACTCTCTACTTTCCATAAGTATGACAATAGGGCATGGTGACACTGTACTTTTCCCTTATGCCAGAAGGCCATGCCTTGCTGGTCTTGCCATTATCAATCCTTATCTTTGTATTACTTTATGCGCCTCTACAAAAATGCTCTGATCACGGATGCTTTATGCCACTCTATATCTTACCTCTCTGTTCTGCAGAGTGGAATAAAGCTATTCCTTGATTTACCTCTGAATGTGGTCTGCTCTCCTGTCTAACTGAAGCAGTCCAAAAAATTACTATCGAAACATACAATAAATGTTAACTCATTCTGGACACAGCAAATCCTAGCCCATCCCTATAGGCATAGGCCTATACAGAAAGCTTTTGACTTTGACATAGGCCTAATGTCTTTAACCTGTTGCCTCTCCTCTTCAGGGAGGCAATTTTAGTGGCAATTTTGTTAATAGTTTGAAGGACAAAAAATATCATTTTATAAATCCAAGGGTGTAAACTGTCTATGCACTTTATTCATAATCTTCATTTGTACACACCCTGGCATTCTGCCAAATTCGGAACAGGGCAATGTTGGTTCGGGTAAAGATTAGGTCATGTTGATAACTGAAACACTGGCGAAATCGAATTAATCTTTAGCCATGACGTTGGGCTGGTTTCGGTTAAAGTTGATTCAACATGACATATAGCCACAAGGCCTGCAGTATTCAAATCAAGGTAAACAACCATCGTTAACAACATGATATAGCTTCAGACACAAATTCTGCAATTTAGGTGGGAATTGAGCCACGTTTGACTTCGAGGGCGATTAAATCCCAATTGCCCCGCCCTCACTTGAAAAACTTTGATTTTCAAAACATTCTGTAAGGGAAACCACTGCCATAAAGGGACAAGGGATTCTTTTGGCAGAAGAAAACAAAGAAAACAACCCCTGGAAGGAATGTACATTTTAACCGTGTCTTTGGCCACTTTGGTCATCATCCCAGTGTTACTGAAAATATTTTCCCCCTACTTCTGGGAAGATGTTCTCTACCTCAAGGATTTGCTTCGGATTTTACTCACGTTTGTTTTACGCAGAAAGAGAAGACCTTTGTTTTTAGCCGTGGATCGATTTATAGAGCAGTCGGCCCTACATCCTAATAGGACATTCATCATATTTGAAAACAAATCATACTCTTATCAAGATGCGAACAAAGAAAGTAACAAAATTGCGAATGCTCTACGAACGCATGCTTGCTTACAAGCAGGGGAAACAGTGGCACTTTTCATGGGTAACGAACCGACATTTATGTTTACCTGGCTTGCTCTGGCAAAACTCGGATGCCCGGTTGCTTTTCTAAACCACAACATCAGATCGAAGTCCTTGCTTCACTGTTTCAGCTGCTGTGATACAAAAGTCATCATCTCGGCAGTAGGTAAGGCAGTTATAAACAGTTCACGTGAGGCATTCAGGGACCTACTGTATAGGCTCACAACACTAGTAACAGTTACCATCAAGGTATTTGTGGCTGATCAAGCCTGCATTTGCAGATCCATGGACCAGGATGTCTCATCTCGCCTTACTCTTTCTATGTGGCCTGCCAGTGTCCAGGGCACAAGAGTAACTTTCTGAGCTTTGGTCTGCAGAACCCAGTGTTCTTGGGTTTCATTGGTGTTTTAATTGGGCCAAAAATTTGGAAAACTCCCATCATCATAATCATCATCATCAAATCCTCATGATCTCTTGAGCAGATTCAGGTTCAATGAGGAATTACTGTTGGACCTTGATAGTGTCCATGTCCATGCACAAACTGTGATGTGTACTATCTTTTTGCAGAACTTGAGCATGCTCTGAAAGAAATCAAACCAGCACTTGATGAGAAGGGAGTTCGTGTGCTCGTCATGACAAAAGAGTCCTCTACGTTTACAAGTTTCACAGACAAAGTAGAATCTGCCTCGGATGCCCCCATATCTCGTTCCTGTCGCTCACAGATCACCTTCAAAAGCCCTGCTGTGTATATTTACACTTCTGGCACAACAGGTAGGCTCAACAGTATATGACCATTAAAATATTCCACCTCTTATGCCAACTACACTAGTTCTCTTCATTCTGTGTATTCTGTTCTTGTAGCGTATCAGAATATTCTTAGTCTTATGCATGAGATGGAATTTGTGGTCTTGCCATGCTCTGAACATATGGTCCTCATGCTTGTGTGTGCCCTTAGGTCTTCCCAAAGCAGCCATGGTTAGCCAGACTCGTCTGCTGGCTGCACTTGCAGTGTTGGCCTCCAATGGTGTCACCGCCAAGGATACCATCTACCTCAACCTGCCTTTGTACCATACAGCAGGTTTCCTCATTGGCTTTATAGGAACCATTGAAACAGGTAGTGCTTGACTGGTTGCTTTTCCTTTAGGTTGTGTACAGATGATAACCTTTCAGAATTTTTCATTTAGAATGTTAGCATAGACCTCTGAGGAAGTGGAAAGGGTAAGCTGCTACCCGTACAAGCTTAGGCCTCTAGCCCTGGTCTTTGAGATCAGTGCATTCACAAGTTTCCCTCTGGAATGGCAATGAAAGGGCCCTTTGTGGAGCTTAGCTGTTTCGTTTAAGTAATCACATAAAAGCAATCCCCAGGAAGGGAAAAGAACTTTAGTAGAGCTCACCTCAGGTCAGTTTTTACCAAGTGGGTCAAAGTTCAAAGCACTTGATTATTATTTACAGACCCTATGTCAGTCACAGTAGTGGCGTGCAGAGGACACACAGTTGTCTGTGTTTTTAAGTTGCTTGATACATAGATATTACATTTTTAGTTGGTGTCTCTGGTGTCGTTGTATTCATTATGTCTTTAAATTAAATCTAAATACATGGTTTGTGGTTTGCTATGTCCACAATTCACAGTTTTAGAAGAATAGCCTATATAGAATGTTAATATGCATGCGTACACACACACACACACACAAACACACAAGTTGGATTCATTTGGTGAAAAATGCGCTGTGAATCAAATCAATTTCACAAATTTTTCATCTCGAATGGACGATTCACTCTATTTGATCTCATCTGTTAAGGTGTCTCATATTTTTGCTTCTTCTGTAGTAGTTACAGTATGTTGCTCTTTTATCCAGACACATTCAATGTCAAATCCAAGTGCTATAGTGATTCCAGGCCAACTACGCTGTGGAATATCTGATGTTATATCGCAAGAGATGGCAATTGATGAGACAAATGATGTTATTTGCAAGCAAATAAAAATGAAGATCTATTAAATATCCAATGTTTCTTTCATAGGTTCAACTATCATTTTACGAAGGAAGTTTTCAGCATCACAATTCTGGGACGAATGCAGAAGGTATAACATCACAGTTATCCAGTACATTGGAGAGGTGCTACGCTATCTTTGCAACACACCAAAGGTAAGTGCTCGATCACCAGAATACCAAAATAAAACCAAATTAACAGGAAAATGAACAAAAAAAAAATAACAAAATGAAATCTCTCATTCCAATTCACCTCTCTGAATTTCAAGAGAAAGATTTAGTATCTAATTACATGTTGTGTTAAATTTGGACCCACATCCAGTACCAGCTGAAGCCGTTGGACTACATACCTTTACCACTGTGCAACCAGTTCTGTCTGGTTTAATGGACTTTAAGAAGGGGGTCGGGCATGTGAGTGCGACCATCCTAGTGATGTCTCCAGCAGTGAGAGGCAAGTGAGAGACATGGGGGCAGTGTAGCATCAAATAGAGTGTGTTTCCTCCCATGTAAGAGCTTAATACGTACCCAACGCTCTGATAAACACACACACACACACACACACACACACACACTTACACTTACACACACGCACTCAGAGACAAAATAGCCATGCTCAGACACACACTCAAATACACACTATAGCAACACACACACACACACATACTCACTCCCTCCCTCCCTCTCACACTGACACAGATGAATGTAGGGAATTTGCTGTAAAGGCTTTACAGCCCTTTTGAGAGATACCCTCCTCTGTGTCACACACACACCACACACACACACACACACACACACACACACAATCCCCCCTGCCATAGCTGCCTGCTATATCACAGTGTTGAGATTGGTGTGGACACCAGGGATGGATTTTTATTGGCTCAGGGATAAGAGATTGGTCCAGCATGGCGGAGAAACCCTTCAGATGTGTGCAACACACACACACACACACACACACACACACACACACACACACACACACACACACACACACACACACACA
>JASCIP010000264.1:18324547-18334693 GCA_034783695.1 Sardinella gibbosa
CGCCCCCCCCCCCCCCCCCGCCCCCCCCCCCCCCCCCCCCCCCCCCCCGCTGCTGTGCCGTACTGTGTTCCCACTGGCTGGCAGCACGACGGTGATGATCGCCAGAGCTCCTGATGTTGCAGGTGCCCCGAGTGCATCCTGTCCCCTCCAGAAACAGCACAACGTGCTGATCGGTGGGGTGCATGGCAGCACGGAGAAAGTGTCTCTCTTTCTCTCTCTCTCACTCTCTCCTGTGGCCCTCGTTGTCCGTCCTCTCGTTGGCGCGGTCGGAGCGGTAGCCACGTCTGTCTGCCATGTGACACCCGCTGCGGTTGGGCAGCCTGACATTCTGCATTAGCGTCAGCGGATGCAGGAGACGGGCGGTGATGAACCACATATGAAACAAATACAGCCGGCCTCCGGGGAGATGCAGCAGAACTCTGCCCGGGCCTGCCGCCGCTTTAACGAGGAATTAGTGGGCAATGAGGCGTATGCCTATTTCCTCCCAGATTTGATTTTCTGACTTCTACATACATCAAATTGCGTCGCTTGAATCATTATTATTGCCTATTAGAATCGCTCACCAGACAGTGGGACTGACTTTGAATGCTATGATCAGTTTATTCCCGACGTGACAAGACTTGATGATCAAGAGATTCAAAGGGAATGTGACATTGATCGCTGAACAAATAAACCTCGCCGGTCCAGGCAGACAAACAACTTTCGTACCTCACCCACGACAGAGAGCTGGCTCTTAACTGCCGAAAAACGGGCTGAAATGTTCTCGCTAAACCTGTAATAGCGCCGTGATGGCACCAGTGCTAATCTCCTCCACCTCGCTAATGAGACTGAATCCTTTTAAACGCACCAGTAATTAAAGCAGGGTTCTCAGAGGGGATGAAAGAGGGGCCCCCTCCCCATCCTCGATTTAAGGACACAAGTGTTGGAGAGGGCTCTTAATCGGAGCTGTCCTGGTGCGTAGTGTATGTGTGTGTGGCGGGTGTGTGTGTGTCCGTGTGATTGTGTGTGTGGGTGGGTGAGGGGTGGTGGGCGTAGCGTAGGGGTGAGGTTGGCGTGCCCGTCAGCACTCGCATTAGCCAGTCTGAGAATAGAGTGCTCCGTAGCGGGCCAACGAGTCCCTCCTCGAGCCCGCTGTTCCAACATGTTGTGCCACATTATGGCAATTAAATGTGTTGAGGTCACAGTGTGGGAAAATGAGTAGCTATGGCTTGTGAGGTGTCATCAGCTGCCTCGAACTTTGACTGCCGCTCTTGTCACATTTTTGTTGTGATTTTTTTTTTGTTACTTTGTTATAATTTTTTTTCTCCGCCGTCCCTCAAGTGTTAACACGTTGCTTAGACAAAGGCTTCAGGCAGTCGCTAATGCTTGGATCATGAGCCCTGGTTGTTTGTGTGTGCAGTGCACCAGGTATTGTACATTTCTACACTGTTTGTCTAATTAGGATATTATCAGGTTGTAAAGAGGTCAGCTGTAGAAGCTGACAGACGTAACCTTTGGTGAAGCACTTTTAATTAGCAGTGCCACCAGCCGACGGGCCATATGGCCGGAGTGCGTCCTCTCTGCTACTGTCCTCTGTGTCACTGTTGGCGTCTCCGCCGGTCGCGCTCACCTGTTGAACGCCAGACCCTGATTGCAGTAAGCCTCCGCAGGCCTGTCACACCCACAGATAAGCGTGCCCGGGGCTTGCCTTGACATTCTTATCAACAGCAGATAGGCCCTCCTTCAGCCTTGTTTGCGAAGTAGGAGCGGCCTGCTGCCTTGATAACCCAGGCCAGGCTAACTCCCAAAGCAAACCCCTCAACCTTGTTTTTTTTTCTTCTTCTTCTTTTTTTTCTTGTGATTCTCAAAGTGCACAGATTGGTGCTGCCTGTTTAAATATTGAAAGCTGATCTGTTTTTCATGCTTTGTTTTCTTACAGTTTTATTTCCTCTTCCAGCTAACATAAATCACACAGTGGATATTCTTAGATCCACTATCTGACAGTTGGTTAGAACTAGTGACATGGAACTATGTTCCTTGTTGACCTGTTGTTTTGCCTACTGCTGAAGTGCTCAGAAGTATTTTTTTATTGATGATGTACTGCATTGAGAAGCTTTAGAGTTTAGATTGTAGCAAGCATAAGCCAAATATGACAAGATAGTGTTTTTTTTTTTTAAGTGCCATTCCATTGTTTTTGCTCAGTGAAATTACAGGAAGAGGTGATGAGTCACTAATTGTTTACATTAGCTGTGTTTGTGAGTTTGTGGTCATGTGGCTCATGTGCTTGTCTTTGCTAGTTTGATGACTGTGAGTTAGAGTCTGTTACTAGGTGCGTCACAGCTCCAAACGTCCAGACAGGCAGGTGCGGCCCTGTTGACAAGTTTAAACAGTCCTACACTAGGTGGCCCCCAGATTTGACCGAACTGACTTCACAGGCTTTCAATTGCTTTGACTTCTGCCCACATATCCCAGTGCATAGTCATAATGTGTATCCTATGCCTTTTGCTAATGACAGGATTACTTTGCGTCTCCTATGCACACTCTCTGACAGATCCTCACTGTCTGAAGCATCTGAATCCAGTGCTTTCTTTTCATACTCTTGGCATGACTGGGAGTGGAATGGCTGCTCTTCTGAATGCCGTACCCTCATTGAATTTGTGATTGCTGTTCATGTAAACATCCTTTGGATAATTAATGATGAAGGGAGCCCATAATGAGCTGTAGTCAGCATGAATCTTAAGCCTAATGTCCATGCTGGAGAGCGGTGATGGATCATTATAATAAATTGGAGGAGGGCTTTGCATATTATTGCTTGAGGCTCAGGGAATGAATCTGAATGCAGCACTCTCCTCTTCCCCTCATATGCTTCAAACTCTATAGATTATACTGTCTGTGATTTCTTTTGGCTGTATATCAATGGCACGTATTTGTGTCAGTCCTGATGTGCTCACTCTCTGCCATTTATATTTTAAAGATGTCCGCCAGGGGCCATTGGAGATTATTCTCTGTAGTAGCAAACATCGCTGTTAAGAGCGGAGGGAATGTTTCAAATGTGGCCATATTTTACAGATTGCTGCATCTTCAGTAGTAATGGTATTTCTATTTAAGGACATGGGGGAACTTCCCGTAGGTGATTCCATGGTTGAAGAGACAGACCAGTGTCTGAGGAGGAAATAGTCACTCTTGTACATGTATTTCACTGAGAGGTTTTCCTTCATTTCTAGTGACAAGTGGAATTTATTATTGCTTGGTTGTGTATTTGGTTTCTGTTGATATGATTAAAAAATGAAACAACAACAAAACAGCACAATTCTTGTGTTTTGACTGATTGTTTTGAAGGTTGTTTAAGTGCAGCAGACATATGTTTTCTAAGTTGATGCGTTTGTTCAGAGAGCAGAAATGCACAAATGGAAATTGAATTTCACTCCAGAACAGGAGACACATTCATTTGCCCCACCTATGTTTTCATCTTTCTTTCTCATGTGAGCGGTCTACTGAGAGAAGATGAAATAAGAAGCATTGTCTGTGTTATGGTTTGTGAGTCAGGAGAAATTGGCATAATTGTTAATTTGTACTTGTCACATATCTGGCAATCAGAGTCAGTCAGCCAAAATAAATAGATTCTCTTTAACAAGCAGCATCCGAACCAGCTCCAAGGCGTATGCTTACCAATCTGCACTCTTATGCCTGGGTTTTAATTATTGTTATGGTTGAAAATAAAACGAAAATTAGACAATTTGGATGCGCGCTGCAACCGTATCTATAAAAAACGCATATAATTGCAGTGTTTTTATCACCTATAAACAGGTCAGTATTTATTCAGTCAATTTATTTCCAGAGATCTCTCTGTTAGCGGCAAATGAATTGAAGTGGCACCAACATTGGTAGTGGAAGGTCAGCACAGAGTACATTATCGGCGATATAAAACACAGGGCTGTCATTATGCCTGCTTGCGGATATCCATCAATCCGGTTTTGCTGACGAGAGCCTTTAATTCTGATTACTGAATGCAGCAATTAGCTTTAGAGGATGGTGCTGGAGTGGTTGCCGGCAGTAAGGCCATCTGTCTTGGAGCGTCCATTACGGGGATTGTTTGGAGGCAAACTGCTGTACACCTTCATTGTCTCCCAGCCTTTCCCACAAGCGCACTGGATGACATCCAGAGATAGGACATCAAAAGTTAGAGGCTTGTTGTGGTGAATGGCTTCGACTTTACTGGGCAGATAATTGCATCCTTCCAGGAAGCACTTTGGATGTTTTTGACGTTTGGCAGTGCCATTTGCATGCATCTCCATATAACACAGAGGTTTTGATAATGCAGTATGCCTGTTCATTTCTAAGATATGCATCATATGCATCACAACCTGCAAGCTCCCTTTACTCTGCCTCTAAGATAAGGTGTATTGAAAAACAGCATATTTAGTACTGAACTAGAGGTAAAAACTGATCTCCATTTGGTTGGCCAGATGACAACAAACTGAAACTGGAGGCTATGCCTCTTTACCCTTGTCCAAGGCCCACCCCACCCCTTCCCCCCTCCCCTCCATATGAGGGCACACTGATCGGTGGCCAATTCCCTCCATCTCAACAGTGGGTCAGGGATCAATTCAAATCCTGAGGGTCTCCTGACTCCCGAGCTAAGAGCATTATCTGGCCTCCTCCAGGCCAGCACGGCGCCTCTGCTTTCCTTGGCTCCCTCGCTCGCTCGTGGCCCCGCTCTTATAAAAACAGCAGCTCGGATCCTGAGTGGAAACTTAATACGACCCCCATCCCCCCACGTCTGTGGCTCACCTTCATTGTTTGGCCTAAGTCTTCTGCTGGGGTTGGTTGGTCTCTTTTTTTAAGTGGATGAGCAGAGTGGGGGAGAAAAAAAAAACAAAAAAACGGGCAAGTCACAAGGTTGCCTTCATTCCAACATAAAGGTTGTGGCACTCAAAATGGGCACATCACATTTACCCCAAGGCACACTGAAGTTCTATATCATTCTATACACTTGAAGGACTAACAAAGGTATCCTCATCGATCATTGTTATTGTGAACGTATGAGCACTGAAGGGCGTATCCAATCGCGCAGTGTTTGGGACCTGTCAGGCTGATTCCTGTGCTCTGTCCAGGGCTGATCTGCCAAGCCGGCCTTCCCCCCCATCCTTTTGTCCTGAGGATAACAAATGTTTTGAATGGCAAAGCCACTGGCACAGATACAAAGCTGTTGTTGTTGCGCAGGAAACAGTTCTATTAATAATGTAACAAACCAGGAGAAAAAAAAAAATTGGCCCTGCCATCGGAGCAGACAGCCACATGTGAATTCGAGCCTGCTCACAGGTCATAAATAAGGCCGTATGCTTGCTGACAGAGAGAGAGGGTGAGTTGTAAATTGAACATTTAGAGGCATTTCTCTTTAACTGGGTCTGTTGGCGGTGTTGGTTTTGACCAGGGCATTGTTTGTTGTAGCCTTGCACTCGGATGGACAGCATAGGGGTCACGTATTGTCCTGCTGGGCCCACACAGGGCCCCAGTGTTCTGTTCTGCACCCCTCACACACACACACACACAAAAAAAAAAAAAAAAACAGGAGAAGGAAAAAAAAGAAACTCTGCATCAATTAGTTTCCCTCTCTAATCCACTGCGCTGTCATCTGATCCAGGATGTTTGGAAAAACACACTGGAGGGTTGGCCTGGCAGCCCAGGAAATGAAATGACACATGCCTGACAGCGCACAGACTCGGGCGTCCTTCATCCCAACGTTGCCACGCTAGAAAAAACAGTTAAGGGCTCCCAGCGTGTTACAAAATGTATTCAGAGACCCACACGGGAGAGGAATTAGGGGTGTTAGGTTTACGCTGTTCAGGCAGTGTCGGCTGTACATTAAGTGATGCGTCGGGCTGAGCGCTGCCCATAGTCTTGCCTGCCTACAGTCACAGGATAATAGAGTAGGCATTTATTTTTGTCCCGGAAATGGATTCTGTTCTAAAAATGGTGAGAATGTGGAGAATAACAGCGGAATATGTATAAGTGTAGTCGGCTGCATCAATAAAAGATCTCGCCCTGTAAGTTTGCATTTGTCTGACGCAGGGGACGCATCAAAGATGACGTCCCTCACCTCTCTACCCCACGTCATGTGGAGCAAACCAAATCATGTGACGTGATTCTTGCTCAACATTACCCCATGGGATGTGTGCCATCTAGAAATCGGTGAGATGGAAAGAGACAGAGAGATGGGGGAAAGCAAGTGTGTGTGTGTGTGTGTGTGTGTGTGTGTGTGCATGTGTCTGGAATACCCATCAGAGCAGGACCTCAGATGAAAATCCAGTTCAAAGGCTGAAGGTTGTTTCATTCAGCTTCACTGACAGTGGAGCCTGATCAAAGTTGAGTGGGGAGCGAGAAATCACTGTTTCTGCCACTCTCTATTTGTCCATGTGTTTGATCAATATCCACAGCTATCTATCTGCCACAGCGCTGTGTGCTTTGAGTCGGAAGTATAAGAAGTAATTGATTCATTCATAAACCAGTCAAATTAAATACACAACAGAACAAAGGCAGTGACTTGGTCTCCTCAGTGTTTGCTTTAGCCTGATATATGCTATGCCCATGAAATATGGCAATATATCAATATTTCCCAAAGTTCCCACAGTGTTGAGAATTTGCGAAAGAGGAGGCAGACTTAAATCCAGTGTCACAGAGAATTAAGCCGCTAACAAGGGCGCAGTTGTGTGTTGCTGTTGCATTAAGTCAGATCATTCACCACCACAATGATTTTGTATAGAGACTAATGCGACTTGCATACCATTACCACACACACACACACACACACACACACACACACACACACATTGACACATATTCACACACATTCACACACAGACATTCACTCACACTAACAAGCACAAACTGAAACACTGGCCTATGTTCATTTCATTTTCTGACCTTGACCCAAGACCTAATGTAAGACAATGCTTCTCATCCCTACATCTGTCTGTTTAGGCTTTGCATAAATTTAAATATGGTTCCCCAGGAAAATAAAAAAACAAGCTTTCATCGTGTTTTTCAGTAGATTCAGAGCCTTGTTTTGGATACCGAAATCTAAAGAGCCATTTTCTCTCTTACAAAGAAAACAATTCCCATCAGATTTGCCTTTCAGACCTGTTTATTCTGTTGGGCTATGGACGATTTTTGGTCTGGCAAACAGAAAATAAAAAAATAAAAACAATCTTGGCTTTTCTGATTGTTATGCAAATTTCCCTGGAAGTGTGCTAGTTATTTATATTCTTTACGGCTCCAATTTTATTATTTAGGACTTTGATTAAATTTCTGGGGCATAAAGTCGGTGCATTTCTAATGCACAGTTAGAATCATCCCAGTGGCTACAGTTCAGCAAGCTAGACTCATTAAAAAGAGTAGCATTCCAACATACATGTCTGGGTTGCTACATTACCATATACAACCTTGAAATGTGTGTTAGTTAGGCTTGTTCTCGGAGCATTCATTTAAAGGTCTTCACCAGGTTTGCCATCATTATGTGTGCATTTCATTAAAACCCGAATCCTACATTGAACTATATTCCAAGTGTTTTTGTTTGTTGTCTGTTATTGGTCTTTTAATTTCACTTCATTCCTCATCTTCGTAAGACTACATTTTAGTTTTGTTTTTAGTAGCTCACTACTATGCAGAAAAAGCTATCAATGATTAATCTTGTCTGTCAGCATCGCATAAAGTGTGTTGTTTACAATCTCTGTATCTGCTGTCTGGCATTTGTCATATCACAAGAAAAGCAACTTTCCGTCCCATGTTGTTTGTTTTCTGTGGCTTGATATTACGTGGCTGTGGATTCTGGTAACTGAGCTGCTGTGGCCGGTGAGCTGCCACAGGCTCGCACCCTGCTGATGAAGCGACGCCAGGGCGAACGACGACGCCCACGGCCTCCCCCTAACCCCTTCTAACCCCATGTGCCTCCCGGAGAGAGGCTGAGAGAAAAAGAGAGCCCCCCCAGAGTCAAAATCATGAAATCTCCACTGACAAAAGAGCTCAGTGTGAAAAACACACGTTTTGTTTACACAGAGCCCAGCGTAGTTTAGACTTGCAAAAGTGTGCTCTGCCTGGGGTGCAAGGAGGCCTTCCCTTGAAATGAAATTCGTCTTAAGTGGCAAAGTTCACAGGGGCACAGAGGTGGGAGGATTTATTGTCGCACAACTAGCTGAAGGCAATAAAAAACACACGTCTGTTGGGACTTTGGAAGTCCAGCCACACTGACTCCCTTTTTACTGATATTTACTGAGGTCAAAATATGGTGATTAAGTACGGTGGACTTTGACACATTTTGTGTACTTAATTTTGATAGACTTGACTGTTTTTCACCCATGTCATTTCCTGGGTGACCTGATTATGAAGGTCTCTGTTGGCAATTTTACCTTTAGCCAGATGACACAACCTTGGGTTGCTATCTTGGTGTTTGGAGCAGAACAATATGAGCTAGCAATCACAAGAAAGACTTTTGTTCCGAGCTGTGGCCTTCTACAGTGCTAGCACACTCTGTTTCTGTCTGGATCGTTTGTTTGTGTTTGTTGATTTATCAGTCTTTTGTCTTCCCTGTCATTTTTATCACTGTATTTTGTATTTGTAATGGCTGAATACAGAGTGTGTGTGTTTCATATCTTGATAGCTCATCGTTTTTTTTTTTTTTTTTAAAGAGGGCGGGAGAGTTAAAGTCAAAAGCAAAACTTGAAATGAAACACTTAACAAACTCAATGACCTTGTTTGCTTTGTGGTCCTGTGTTCCCAGAACAAGAGCAGACACAATGTTCCCTGGGCCAGTTTGGGGGTGGCTGTGGAGGCAGCGGCAGTGGCGGCAGGGACTATTTTTTTTTGTGGTGTAATTAGGAAAGCCATCATGGAGAAAGAGTAAATGGACGCGGTCCTGACTCTGGCATCTCACCGAGCTCTCGCCCTCATCCCCACAATCAACACTAATAATGCTCCAGCAGACCTGCACTTAGCCGAGCAGCAAGCCATCATTGTTAATCTGGAGGAAGCTCTGCACCCTTGCTTTTTTGAGCCACCCACCCGCCTAATGAAATCCAGCAGAAAGGTTGGGCTAAAGTCATGTGAAACCACACTAATGGCGATCCTGGCGAATAAAGCAACAGAGGAAGCTAAGTAATATTGCCACTCGAAGGCTGTGGTGAACAAATGAGTTGATTCCCTGTGTGCATTATCTCGGGCTGTGAGAGCCACCACTGAAACATGACTCACTGGCTTGCTTGTGTGTGTGTGTGTGTGTGTGTGTGTGTGTGTGTGTGTGTTTGATGTGTGTCTCCTCATGTTCTCATTCAATCTTGTACAAATTGTTGAGCAGACTATGTGCACCTGAATTTGAGTCAATTCTGAGTGCTCTTGTAAGACTTGTTAGCTTTCACATAGACAGGGGCCAATGTGTCTGGTGTCAATATTCGCACGTTTTCACAACACAGTGAACGCCAGTAGTACATCGGTTTGAAGAATAGAAGCACCATTAAGGCGAGTTCTGTTAGCATGACCCCATTCAGGCTTTACACAAGATTAAGTCATCTCAACATTTGAGCCCTAATTCCTGTCTCATTGTGCTATATTGGATTACCAAACTTCGGGGGAAGGGATTGGGGTGGTGGGCGATCAAAGACCTCTGATGTCTAGTGTAACAAGTGCCTTGACCCGGCGTCCGAGTGGCACGGAGGTTGTGTGGGGAGCACAATGCTCCCGGGGCCCTTTGATGCCGATACCATCTTGCTCGTGTGTGCTCGAGCCTGGTCCCCTTATTTCACCGCTGAATGGGTTTACATCAAGTTACCTCTAATTGTGTCTGCAGATATACCCCAGATCCAATAACCCTGCATTAATGGGAGACGATTACGGGCTCTAATGATGGCGGCGAGTGCGTCTTTGGCATTACGGAAGCAGAGAGAGTATGAATATGAAATGGAAGGCTGCGCATGTGTGTGCAGGGTTGGCTGGGGTGATGCTGTCACCCATCTGTGACCCATCTGCTTGACAAAGAACCCTCTAGAGCTTTGAGCTTCACTGTATGCCACACTGCTCCTGAAAACCGGTTTGTTGTGATACGGCTTGAAGTCTTTCATCATGACCTCTATCTTCAGTGTGACTGGATTATAGGTGGATACTTCTGAATATTTCTTT
>JASCIP010000264.1:18589422-18601709 GCA_034783695.1 Sardinella gibbosa
CGATCTATTCCCCACAGTAAATTCCCCGAGCTCTTCACCTGGTTCAAAAACTTCCTTGGCTACAAAGAATCCACACACATCGAGAGCTTTCCCAAGGAGCGGGCTACCGAGGGCATCGCCATGGAGATAGATTATGCTTCCTGCAAGAGACTGGGCTCGAGTTACAGAGCACTGCCCAAGAGCTACCAGCAGCCCAAATGCACAGGCAGGACCCCGCTATGTAAAGAGGTGAGCCCACACTTCTCCACCTCCTGCCGTTCTACAGGAGGGTTTTTTTTTCTTTCTTTCTTTTTTTTTTGGCTGCTTTTTTAACATGTCTGCTGGTTGTAACTAATCTCTCTGCTGACTGGTTATAGGTGCTTAATGACACTTGGGTGTCATTCCCCTCCTGGTCTGAGGATTCTACCTTTGTCAGCTCCAAGAAGACCCAGTATGAAGAGCACATATACAGATGTGAGGATGAGCGTTTTGAGGTAAGGGCTGAAGAAAGTAACAGTTGCGTTGAAAAATTTAAGTAGCTCTGAAATTGTGAACAATAGTCATTCATACAGTTTTTGAAATGTTAGTTTTTCATTAAAAACTAACTTCATTTACCCCCATGTTTTAATTCCCGTAGTTGGATGTGGTGCTGGAGACAAACCTGGCCACCATCCGTGTCTTGGAGAGCGTGCAGAAGAAGTTGTCCCGCATGTCTGCTGAGGAGCAGGCCAAGTTCAGGCTGGACAACACCATGGGTGGCACCTCTGAGGTGATCCACCGCAAGGCCATCCAGAGGATATATGGGGACAAGGCTCCAGATATCATTGACGGCCTCAAGAGGAACCCTGCAGTCTCCGTCCCCATTGTGCTGAAAAGGTGAGTTGATTTTGCTCGTCGACACCAGGACTGAGCCGTGGCTGAATGCTGCCACTGAAGTTACTCTGCCTGCTTGGACCAAACATAAATTTGATACTGCACAAACACTCCAGGCAGGTGTTATATATATAAACCTAGTTTTCCTCACAGTATAGGAATGTTGTGTTAAGCATGCTAGAATAGAGCTGTAATATTATCTGTTTGCTAACAAGCAAATGGTAGCATGTAAACAAGTGTCATGTCAGTTGCCTTACAAATGGAAAGAGCAGTCAGATGGTATACTCTAAAACAATCTGTTGTTTTATAGCCTCTTAACACAGGGTTTCCAATTCTAGAACCATATTTACATAATGTCTTTTTTGCCTCCAGTGCATCAAACACTTCCGTTATAGTGTTTAAGTATTGCAATCAGATATAGTATGTATAAAGAAAGCCATGGAATTCAAGGAAGTATTATGGTGTTGTTGAAAATGTCATCTGTTTTAATTATGGACGGTGAAACCAAACCACATTCTGCTCTAAGCTTGTTAAAGTGCTCCAAAGGATGGAGAGTGGCCACTTGGGAGGGATTCCAAGTAAGCAGACTGGTGCCATGTTTGATTACATGTGAATATTGTTTCATCTTCTTCTGTGCTTGTTTCCAGGCTAAAGATAAAAGAGGAGGAATGGCGGGAAGCCCAGAGAGGCTTCAACAAGATCTGGAGGGAGCAGAATGAGAAGTATTACCTGAAGTCTCTGGACCACCAGGGCATTAACTTCAAACAGAACGACACAAAGGTCTTCCGCTCCAAAACACTGCTCAATGAAATCGAGACTTTGTACGATGAGGTAAGAGACTTCACTTGGTAAACGGCTCACTAGGCCGGAGGTGGTTTTCACACTTCATGATGTCATTTATAGACTGACAGGAAGTTAGTCAGAGTAGAAGACCCCAACAAAACTACTGTGAGTTTGTTTGTCATAGTTATAGTGCATCACAACAGGACAAAGATTTTGTCACTTTATAAATTCATATTTGGGCCTTTCAAAAATGTTTAGGAGTCGCAGATTTTACACTTTGGCTTAGCTTTTGCTTTCTTCTGTTTTGTTTGAAAGTTCCACAACATTCTTCCACAACACTGTTTTCACGAAGTTGTTTTCTGAGAACTATTCCATTGAAACTTGAAACTGTAGATTAATCAGAGTTGTCTCCCGCTTGTCCCTGCAGCGGCAGGAGCAGGCGTCCGAGGAGGGTGGTCCCACTCCACCCCCCAGCGGCCCTCACATGACCCTGCCCTACGAGGACGGGCAGATCCTTGAGGACGCTGCCGGCCTTATCATCCACCACGTCAAGAGGCAGGCCGGCATCCAAAAGGACGACAAGCACAAGATCAAGCAGATCATCTATCATTTCCTCCCCGACATGCTCTTTGCGCGCCGCGGCGAGCTCTCTGATGCTGAGGAAGAAGAGGAGGAGGAGGAAGAGGAGGACGGTGAGGCGGGCGAAGACGGCGGCGCCTCCAAACGGCCCAACGGCACGGCGGCGTCGGGCAGTGGCCAGCGCTCCAAGCTGCTGTTCGGCAGCAGCAGTGCGGCAGCCCAGCGTGGCACCGGCAGCAACAGCGACGAGGCCTACAACCTCCTCTACGCCAACAACAACTGGTATGTGTTCCTGCGGCTGCACCAGATCCTGTGTGCGCGGCTGCTGCGCATCTTCAACCAGGCCGAGCGGCAGATCGGCGAGGACAATCACGAGCGAGCCTGGGAGCGGGACGTGCTGGGCCTGCGCCGCGAGAAAGGGGACAGCCCCGCCATCCAGCTCCGCCTCAAAGAGCCCAGTAAGTTGCCTGCAGCAGGTCACACTCTTCACTTGCTGTTTTACATAGAGAAGCTACTTTTAGCAGAATGGCTCAGAGACTTTTTTTTTTTTTTTCCCCGAAATGTGCTGTGGTTTCTTGGTGTCCTTTTAAACAGATATGCTAATGTAAAAGAAATTGTTTATTAGGTTTATTTTTAGGCTTGAAAGAAATGAAAAGAAATTGTTTATTAGGTTTATTAGGTTTATTTTTAGGCTTGTTGTTGAGTTTAGTGTTCACTGCTTGGTGATTTTAAAAGATGGTAGGTCTTTAAATATTTCAGGAATGTTTTAAGTGGCATTTAATGACGTAATGATTCCTTTAGAATTGAAATGTCAAGAATTTGAATGCCATGCTGTAAACGCTAAGCAGGTACAGTATGCAAATGTAGCAAGGCTTGAAAAGTGACGGGTGTGTGGTCCCTGCCTGCAGTGGACATTGAGGTGGACGAGTACTACTCAGCCTTCCTGGAGATGGTTCGCAACCTGCTCGATGGCAACATGGAGGCGTCCCAGTATGAGGACTCCCTGAGAGAGATGTTCACCATCCACGCCTACATCGCTTTCACTATGGACAAGCTCATCCAGAGCATCGTCAGGCAGGTAAGTGTCACTAGGCGGTGTGGCTTGCATTTCCCCCAAGCTGCAGCTAGTCTCAGCTCCAACCAGGACTCGAAATGCTTGAGCAATCAGATCCGGCAACCTAGTGGTCCTACAACCAAAGACTATTGAAAATGGAAATTGAATACAGAGTGTTGTGGAGAGTGTTAAATTAAACATTTTTTAAGTAAAGAAAAAGAAAAGATAGGTTTTAAATATCAGTGGCTCCATGCCCATGTTTGCTTGCCATCGGAAAAGGCCAGTATTGCTCTTAGAGTTTTAAATTGAGGATTGTGTGTGTGTTGTATCCCTTGCTGACACATGTTGACGTCCCTCATCTCCTCCCCTCCCAGCTCCAGCACATTGTGAGCGATGAGATCTGCGTGCAGGTGACGGAGCTCTACCTGAGTGAGTGTGCCAACCGCTCCACCGGGGGCCCGCTGGCCTCCCAGAGCTCCCGCAGCGGCGCCGAGGCTGCCTACCAGCGCAAGGCTGAGCAGCTCATGTCAGACGAGAACTGCTTCAAGGTACCGTCTCCATCACCCACTCTCTTCTTTGGCAGTCTGTCTCCACCACCCACTGTCTTCTTTAGCAGTCCGCACTGAGTCACCGGGCTACATCAAGTCTACGTAGATTCAGTCTGCTTCTTAGTGTAGCTTAAGTTAGATTTCGGTTCTGGTCACATTTTCTGACCATAATTCAATCTTTTTATTGTTGCTGTTTCTGCATTGGAAAATAACTTGGATGTAGCACTTATTCTTACAATACAAATGTGCAGTCATCTGAAATTTTGGCAGGCAGCCAGCAAGGAACTTAAGCACTTGAAAACCCTGCCTGTAATTTATCCTTGTTAACATTCAGTGATCGATTTCCTAAATACCACTTGTTAGAAATTCAAGAACAGTTGCAGCTGAAAAAAAAAGCAAAATATACCTCGAGACGCATTACTTCAGATTAGCCGTGTATGAAAATCTCTTTAATAATGATGGATTGACTTGGCATCTAGTAGGATCGTTCCATCTAGAACGAAATAAGATAATAAGCTCTATGCAGGCCAAAACCTGTTGTGGATAAACTTTTATGGCTCGTCTACTTAGAGTGACACTGGACGTTGTTTTGTGGTGCAGTTAATTTTCCAGAAGAGCAGAGGGAGTATTCAGCTGGCTGTGGAGCTGCTGGACACTGAGGAGGACAACTCAGACGAACACGCTGAGGCAGAGGTAAGATCCAGCATCATGCGTCCTGCTCACACACACACCGTGTTTCTTGACAATGCTTACAGCACATTGCACCATTAGTTACGCTGGTCGAAGTCTTCATTGCCAGTGGGCATGCTATCTGATTAAGTTACGAATGGTCAGGTGTTGGCATGTGTTCTTGGCATGTAATGAGTGGTACAGCAACATGGGTGCCAATCACAAAAATGAAAGCAAGTAAAATATGTTCTGTCAGGCTCTTCATGTACGAATGGTGTCTTTTGTATGCCATTGAGACTAATCAACCATGTATGGATGCTTGTATGTGTGTGTGATCCTGATGGCAAGAGTGATGTAGTGGTGTTTTTGTTTGTTTGTTTGTTTGATTGATTGTTTAATTGTTTCTGACCGGTTCTCTTCTGCCTTTGCAGCGCTGGTCGGACTACGTGGATCGCTACCTGAACTCAGACTCCACCTCCCCTGAGCTCCGGGAGCACCTCGCCCAGAAGCCTGTGTTCCTCCCCAGGTGAGGCTCCCTCTTCTTGTGCCAGTCTTCAGAAGGCGCAACCTCCCTATACCCCCGTTCTCCCTCCTCCCTTACCACCCCCTCTCACCCACAGTAGACAAATAAATAGTCTGAATCCCTCTTTTGCCTGTTTGTTTGTTTGTTTGTTTATCTATCTCCCAGTGCTTTCCACAGTCCCTTCTTAGTCTGTTTTTAGCCGCACCCTCTGTCCTTGTCATCCCTTTTTGCGAGAGGAATGTCAGAGAGTCTAGTGTGGAGAATTTGAACAAGCTGTCTGACAGAATCCTAGTAACTCAAGCTTTCAGTTCAAAGACAATGTCCAGTGGTCATTTTTTGTGGGTTTGTGTCTCACCTTTCTTTTTGAGGCACTGTTTTTGTTTTTGTTTTTGTTTTTTTCCTCCCTTTTTTTGTCCTGTTCCTTTTTGTTCCATGTCTCGACAGCATCCACTCTAAATACTAAGCTGCAGACCGGGCCCCTGTCATTTTGATTGCACTTTATTAGGGCACGTAATCCACAACGGGGGACTTATTTATTTATGCATCTTCTCAGGGGATGGGACAAAACCAAGTTCACCGTGTTTGTGAAATCTTCCACTCTGTACGTGTGTGTAAATTTGTTTTTCTTGTTTATTTCTTTCCCAAAGATTGTATTGGTGAGGGATCATTATTTATTTGAGATTTTTTAAAAAAAGAAGTCCACAGAAAAGTAATTTTTACTCTTTTATTATTTTATGTCATTCAGTGATTTAAGAAAAAGAACAACCATTATGATGGGGTCAGTGATGGGAAGTTGTAATGCTGATCATTTTTTAATTTGTATGCTGTCTCCTGACAAGGATTTGCAGGATAATCAATCATGGGTGCTGTGGAGGGCAGCCCTTCATTTCTTTGGGCCTCAAATACCTTAACTTCCTTTTTTTGGTGGGTAGGGTGGGTGGGTGGTTGAGGGTTAAATCTTTTTAATCGAAGGGCTTGATAAGAATTGGATGCTCTGCATTCTTTAAAAAAAGAAAAAAAAGAAAAAAAAAACAGAAGTCCAAAAGGTGATGACGTGCTTGCAAGCCCAGGATGTTTTTGTTCACTCTCTCTCTCCTTAGTGCTCTTTTTATATCCATGTCATTCTTTTCATATGAGGCATTCTGTATGTGACTTATTTAATCCGTGTTTAGACTCGTTTTGTAAAGTTATCAATGTTTTGTGATCTTAAAAGATTATTATGTCAATGAAACTGCATCAGGCATTGTGTATAAACGTTATAAAAAGACAGACTGCTCTCCAGATGAAGATTTCTTTCTTTCTTTCTTTCTTTTGTTTTGTTTGTTTGTGGGTTAGAATGACCAGCTTGCTGAGTGATAACTGCCATGGTCTGTCATGCCCTGCCTGACCTGTATTTGAGAGAGGGGCTTGTCAATAAATGCTGGTCAAATTGTATTCTCAAAAATGTGCGTGTATTTCTTTCCAGAGGTTTGAGAGCATTGCATGGGGTTGGTTCTGATATCTGGGCTTTGGTGTAAACCAGCGTGTCAAACGTCAAGCCTGTGTTTATCTGTCTCGACCTCCATCGATTTCTATTTTGTTTTCATGCATGCTTCCAACAAGCTGTACATCCATAGAACCTGAAGCTTGGCTGTCCTGACATTTGGAACCCATCTTGATTTTGTTTTCCCCCACTTTATTTTCATTTTGTTTGTTTTTTACTTGAAAAAGTAGTTGGATCGTTTCATTTTGATGTACATCCTTTTGATAGTGTCCCCCCTCCCCTCCTCCCCATCTCTCATGTGTATTCCTCTATTAACCCATTAGCAAGTGTGCAGCAGCTGGTGCAGATTAGCAGCACATTGGTTTATTTGGTTTGCTCAGCCCCACTATTTGCTCCCAGCAATGGGGAAACTTCAGTGGCTTCATGTAATTTCTCAAGTCCTCCATTGCATGGTCATGATGGGTTATACAAACAATTTCAAGTATTTTTTCACAAAATTCAACAAAATTATGCCAGCTCGTATCTTGGCTTGTTGACATTTTTGCAGCAATGTAAAAAAGTATTTGCTATTTTTTTAATAAATAATTGGCTAGTTTACAGTGGAGCCCTGAATGCAAAATAAGATTCATGGTTTCAGTCCCCGCTCACCTGTGGTAAGTACACATTTAATTTAGTTTTCATGAAAAGCGGGGATTTCAAATTGCATTTTTAAAAATGCTTGTGAATCTGGAGTTAGCTTGATTTAGGATATTTTTACATTGTGCCAATGGTGTGTGTATTAATTTGATTTAAAAAAAAATGGCCTCTTGGGCAACCAAAAAAAGCAATACAGATGCTCTTCAAAACAATTGTAGCAAATCTGTCTTAGCTAATTGTTTTTTTCCCCCCTCAATATTTTTATACTCTAGGAACAGCAGAGCTTTGGTACTTGGAACAGACACTCATACTGCCTGATGTAAAGTAGCAAGCTAAGGGTATTTGCTGAGCTCAAGAGAACTCATCCTCTGGCTGTTTTTCTCTTTTAATGTCTGTAATCCCCTCTCCATAAGGAACCTGCGGAGGATTCGTAAGTGCCAGCGCGGCCAGGAGATGCAGGAGCGGGAGGCCAAGGATTCTGCCAAGAAGTCTGCCGAGTCGGCCGACAGCATGAATATGGAGTGCATGTTCAAGCTCAACTCCTACAAGATGGTGTATGTGTTCAAGTCGGAGGATTACATGTACCGGCGCACTGCCTTGCTCCGAGCCCACCAGGTAAGCCAAAATTTTGTCTGGTTTTTAAGTTTCATTTAAGAAATCCCTGTTCTCAAATCCAAATAAACAAATACAAAGCTCTCTCAAGCCGAAGAGCCGGTAGACTTTCTCTTATCGTCAAATAATTGTTCTGTGTAATTAAATTGTTTAGCAAAACTGAATATCAGATTTAAAAGTTTAAGTGGTCCATATGAACGTGTCTGTGTACCAAAGCACTAATTTTGTGTGTGTGTGTGTGTGTGTGTGTGTGTACAGTCTCACGAGCGAGTGAGCACTCGCCTGCACCAGCGGTTCCAGGCCTGGCTGGACAAGTGGCGGAAGGAGCATGTGAGCGCCGACATGGCTGCCGCCAACCGCGAGTGGCTCATGGGCGAGGGCCGTGAGGGGCTGCTGCCCTGCAAGACCACCTGCCACCCCGAGGTGCTGCACTTTGTGGGCATCAACAAGTACCGCGTGAAGTACACCTCACCGTGAGCCACAGCCTGCCACACAGGGGCAGTGTTTTTAAAAACGAAAAAAAAAGAAAAGAAAAAAACTTAAAATTTTATGGATGTGAAGTATTAGGAAGTTTTATGAACTCAAGTTACACATTTATTTCTGTATTTTCAGTTTATTTTTGTTTTGTTATTTTTTTCTTTTTTTTTTTTTTTACGTTGGATCTTCGATGGCAGGCTTTTTGGAGGGAGGGGAGGGTGTAGGGCCAGGGTCACGGTCAGGGGGAGCAGACTTTTACAACCTATTGTTTTGGAAATCTCCCTAAAGCTCCGACTAATTCAATCTATGGGTCCACTGCACAGTGCTGGAGGGTTTGGCTTCCTGTATTTTTCTTTCTTTTTCCCCCCTTTTTTTTTTTTCTTTTTGATTGTGACGCTACACGAATGACGTGCGACCTAAGTACCAGCTCCACAGGGGGGCGCTGCCTACTCCTGAGTGCACCTCAGCACTTCTAAAGGACACTTCACCATCAGAACACAAGTGACTTCCACAGGCAGACTTGTCTATCACTCCTGACTCATGGTGTTACTGAGTGGTTTTCCTTTCATTTCGTTTTGTATATAGTTCTTCTTGAGAGAGGAAGAGCGAGCGAAAGAGAGACAGAGAGAGAGAGAAAGAAAAAGAGAGGGGAAAATGTAGATTAGCAATACTATATCTAAAAAAAAATAAAAAAAAGAGCGGTTCCGACAAGCAGCCTGTTTGGAAAGCAAAGGTCAAAGAGACAGCATTTCCTTCCTTTATTGTCTGTAATCCCACATCAGGTATGCTGATGGGGGGGAATGAGCTGTATGCACTGTTTGGTTTCATTGTAACAGCATTTTTGTATGTGTGTGTGTGTGTGCGTGTGTGTGTGTGTGTGTGTGTGTGTGTGTGTGTGTGTGTGTGTGTGTGTGTGTGCGTGTGTATGTCAGATCATGCTGCAGTCTCAATTTTGTGAAGCTATATAGAGGCTGTAATTTCTGAATTGAACTCTCGCGAATCCCTTGCCGCCCTCGTGTAGATGTCTTTAGTTACTGTCAGTGTCCCATGCCAATCAACCAGCGCAAACATGCCAACCCAGAACAAAACAGATAGAAAAGCTACAGACTGCGTACCCCCATGTAAATATCTTGTACATAGACCCAACTGTTTATATCAGACTTTCATTTCAAAGTAGTAGACCCTAACTGACCGACTGTGGATATCTTCGAGATGTGGCTAAAGCTGGTAAAGTATGTACAATGAAAGATCATTTATTACCATTTTTACCAAAGGGAGATTTGTTATTTGTCTGGTCTTTTCCTTTTTCCTCTTTTACTGTATTGTCACGTAAATGTTCCTTTGAAACCGTAGAGAAAAAAAGTCCAGCATTTTTTAAATGCAAGTTTTATAGAATGCCTTTTCATTCGATTTCTAAAATCCTGTTTTTATTCGAAGCACTGACACCACTAACATTTTAAATTCTTAGCATCTTATGGTGTAGAGCTAAGAAAGTCCTTCTGTACCCTCCAGATATATATATGTGTAACATGTTTAAAAAAGAAAAAGCAGGCTGACTGGCTCACTGTGGAGAACGATTACTGCAATGGAGGCATGTCTTTATGTGCAAATGTATTGCCCTTTCATTCATTTCATGGTTGTTTATTAAATAAAGTGAAATTGTAGTAGTTGACTTTGGCTCCATGTTGTGTGGTGTGAGACTCGTCATCATCACCATGTCAGTTTCATATTTAGCTACTGCAATAGTATTCACACGTTTCTTTCATAGTAGCTTCATTTAGTGTAGATGATGGTTATAGGTTATTGGGGCGTTTTCAAGTATTTGGCAGCCACCTAATGACAGGTTTTCCACTTTGATGAAAATTGGCTAAAATTGGATTTCCTTCCTTATGTAAGGCCTTGTCTTTGGCAGACTGCCAACAGGTTCATTTGTCATTTGCAGTTGACAAGCTTTCATTTTACTGAGAACTTTTGCCACCTACTACTTTTAAAGTTGGACTGCTCTAGTTGTAAAATGTCTTGGAAAGGATACCACCCCCTTTATTACATCATAGAGCTGTAGTCGAGACAAATAAATTTATCTCCGGCAGTGCCAAGTACTTTTATCTCATTGGACCAACATTTACCTTATTATGAAAAACTTTTTTTTTCTCGCAGAAGCACTTAACTATAAAGACAAACACTTTACCACCACATAAGTTTCCATTTTCCTTCCCTAGTTCACCAACTGCAATTTCATAGGGAAGAGCTCAGATAATCTATTTAGATTCTCCAGACACATTCAGTAGCTTGTATGAAATGCCGTAATGTCTCGATAGTTTTCTTTGTAAATCGTGTGGGAGTGTGGTCCTGATGTTGCTGTAGACTGCATTACTGTATGTTAACAGCAGAGGGCGTATGTTTGCTAGGGATATCTTAAATGCAGTATTCTTCAAATGTAATTGCTTGCAAATGTTGATCTTGAACATTTTTGAGGCTGTTAGATGGGTGTGGGTGTTTTTTTATTGTAGTGTTAAAAATTCTCAAACCATAAAAACTAGGGAATGATATCTTTGGGGGAATAGCTGCTCTTAACAGGGCAGAGAAAGCACAACTGTGCAAGGGTTCAGCCATATCAAAATCAGATTGTTTATCAAACTGACCACTGAGCCCAGCCCTTTCGATTTGACAATTTTGTATACCCAATGCAGTATTTATTACGTGAAAACTGGTTAAGGGAATATAGGAGAAGGGAAAATATTTTGTTTTAATGTAAGCAGAAGCTTATTTTTGATTGGTGGACATGGTATGACATCAGTTCAGTCAATTTCTGCCTCATCTCGTCACACCTTTGAACCACACCCACCATCCAACACAACCATATAGCCTTTTATCTCACAAGCACTGCCCAGCATCCTACACAATTACATGTGCTCATTTTACCACCCAAGCACTACCCAACCCCAGACTACATTCCAATTCCTCAAGGATAACACATCACACAACACAAAACCCTCTGAAACTTTGCCTGTTCTTTGGCTTTGTACAATCAAACTTTTCAGCATCGCTATTATTACCATATGGATGGTATTTGGAAACATAAATCAAGGTTTTAAAGACTGCCAAGTCCAATTGGGTGTGTAAGATTGGGGGTGGGACCAAAACTCCCTGTGGAAAAGCAAAAGAGCGATAAACAAAACGAGGTCAAGTTCCCGATATCCGCCACACAACACTCTGTGCAAGGGATCTGGGGTCAGTCCAGCCTGGTGTCCCCATGAGTGATATAATGCTGAGCTTGTTATCCTTGGAAGTCAACAGAAGACAGCTGTTTTACACACACCCAGAGACATCTAATGTGTACTTCCTGTACGGCTGGCTTTAATCTCCAGTACGTTGTAACCCTCTGCCTGCTGTTGGTCAGTGAGTCATTCTCGCATGGGAACCCTGGAATAGTGGAGGTGTCCATTAAATGGGCCAGGAAGAGACTTTACCATTGTTCCAAAGATAGGCTAGACTGTACACAGTAAGGTACAACTGGGATGTAATGTTTAGTTGACTTTAGAAACATGAGACCTGATACTTGAATGGCTTTTTGATTTCAGTTTCATAGAACATGACAGAAAACTCCCAACAGAATAAATGTTTCAAATTGTAGCTGTTTTTTATTGTTGTTTGTAACAGGATGGCTCTCAGGATATCTCCTGCATACAGAAAGTATTGAATTCATAAAATGGTAAACATGGTTAAAAGGCAGAAATTTGTCTTATGGGTGCAGAGACTAGCCATGAAGTTAGGGATTGTTCTGACTGGCGTTGTAGACTGCAGATGACTCCATATGTCAAAGGTCAATCACTCTCGCATGTAAACCCGTGTGCACACAACATCATCAGCTCCAAAGGTCTGAAAAGATAAGAGAATCATGAATATAAATACAGGGACACCATTTGGGCATTAGCACTGTAAGAGTTAACAGTTGCCTGAGTAACAACTAGAACTGCCAACAGGAGCAGTCGGGGCTCAGACTGCAGCTTGTGTTGTGGAGTTTGTAGATTTCATTGAGTCTGAGGAAGGGCAAAGAGAAATGGAACTGCT
>JASCIP010000264.1:18736954-18747368 GCA_034783695.1 Sardinella gibbosa
GTGATTTCTTGTGCATCACAATTTAGGAAGGGACATCTACATGCAAAATAAATGTACAATGTCTTTTAGGACAAAATACATCGTATTGTATCTGCCAGTCTAATTGCAACTAAAATAGTGCCTTTAATCAATTAGAAACAACCATGGATATTAAAGGAATATGAAGTAAGTCTTAGGCAGGGAGCCACCTAGCATGGAAGCTAGCAACAAGGTGATTCCCTTGGTTTACAGCAACTGCGCTAAGCTAAAGCCCAAAAACACTGCTCCCAAAACAGGACAACGCCTGGACGGTTTTTAAGCAGGTTTTTTCAGTGTTTTATGTCTGGGGGTGACCGAGACTGACTTAATTTCATGTTTGGTTGGAATATTCCTTTAAGACCACCACTGTAGTCAAACTGTACACATATTGAGTCCAATTGCAAAAGATCGCCTTCCACCTTAGCCAAAAATGTTTTGCTTTGCAGCAATGGTTTTATGGTTATATAGCTCAAATGAGAGACATCTGTAAAGTTAATCTCAGTACAGGTTCTCATAAAAACGCTTTTACAAGAAATTATAGGACAATCTGATCATATGACAGGCCCTTTTATGTGACCCAATAGGTAGTATTCGGGTAAAAAGAGTGCACTTCACTCAAGGATTTCTTAAAAATATCTGACTGTATTTCTAGGCAGAGAAGGCACAACACATTAAAATGTATATATGAAACAAAACACAGTATATGAGAATGACAGAGCACATATCACACTGACATCATGACAAAGCAAAACTTTATAAAGGGAAAAAAAAACAAAAAAAAAGACCTTCCCCCTCAGGCTTGGTCTTTCAGAGCACTTCACGACTTCTCAATACAATGGAGCATCCCTGGACATTGTCTTAATTGAGCAGGAACAATGTCATTGGAGCCAAATGCTTATCAGAAGCGCTCTTTATTAAACATCAAGATGTTCTTTAACCTCTTTCAGCTACCATTATTATGAGGCATCAGTAGGAGATGCAAAAGGCTGGGGTAAGGAAGATTTGTTTACTGTAGGCCCAATTCACAGACACGGTTCCTGTTTGTACAGATGTTCCTGTCTGGTATTTGTTCCTTGTCAGACAGTGATCAACTGATGACAAGGAAGGCATCCATGGTAGAGTGAACTAGTTTCTCCTCATTCCTGACAGTAAAGAGCATCCTCATACAGTCAAAGATGGTTTGGGACAACAATAGACTTAAATGTTACTTAAAGAGGTCTGAATTTTGCATCATTACATTGATGGCGAGTCCAGGAAGGTATCATGATCTGAGTGACTTTTGTGAAGCGAGACACAGAACACCTGGACATTTACTTGACAAAAGTTTAGCTTCGGGGCTATGCAGGGTGCCAAGGTAGAGAAGATTCCTGTGATAATGCTCCATTTTCATCCTCGGTACGAATAGACATAAACCCAACGCGGCTTAGTGACGTGACCCTCCAAGCCTCCAAAAGCTTAAGCTAATCCAGAGGGTCAGAGGAGGGACTCAACAAGGACAGCCTTCAGAATGAAACTACTGCCCATCCACTTCCAGAGGCTCAGCCAGTGAGAAAGCAACCTTTATATTTATCATGTCATGAAACATCATTAAACATCTGTTTTGTCTACAAGGTCATCATTTCAAGAGCATAAAGCTAGCAAATGGATGGAAAAACTCCACTCCACTCCATATTTCCACTCCACGCAATCATAATGTAGTACCACAATCTTTTAGAACACTGATAAAATTGAGAACTTTGAAATATTTTGTAGATGGTGTCAAACCATGTACGTGCGTGCACCGGTTTTAATCTCTGAAGAGCCAAGCAAGTCTTTCGTAGTGGGTGTCACATAGTCAGATATCTCTCAGCTGTACACTCTTGACACAGTTTCTTAGCCACTATTGAGACTATTTCAGGAGCCAAGTCCACCTACAGTTACCAAGCTAATGTTGTCTCTTGATATGTAGGTCATGCTGATGTATTACACAGAGCCATAAGCATACTTCTTTGGGCCAAATAAGCTATTGGTTGATCAAACGGAATGTCCCACAGAATGACTAAGTGTTGATGATCATTTCTACTCACCCTACAGATTTTGAGAGGAAATGAACAGCTTTAACTGTATCAACCACTCAATCTTTCTTTTTCTGACAAAGGCACTCAACATGAGTTAGCATCAACAGTTCAACATTGGTTTACATGGAGAATGTAGCAAGACTGCATGCTCGTAAAGGGCCCAAAGGAAAGCCACAGAGAGTTAGCAGAGTTAGCCATAAGATCTCATTTCTTCCCGGTCCTTGCAATGATGTGTGAAATGTGTGAAGGCACTCCGTTGTTTCTGCATTCGTAAGGCTCAACAGTCTTCAGTTTAAAGATGCAGACACCATCTGTCTTTGGTGACATATGTATTTCTGGAGTGACAGGAATGTTTAAGAGGGATATTCCAGTGCAAAGCACCCCAAAGCCCTATTGTGCAAGGCCACCGAGTATTTGTACGACACAGACCGAATAGCAAAAAGCCACCTAATGCTAACCAGTGATGGAACAAAAACTCAGTCATCGTTAGCTGCAGGTTTTGCTCTTTGGTCTACAGAATATTGTATCAAAAATGCATCACTCTTTACCTATCAACAGCATTCCGCGACTTCAAACAACAGGGCTATGGGTTGATTTTCCCCGGAATATCCCTTTAATTCTAGAATGAAATAATATTTTGTATGCCCTCTGTCTCCGCTGGTCAGACTGGAAGAAGCACATACTACAGTCAGAAGGCCAACTGGCACGGTCATAGAGAACACTGCGACGGAGTTCGGGGTGCCAGTGTGTGTTCTCACAGAGAAGGCTCCGGTCCACGGGGCTGGATGCTCTCGCGCCTTAGATAGGGGTCAAAGCGAGGCATGGCCTCACAGCGCACCATCAAGGTGTCGTCGCGCACAAACTGCTTCTGCTGCAGCATGTTCAAGTGCAGGAAGGTGACGTAGCCAAAGCCCTTGGGATTCTTGTGAGTGGTTGGCCTCTGGAAGGCCTGCAGGTCCGGCTTGGTGTCCATCACCTCCACGTGGTGCTGCCCCTCTGCTTGGTCCAGGATGGCGAGGCGGATGGTGCCCTGAAAAGGCCACGACAGCTGGCTGTCAAACTCCCCCTGCATGGTGTGGACAAACAGGGAGATGTAGTTGGCACAGCGGGGGGCACTGGGGGTCTGCAGGTGCAGACGCAGGCACAGCTTGTAGCCCGGCCGGCCCGTGTAGAAGCCGGGGCTGTGGAGGACGACGGCCTGGCCGGCCTCCTGGTTGCGCAGGTGGGTGGAGAAGCTCTCAACGCGCCACACGTAGATGCCTTGGCATTGCTGTGCCTCCAGCTCGTGCACGGTGTTCTCCAGCTGGCACACCTTGCGCCGCGTCTCGGCCAGCTGGGTCGCCTGCGTGTCGTTGCGGATGGTCAGCTCGCGCAGCTGCTGCTCCTGCAGCACCAGACGCCCTTCTAGACACCGCACCGTCTCGCTCATGTTCCGCAGCTCCTGCGCGCACTGGCACGGCTCGCCGCCGCGCGCGCCCGACCTCTCCTCCGGGGAGGGCGTCAGCATCAAGGCGCTGCACCCGTTCAGGCTTTGAATGCGAAGGTGCTCAGCCATGTAGCGCATGTGCATGCCAGTGAACTCATGCATGTGCTGGGCCAGGTCGTTCCTTGGCATCTGCAGGACATAAGTGGTGAAATATGTGGTGAAACTAGTATATGCACTGCATACACTGTATGTGCAAGCTTAAATGGTAATTACTACCCACCTTCTCTGTGCATCCAAAGAAACTGAAGGTGCAGTCTACAGGGGCTTTAAGGCAGTCAGTATTACGGTGCGACTCCAACTAGCATGGACAAAACATGCACAAAGAATCCTTAAGTGTATCAAATATTATATTCTCAGTAAACCTGCAACAACACACAAAGCTGCAACAACATTAGAAAGCAGTGAAGGCATTACCTGGTCCTGAATAAGCTCTAGATTGCAAAACTGACACACCACATTGGCAAAGGGACAAATCCTCTCATGAGTCTGCAAATGAAACCAAAAGTCAAAATACTGCAGTGATTCATCACCACGGCCATTGCAATCAAATCTAACATGTCCACTACCCCAAGCCAAGTTCAATATCGATACAGCACCTTGCTCTCCTCAACCACATAAGGCTGAAGACAGTCAGGACAGGAAACGACGCGACGAGGGCACTGCTCTTTAGTATGGTCCTCCATCTCGCTTCTCATTATGGAGTTCTCACACATAGAACAGGTCACCAAGGCAAACTTGCAATCTGCCTTATGGTTCTAGAGTTGAGAAGGGAGAGACAGCAGTTTATTCTCTCCACTCAGAGCTGCTGCTCTATGGCTCTGACACAGTGTCACATAGCTGTACTTACGTCCAAATTGCGAAGCTCCATCTTGTCATTGCAGCCCGCGTTTGGACAGCGGACAGTAAGTGAGAGTATCTCCCGCTTGGCAAAGTTATCTGGGAAGAGCTGGTCCTCTCGCAGCACTTCATTATCCACCGGACACTTCTGTCCCGTATCCCTGTGAAGTAGCAGACAATTAGCGCTAGCTTGAGTTACAGTTCTTCCACTATTAGCCTTTGTGAAGCTCCTACAAAAGCCAGATCAGTTAGAGCAGCTGAGTCTGATTAAAGCAACATTAATGATTATAACCAATGAGCTATAATTCTACATGCCCAAAAACATCCCTAACAAAGATGCCTTTATTAGTACTGCTGGATCATGCTAAGTGGTGTTGGTTGGCTTTCAGCAATGTCATGCAGTGAAAGGATTTCTTTCATGCCTGTGGTCTGCATAAAGCATCCTAAATGGCTACTGGTAATAGCACGTGTTAATCTGCCCTTCATACGACCACACTCGATAAACACTGTTATTGAAAAACTGATCATGACAAATATATAATAATTACAATAAAAATATAAGATCCTTCCCCAATCTTTCATATACTTAACTGTTTGTTTTTGACTCTGTGCTAACGTTACATTGTATGTGTGAACATTGTAAAATACATCAAATTTTTACATTTCTAACCTGCATGTAAAGGAGAGAGACAAAGTTTGGGAAAAAAAAAGCTTAAGTAATTTCAGACTTTGCCAATGTTACCTCCTTTGCAGCCATATTTCAACACCTATTACCCCATTCCATCATACATGTAGGCCTACTTGAAACCACAATAGTGGATTACCAAAGATAAGAGCACATACCTGATGGACTTCTGTATACAGCAGCGACAGAAGCGATGTCCACAAGGTGTCTGCACAGCAGACCTCAAAGCCATGAGGCAAATGGGGCATTCATATTTGCTTTCCAAAGGTGGGTCGAACTCCACATCATAGCCCTGGGTCTCCTCGTCATAGATCTGAACGGGAGACCCTATGACTCCAAAGGATTCCCTCTCCCTCTCCATCAAGGCTAAAGCGCAAGATGAAATCTCAGCACCACAGCAGTCAGACTCCAGACTGCTCTTATCTGTGCTCTCACAACATGCCATCTGCAGAAAGAAGACAGACAACAGAGCAATTAGTGTTCATTAATATGACTGCACTGATTTAAGGGATCCACAGTAGCCTGTTTTGACCAGATTATACTTACTTTACAATAAGGTGAAAGGAATTTCGGACAAACAAGCTTGAAACAGAAAAACACCCACTACTAGGTGACCCTGCAATAAACACAAAACATATTCATGATCATGATGATATTAATAAACTGTTCTCACACAAGATGTAGGCTAAGAAATTTGTCTATAACGTTACGTGGCGTGGCTTTTCTATTTGTAAACCTGTAGTAGCAGCTATACAACATTTCGCTCTGTTGTTCCAACAGAGACAAATGAAAAATATCACTTATTTTCACGTAATTTATCCAATGATACACTAACTTGTGGCAAGGTAAATAGCAGGTTTGTGTTAGCCGAACTGGAAAACATCAGGGTGGGGCATGTGATAAAACGGAATAAAAATAGAAAACGTGTAAAAATCTAACGCTATATGAATAGGTACTTAAAACTAGCATTCAACTGATTTGTGCAGAAACATATAAAAGCCTAATCTTTGCCTTTATCAAACGCTAAAACAAACTGAAGACATGACGTTGGCATAACGTCAACTTGACTGACTCAACATTAACGTTAAGTTAATGAGAACATTTCTGCAAGAAAACTGTCACAACTAAAAGTGTCAGTGTGGCAAACCTAATTCTGAATCAACAAACTGTTTTACGTATATCAGTGTTTGACAACATTTAATCAAAATTAGGCCTACCTAAAGGCAGCTAGCAGAATTTACCTCCTCCTACCGGGGTAGCTTTTGCTTCCTGCTGGGGTAGTTACCAGGTAGTTACCTACTTTTCCTGAAGTCACAAGTTTCTGTCACTACGTTAGCGAAAATATTTATTTGTGTTCTTTCCACTGCTGACCCCTACTGGGTGGAGGTCAAACTAGAAACATTATGTATTGTTTGCAAGATATGCGGTGAAATCGCAAACAGCATCTAACATAATCAGGCTCATCATGACATACTGCCTGCATCCAGAAATAGAGGTAGATCAGGCAAGGGCTCTGGGTAGATTATGTGTAAAGGTATGTCTCAGATTTTCGCAATCTCGGTACAGGAAGTCAACATTGCTTTTTCGCCCCCTTGTGGTCAGCGTTGGAATTGCCTAGCACTGCAATCGCATAATAAAAAAGAAAAATGGCGGTCTTGGCGAGAAGTAGCATAGGTAGAGATATCTGTTCGAATGTGTCATGGAAAACATCGTTTCAGGGAAAGGTACTGATACTGTTTTGCGTGCTGCTGGTCAAGCCTGGAAGTGCTACTACTCATTGGGTGGTCACAGAGGATGGAAAAATTCAACAGCAGGTAATGCCAGGTCACCATACTGTCCCGTACTGATAGCTAGCTAAACCAGGCTAGCTTTCAGTCTCCCGACGTCCAGCAAACAAACCAGCTATACCTAGCCTATGTCAGCAAAGTTTCCTTGCTTTTTAAATAACAGAATCAATTTGATAGACAACATCAAATGTTAGTAAACTGTCGAAGAGAGCTAAGGGGAAGATAAATAGTACGACAGCTATGTTTGTCATTTCTTGAATGACAAGACGTGCTCCCAGTAACGCTCACGCTCATAGATACTGTAAAATGTTCTATCAGGCAAATTGGATAAGGTTGAATGTTTCGAACCTTGCAGAGAGGCATGTTCTTGAAACCCCTCTTGACAGGTTTTTAGGTGATTGATCTTAAATCTGTCATAGCAAAATTAATGATAGGATTTGGCGCACAGACACAGGTAAATCTGATGATAACGTTACAGATGATACGGGTAGTTGTGAGCTATCATAACAGTGTTTCAGGCTGGATATCAAATTGAACGGTCACCATTGTATATGTTTAATGTTTAATTTGAACCTTGTGATAATTAGATTAAAATGAACGTGGTTCATAATTATGTTTGTAGTTTTGAAAAACAGAGTACTTAGTAGCCTTCGCTCCCTATTGCGACACACCTGTCATACGTTTAATGTTTGTCATGCGGTATTGTTGTTACAGGTGGATTCACCACTCAATTTGAAACATCCCCATGATCTTGTTATCTTCATGAGACAAGAAACCCGTGTGAACTACCTCAAAAAGCTGGAGGTAATTGAAAGTATTTGAAGCACTAAAATATCTTGTCACTGTTGGACAAGCTAACACAAAGACTCTTAATGCACAGTAAGCCTATGTTCGCACACAGAGTGAAATATAAGCATTCCTTTGAGATGAGTCTGATGCAAACATCATATTAACATGTCATAACGTTTCATTCTCTTTGTGAATTGGACTTGTGCAGAAGCAGCTGGTTGCTCAGAAAATTCATATAGAGGAAAATGAGGATCGGGACACTGGCTTGGAACAGCGGCATTACAAGGAGGATGCGGACTGTGTCACAGCCAAAGTCCCTCTGGGGGACCTAGATCTGTATGATGGGACTTACATCTCTCTTGAGAGCAAAGATATAAGGTGAGAGCGCACTGTATAGACTTGTGATGGATGGACTGGTTTACAACTATTTTGTGCATTGTTTGAGAAACAATGTTTAATTTGATCTTGGATTCATTGAGATTTATACCAACTATGAATGAAATGTTGGTAGATCAGTGTCAACCAACACAATGCTTGTGTATTCCAGTGTTGAGGACTATGTGGACCAGAGATCTGCCCTACCACCTGACTTGGAGAAGCCCGACTGTGCTAAGATCTTTGACCTACCGTATAGTATTCATGCTTTCCAGCACTTAAGGGTGAGAATTTGCTTTGCAAATGAAGTGGCAGCTTCAGCCAATATTGAAATGAATTGAATTTTCCTACTGTTTGAGTTCATGTAAATGTTTGTGTCACTTGCTCTCTAAATCTTTTCAGGGAGTGCAAGAGAAAGCCAACCTGACCTCTCCTTTGCTGTCAAAAGAGGACCCCATATTCGGTTCTCTGTCCTACCATTTGGGCCGCAGTATGGATGAAGTAGGGCACCGAATATATCAGGGCCTTTTACGTGTAAGTAAACCAAAGGCTTGTGTTGCTTGTAGGCCATGAAATGTTTCAAGACATCTGGACATATTTTTATGCTGCTGCTGCTGCTGTGTTTTCTGTTTTGGTCCCAGAACTCTTCATCTTGGGTACTGTACAATATGGCATCCTTCTATTGGCGCATGAAGAATGAGCCAAGGCAGGCTATTGATTGTGTGGTCCGTGCCCTGCATTTCTCACCCAGGTAAGAACATACACTCAGGCACACGCCTCAGGCTGTCCCACATAAAATCACTTGGTCAACGTGGAGGTGGTGAGGTTAGTGGGTATCAGAGACTAGTGACTATCGTCATTGGAAAGGTTATGTTGTGCAGCTTAGTGTGATATAATGGGAAGCACAAAAAAGAAATGGCTTACACATTTTTTGTACAGCCATCCTTGAAGTTATGTTCACAATACAAAATATCTCTCTTGTCTGGGGACTGAGTCAAGGTGGCCGCCTTAACCATAAAACATTGGGGGAAACCCTGCGCATAATTGAATCACGTGAAATCCCATATGAAAGTGATGATGTATTTTCTGGGGATTGGATGATAAGAGCAGTAGCTCCAGTGATAATTCTGGTTGTTTTTATTTGCCATTTCTTTCCCTCCTCCTAAAGGGCCCACAAGGACATAGCGCTTGTGAACATGGCCAATATCCTGCACAGAGCCCATTTCTCTGCCGATGCTGCTATCCTCGCCCATGCTGCTCTGGACCTCACTACAGATTTCCTCACCAGTCACTACACCCTGGGCAACATCTATGCTGTAAGCCTCGCCTCGCCTCATTCCCTTCATTTGGACCTCTGACCTCCTGTGGCACTAAAATAAAGGCCAGCATCAGGTTGGTCCAGTCCAGTGACGTCTCTGGGTTTGTTTTTTCCCCCTGTCAGATGCTGGGCGAGTACAACCACTCGGTGCTGTGCTATGAGCAGGCTTTACAGGTGCTGCCAGGCTTCGAACAGGCCCTGAGACGCAAGCATGCCGTCCTCTGTCAGCAGAAACTGGAGCAGAGACTGGAGGCTCAGCACAGGTACTACACACACACACACACACACACACAGCTAATTGTCTCTCTGTGCCAGTGTAGAGGATATGGGGCGCACACACTCACACATATACACACACACACACACACACACACACACACACACACACACGCGCATGCACGCACACACACACACACACGCACACATGCACGCACACACACCTACCAGATGACCCAGGAGACTGGGCTAAGGCTTCTCATTCAGAATGGAACCTGTGTGACTTTTACATCTTCTCCCCACGTATTTCTGTTCTAGGCAACTAGTAGACAACTTGGAATATGGTGTAAAGCTACGTAACCATAAACATTTCCTAGTAGTTAGTACGTTGATTCTTACATTGCCTGATTCTTACATTGCCTCTTGCTGTGGTGCATGTTTTTGTCTGATTATTTTAATATTGTTCTCTGGTATACTTTTTATGCCCCTGAATCTGAATAGGTTTTGTATGCTTTTATCAAATGTAATACTTTTGCATGTTAAAGGAGAAGTTTGGTGTGAATCAATCTAAAACCCTGTTGTTAGAGGTCACAGAATGCTGTCTGTAGCAAAAAGAACAAAAACAATTGATGCAACATAGGCTGAGTTTCAAACCAATGACTATTGTTAACCTAATGGGGCATAGAGAAATTAAACTGAAAGTAAGACACTATGCCCCATTTACTTAGTGTTAGTTGCCCGGTTCATTATTCCGTCTATGTTGTATCAATTTTTCCTATGAACAGCATTCAGTGACCTTGAACAACAGAGCTATGGATTGATTCACACCGAACTTCTCCTTTAAGA
>JASCIP010000264.1:18755885-18766475 GCA_034783695.1 Sardinella gibbosa
TGCAGTAAATAGGCAGCTTGGCCATACTGACTTGAACACGAAATTTTGTGCAGTGTCACAGGAAGTATGGGCAAGACAGCTGGTCATTGTAACAAGCTGCCCAAAATGCAAACGTCAAGTAATTATTCAACATGACATGAGTGAAAGCATCATATCACACACTGCTGCGACCAGCTCCAATCATAGGGAAGTTAGATAAAAAATATGGTGTGAGATGACGCATGGTATGTCATACTTTTACTTTTGAAGGGTGAAAGAAGACAACTTGTGCCAAGCGTGGTGTCTGGTGACCTTCTCATGGTAGTCAAGGACGATGTGTCACCCAGTGTAGCTATTGAAGATCGTTCTCCTCCTTTTGAGGACATGACGACATGCTGTACTTCACCCACGCCTCTGTAAATGTGCCATAGAAAATAGCTGTGGACGTACAGTACAGTACATATGTCGGGTTGGTTGTCTGTATTGCTGCAGTCATCTGGGCTCAGTTCAAAATAGATCAATCCGGGTCAAAGTGATCGAGCTTGGGAAATCCAATGGTTTGCTATGTGTAATCCAGGAAAACTTTTGAACAACTGGTCTCTGATCTCACATAGCAAAACATGGGATTTTCAAATCCAGATAACTTTTATCCAAACTGCACTGTTTTGGAAAAACTGGTGTTAATGTCAGCATTGCCCCTTTGTGTGTCTCCAGGAGGAGTTTGAAAAAGCAATGCATTGGTATGAGTCTACCCTGAAGCTTCAGCCGGAGTTTGCCCCAGCCAAAGACCGACTCCGCACCATCCAGTGCTACCTGCTCACCAAGAGGGAGCGGCGTGGCCCGTGAAACACACTGCTCCAGAAGGGATGTAGTGGGGCCTCGTGGCCACACCTAAAGTTCTTTCATGTCTTACACATGGGGGGACCCATTCACACTGTCCACTGACACAAATAGACACACATACACACATGCAGTACGCACACACTCACTAAAGATACACATACTCAAAACCGTTTTAGATACCCTTGAGAGAAATTAAGTGTTTAATTTGTTTTGTTCAGAATTTGTGCTTAAACTCCATACTATCATATCATTTCAAATGGCTTTTAGAGGATTCTTAAAGGGCAAAGAAAGTTTGCTTCTCATCTCCTCTCCTAATCAACCTAAATAACCGTTCCATGTCTTCAGGTTTTCTGATGTAAGCTCATGATTTGCACTGGGTGGTGGATTGACCTGTGGACATTTCAATGACTTAAGCAGTGTTGTTCAGGCGCAGTGTGCATCGACAGTCACCAGCATTATGGCACTCATAAAAGAGTTCAGTGACTTCGGCGAAATGTTCGGCGAATTCTTGTTTGATCAAAACATACTAAACAAGAATCACCTGCCCACCGCATCCTGCACAACATTGTTCAGTCTTACTGTAGAATGCAACCTTTTCCAAATGGCCTGCAGACAGCCTAGTGTAGTGTTGGTGTTTAGGGGCCAGGCCTAGTTACCACAACGCTTTCATGTGTGCCAAATGAGGTGGCAGTATGTTCAGTTGGGCCTCCGATTCCTTGTATTGTTTCTGTTCTCATCTCCAGTCAGGCCTTTGTGCCCAGTTGTGTAGAGACAGGTGTGAGGGATGCCAATGTGCATTCAGGTTATTCTCAAGTCTGCACCCACCAACCACGCCCCTCTAGGCTGTAGGGCTGTTTATCTCACACACAACTAAATGCCATCGTGAAACTTCGCTGAATTAACAGTGACTTGCACAGTCCCATCCCCCTGATCATAACCAAGGCCCATCGCTGTCCCTGTCTGTTAAGCATGGAAAGGTGGAAAGGTGTCTCAGGCCACAGACCAGCATTTCTTTTTCTTTTTTTTTTTTCAATGATGTATGTCTGCCAATGTGGGCAGTAGCACAGTGTAAAAGGGAAGTTTACATTCACACCAAAATGACGGGGAAGTAATACAAATCCGGTTTGGTATTTTCTGTGAAGATGATTTTCACAATATGCAAATTGTTTTGGAAACTGAAATGGCTCATTTTTTTAAATGTGACAGAAATTCCTTTGTAACTGATTGTGTTGCATGGATTCGTGAGACTGAAAGCCACAACTCGACTGCTGCTGTTTTAACTTGAAAAGGGGTATTGGTCATCATTTTTGCACCCATTTCATGACCATTCCATGGATATGTGGGACCTAAAAGAGTCAAAATGTGATGTTCATGCATAACTTTAAAGAAATTATGTGCTCTTCTGTTTTCTCTTATTTAAGGAACTGAAAATAAAAAGCAATTGGTTGCCTTAGATCATACAAAAAATGACTTAATTTAAGATGATTTACAGTGTTGTATGTATTTAGACAGTGAATACATTTTTCATTGGCGCAGAAATTCAGTGTATCCATTGTCTTTGTACAAATATCAAAAGCTTGTTGGAAAATAAATACCAGGGTTTTTCATGCCCTGTGAGTGGAGGATTGTCATGAGTTTCTGATTGTGGAAATTGTCGGTTGGGGAGAACAAGCAAACAGCTTTATGAAGGAGGAGAGTTTGCATAAATGATGTAAGAAAATTTTGATCATAGTTTTCACCTCATGATATAAGTATAAAGTCTGCTACCTCGACTTTAAAACTTGATCAAACTTGAAAAGCCCTCTAAATCAGAATTTGGGGATGTTTCTTACTATGTTTTGCAAAGATTTTAGACAAGTTGGCCTTCTAGGCCACTGGCACAAATTTTCGAATCCCCCTCTCTGGCATTGGCGCCTCAGGTTTTCACCGCTGGCCGCAGAGCTCCGCCCTCCCATCTCTCTGGCTAAATTCATTTGATACTATTTTTAAAAAACTGGGTTTCCAAGGGAAACGTACTGACGCGTTGGCGCCATCACGTCCAAAAAGCGCGCCGATTGGTTACTAACTAGCCCGGTAGGATCTGGAGTGGCACAACTTTTTAGAGACACAAAATGGTATTCTAATGAAGGAAAAAAAACATGATTCGTGAGATTCCCATATAATGCTAAAGTACAGTCCACATAAATACAGATAGAAACGTGTCTTTACGAATTAGCCGGCAAGGTGCTCGGAGCTCCCTCTTATCTAACATTTAAGACTCTCTCCCAAGCCCAGTGTCATGTCCAAAACAATTTGAAGCGTCCCCCTCCTTCCCACCCGTCAATCGAGTACCCCAAATGGCCTGTAGATTAAAGGCGGTGCTACCGGAAAATTTTGAGAAAAATGTAAGCTTCTACAGGATCGGCATAGACTCCGTCTGGTCTTATGACATCGTGTCGCCGATTCCTAAAACTTGAGTCTCGACTAAGGTAAGCCTTTTCCATATAACCTTTTCCATCTGTCTGGTTTAATAACGTGAGCTTATAACTTCGAAATCGAAGCTTTATTTAGGCCTACACGTTCATCAATGCACTTGCTGGATTTATGCGTTTTGTTGTAAGAGGCCAAATAGTTTAATCCTGACAAGTGTTTTGTTGTTGTTGTTGTTGTTGTTGTTGTTGTTTGTTTGTTTCTTATTTTTTAAGACGCTATGTTATTTGTTAGAGGATTTCCTTTGATCCCTTTAGAGAAGCTCAGTGTGTCAAGTTTGTGGCTTGTTCTCTTGCACCTACATGCTAATTTGTAATATTGCTGTTCTATAAACAATAGTTTAGACGGCGAATGTGTTCAATGTTTTGGGTATTGGGCTAGTGTTTAACCTGACACGACCCGAACTATGTCTACAGAGCAATGTTTCAGGAGAGTAGGGCACGCACACTGCAGTGAAGTGTGTCGTGTGCTGTCCATGCAAGTTATCGGTGTCAGTTTCAGCACCATGGACAGGGATGTCCTGAATCGCATGAATTTAAAATGCTTCTTACTTCTGGTGTTGTGTGTCCCTTTCTGTGTCCACCCCAGCATGTAAACCAACCTCCTATACACTTTAGTCACTTTATCAGTACAAAGGCAGGGGAATGCTCACCCCACTTATCTTTTCCTTTTCTGATATCACCGGACGTTGATCTTCGTGAATTCAGTTCAAAATATTCTCGGTACATACCCTTAGTATAAATCTGGTGTCTGTCTAGAGCCCATTCTTCATGAAAACCATCATGCAGGAGATGCCATTCATGAATCGTGCACGGCCATTGTTGAATGGGAGCCAGTGTCTCAGTGAGGATGAAGCCCGCTCGCCTTGGCGTGAGACCGCCAGTCTCTCCGGGTTCTGTGTGCGTGTAAGGACCTTTGCGCGTGTGTATTGAACACCATATTCTCTGGCGACGTTGTGCGGTGAGCCTTGCATACTGCAGGCATCAAGAGAGCGACTAGATCTTTAGTTTAAAAGGCTCGTGTAAGAAAATCGTATTTTATGAGCTGCTCATTGGTTTGAAGGACTCTTGCTCTGCACTTTTAAAATGTAGATTCTGATGTAGGCTAATGAAACTCACTGCACTACAATGCAGTCTCTCTCTCTCTCTCTCTCTCTCTCTCTCTCTCTCTCTCTCTGTAGCCTATGCATGTACGTGCGTGAATGAGATGGTTGATGTAGACCTAGTGATACTGCAACTGTGAAATACCTCGAATAAGACACATTAGAGACCCACACAGGTCCCCCTTTGCCAGTATTGGCTACAAGCTCACATCCTAGTGTCCACAAATGTCAAAAACGGTTTAATCACGAGCACTGTAAGGTGGGAGAATCTAAACGTGACGTCAATGCTGGGTAGCTGACGTAGTCATGAAGGGTGGGGGCAGGGGGTTCTTACCCCCTCCTCCCAGCAGCACGCCTTAATTACAGCATGCGTGAATCTGTCCTCAATGCTAAGTGTATGAGAGGTTGTATTCAATAAGGCATGTTGTTGCTATTTTTAAAGATGTTTCTATTTATTGCCATCTGCCCTGTTGGCACAGGTGCTTGTTATTCCCACTAGTTACTTACCTATTACCCAACCGAGTAGGTGAGAATGTGCACCGTTTAAATATAAATTATAAAAAGCCTACACAGAAATACTGAATCTCGAAAGAATAATAAATTGAAGGAGTTTGAGAGATTGTGATATTAAGCCATTTTCCTGCTGATCTTCTGTCGACTGCTTGGCTATTGTAGAGAGGAGCATTTATATTCAGTACGCACCTCTGAGTAGATGTGAACGTGCATGTCATGCGTTACACGTAAAAAAAAGTCTCCCAAGGAGGGTTGTGAGTCTTTTTCTACCCTTGTGCTAAAAATAGCGTATGGAGTTTGATCGAGATCTAGAAATAGACGAGGGGTATCACGACTATAAAGACAGACTGATTTTCCAGAAACAAAAACAATGGGAAGATATGGAATGTTGTAGTTACGATGTGCCTCAACAGTAATTCTTGGACATACTGTATTTAATCGTTGTATATACATGTGTTTTTATTTTGGGTAATATTCCCCCAATGTGGGTGAGAACATGTAGGCCATGCAAAATGTACCAATCCCATTTTTGAGATCCATACTAATGCAAGGGACTTTTTAAGCACAGCTCATTCTTTCTAGTCCTTTAATAACTGCTCTCTCTCAGTAGTGGTGCAAATTTTGAGCAGTCCCACGCATACGAATGGCCGAGATGTGATCTTTATTAAACCAGCAGAGCATGACCAAAAGCCAAAGGACTTGGCGATATCAACAGAGTTCGATCAGGTAGGAACGGATAACTGAGTGGAAATGTAAGGAGCTGTCCACGCCATGTAGTGCTGAATACAGTAGATGCTGCAAAATATCCTACATTATCCATAACAGGATGGCCTGTCATTGTATTTGCTTGTTTCGGGCATCTAATCTAACGTAAGTTGTCCTTTATACTGAGGAGAACTACATCTAAAATAAGAAAACGTCTGTCAGTGGAGATCAGTGGGCTAATGGCGGTACGTTTCAAGCAGTCACTAACATTTTTTTTATTAGTTTCATTTTCATAGGCTCTTCACAGTTGTGTAGGTGCTCACCATGACTTTTCTCGGGCTTTTCATACAACAGCTTAACCTTATTCGTTGTAGTCGATCAGCTTTATTGCTTTCAGTCCCTGATTATTGGAGCAGGATAATCCAAACGCAACCACACATGCAGCGATTGAGCAGCAAGATTGTTGTCCAGATAAGACGACATTTTTGTAGTAGACAGCAATGTTGCTCTGGCTCATATAGTGAAATGAGGTAGCTATAAGTGTGCCCGCCATACTTTGAGGAGATCCTTACCAAACATCCACGTGTGAACATCAATAAATATCATATTTTGGGAAATAGAAAACGCCAGTGTTCATTAATGAGCCTGTTTGCCATGTTTGACCGAAAGGATGAAGTGAAGCTGGGTAAGCTAATGTTGGGTAATTCATTTCTGGCGTAGGGTTTGGTTGGGAACGGCGCAGCTTCTGGAGTCGTGACTGCTAAAGTGAGTAATGCGCGTCGGCTGCGTCAGTAGAGGCGAGCACTGTGCTCCGGAGACAGATGGAGGGAATCGTGACTGACTGGAGACATCCACAAATCAGACGGCAACCCAATCAAAATCACATCGAGGGAAATGAAACAAAGCTTAACATGTTATCTCTTGAACGTTTTAAAGAAAGCTCTCGCCACTGACCTTCAGTCCAGGAGCTAATTTTAACACATTGAGAAAAATGAAAAGGAGAAAGGGAGTGAGGAGTGGTGGTGGTGGTGGTTGGGATAGGGGGGGTGGGGGTGGGGGGCGGTGGGGCACTTATGGTTCTATGAAGGGAGGAGGAGGGGGGCATCCAAATATAGATCCTGATCCTCCAACTCGGTGAATTAATGTCCATATTCTATGAGACAGGGAATGCTGGGCTTTTGTGATATTTTCAGACACTGAGCAGGAATCTGTAGAAACCTTGCGCGATCGACCATAGGATATTTTAAAACACGGTAAGTGTAATCTATCTATTTATCCTTTGAAATTATTTTATCCTCGAAATGTCTTGAAAGGACTTGAATAGCTATAATATGAAATCATTATCATTTCAGTGTTCCTATGGACCAAGGCATATTAGCCCACAGGATTACTATAACACAACATTGATTCTTGTGTTGGTCGAGAGTGATCAGATTTCATGATTATAATATGCTGTTGGAGGCTATGGGAAGTGTCATGGTCTTGTATCACATTTTAGTGTAGTGATTGTCATTACTGGTACATGATGTCCTAAAGCATCTCATAGTGTATGAGTTTTGTACACATTTTCACATTTTGTGACTTGCACATAGCATTCGCACAATCTACTTTCCTTTCTTTCTAATTTCTTCTTTTTTCAAAAAGGGGGGTTCCAATGGTAGAAAGACACCGATTGGTGGGTGACGACTTTTTATATGCTCCAATGAAATCCTTTGCTGCTCTCTATTTACTGTGAGCTGAAGCAATGTAATCTTCTTCCGTCGGTAGATCCATCGGCTGACAACAGTAGATCGGCTTTCCCGAGGGCGACGTTACCTATAAGAATATGTGCCTCTGTAGTAATATAAGAACCCCACACTTAGGCTTAGCAGATGAGGAAATGACCAGAGAGGAACCAAGAACATCGCTCGTGAGAGAAGGATTGAGGTGATTCAGGTGGATATCTGTTAAGCTCGCTTGAATGACATCTCGGGAAAATATCGTTTTACGGTGTGAGATGGAGCCACGGATGCAAAAGAGAAGCTTTGGCGCTCAGGAGTGTTGGATATACAGAATACATGTTAACAATAACTGAAAATCACTGCGACGAGCCCATGGATATTTCTTTTTTCTTTTTTTTCTTTTCCCACGGAATCAACTGGATTTTGGAGCACCTGTCCTTTGCGAATCTTTTTGCGGTCTGGGCTTGCTGTTCTAAGCAATCAAATGGGAAGCCCTTACCCCAAAAAGCATTTGCGAAGGATACATACAGCTATTATGAACTTCACTTAGTCAAAAATGATAATGTTGAAGGTGGTGATGATATGATGACGACAGTGATGCACGACATTAATTGAACACTTATCTTAAGTAAGCAACGTTCCAAAAGTACCCATAATACCGAACTTGCACTGTTGTACAAAATTGTATTGTCACATGTGCTCGGGCGTATTTTCAGTTACCAAATCTTGAGAAATTTCACAAGAAGTTTAGTAGGCTAATTATTTTTTGAAGCAACTCATCTCAGGGGGCCACTGTCTCTCTGGAAAAGTGACTGAGCATTTGAGCTGTCAATAAATAAAACAAAGTGACATGATGTGTATACTTTAAAGACATGTGATAGATGAGTAAAGGATATGTTTGATATAAATCTGTTATGACATGTAACCTAATCATTTTCTTTTGTTTACACTTAACTAAAGTGTATGAGTTGCAAGCTTGCTGTCAATATTATGTTTATATCGAGAACAGATACAGTAAAGTACACAGGCTATAGGCTATTCCAACAGGGGTGTGCTTTTCAGAGGTGTTTCACATGGAATGGATTTTAAGAATACAACTTTGTTATTCAATACTTTTGTAATTTGTCATAACACATGTAGAGCATGCGTAATGTGCTTTAAAGATAGCCAGTCTTACCTTTCAGGAGTAAACAAACCAATAAAACACTCAAAAAGACCTAAAATATTGTACTTATCAACACAGTGAGAAGAGTTTCATTATAACATATCTTTCCTGGAAAATGCTATGTTATAAAAGAAACTGATTATTGGTCTGATTTACTGTACATAGAGAATGCACAATTTATGACTGACGTTGATTAAGACTTGTGTGTTCCCTTCTTTACTTGTGTGTTACACATGTGTACCCTAAACTCTTTTTGTGTAAATTATATTCCTAATAAACATTATAAAACATTTTCAATAATATATGTGTATGTTTTGTCATTGTTTCTGCCTTACAATTTAAGGAAATTTAAAACAACCAAATGCAACTCCTCCGACAACATCCACCTGATTTGTTGCAGGTGTATTGAAGTTGTGCGGCGGTCTGATTTGTTGCAGGTGTATTGAAGTTGTGCAGCGGTCTGTTTCGGAATATACCTGATATCTAATGTAGGGACTAGGCTGCTGACTGTCTCGTGATCTGAAATAAAGAAAGTGAGGTAAAAGTAAGAGTGAAGAATATAACTTTTTTTCTGCCAGACACAACAATGTCTTTATAATATCAAGCATTCACAGGACCTGGAATGTTTTTTTTCCAAATGGATGTTTTAAGGCAAATACATCACCGATTCTAATTAAGTGATTTACAATAGAGATTAGTAGCTCAGGCCTTTACTGTGTTTATATGTTTGTCTATTGTTCAAATTACTTTTCAGACATCTCTTATCCTTCTTATGTGATTCTCTAACACCTTGGTGTCCCTCCTTGATCACAGATTATTGTTTACTCTATAATATTGCTTAGCAAGAGAACCTGATTCATTAAAGAATAATACAATAAAGGTCATTACTGGATCCTGACGTACACAGAAGTCTTTATGGTGCAGCTTTGCTGGCGTATTTGCAGGTGTTCTCTCTTGACTCTACTTGTTAGAGGATCTGATGTACATTCAGATTTTCATTCATCACCTCAATGATTTAAATGCACTTGGTCAAGTAAACTAAACCCATTGCTAAATATTAAGAGCTTTACAGAAGAACAAGGACAAAGCACATATTGTATATTATTGTGTGCCTCATAGAATTAGTATTAGTGTTTTTTGTCAAACCATTTAACTGCAAATTTGAAAGCCCAGACAGATGAAAAGAAAGCACATATCATTTCAATACAATTACCAAGACTTTTTTCAGCAATGCCCCCCTGCCATTCTGTTTTCCTGCTTCCTGCGCCTGTGTGCTGCTTTGCAGAGTCAACGGCTGCCGCTTTTTAAGTCAATACGAGCCCGACCTATGTCTGCTTCATCATACACAACACATTTATTTAACAGCTTCTTGGAATCATGTAGGCCTATTTTGCAGTCAGGGTTCTCTGAAGTTCAATAATCAATTAAACCCCTATAAACTGCAATTCTTCTTTTATACTACTCACTGTGCATTTCAGGTGAGACCTGTGATAAACTTTGCAGTGTGTGCAATTCAGGAGATTTGTGTGTCTGTCCTTCAGTAGTTAATCTCTGGGACATTACAACAGATGTGTAACTTCATTGTTAAATATGCTGATAAAGAGTGGTACCAGTATAGCTGTAAAATCAACTGGAACATGGAACAAAAGATAATTCTGCCGTTAGCTCTGATGACTGTGAGCACACAGTATGTCTAGAGCCTACCATTTTGTGGTTATGTTCATAAAGCTTTTATTTCCCAGTCATGTTTTAAGTTAGCTTTGGTTATTGAATATGTGAAGATGGTACATGGTAATATTGTTTGTTTTGTCTTCTTCCATTCTTCACAACTAATAAATAATACATGTTTTACACAATGCTAACAGTGTCTGACATCTATGTCTAAGTATCTGTTTTCCATGATACCTGAACTCATTCTGTTCTTGGGAACCTGGACAAACATATACCCCGATACGCTTGCATACACACACACACACACGCGCATCCATGTATCCACATAAACACATGCATGCATATACACACACACACACACACACACACACAAACACCCACACACCCACAGAGAGAGGGAGAGTCCCCATACATATAATTAC
>JASCIP010000264.1:18813573-18823781 GCA_034783695.1 Sardinella gibbosa
GTGTGTGTGTGTGTGTGTGTGTGTTTGTCAAAAAGGGAGAGAGAGAAGGGGGGCAGTGGTGATAGAATCTACCCCAGGCTGGCCATTCTGGCTGTACAATAACAATATTTTGGTTACCACTGTGTCTTGAGCAACTGAATGACTGAACAAACGGGTTGTAAAAAAGAACACATTTTATTTTTTTTATTTGGGTATGAAGTTCAGTACAATCTCTTGAATTAATAAATGACTTTTTTTTTTTTTTGGAAATGTAAGGAAACAATTTCACAGCAGTGACCTTATTGTTATTCAGTGGTCTACACATGAGACATCAAAACTGACAAAGATTTGGTGTGAAAAGGACTCCATAAAAGTCCACCACTAAAGAAATCTCTTGTCCTTCAGAAATAAAAAGAAGAAGAAATGAGAGAGAGAGAGAGAGAGAGAGAGAGAGGGAGGAAACAATGCTGATGTACACTCGTCATTAGGTAGCATGTCTACACGCATGTGATTGCAAATAACTACGCCAGTGTTATGGCCTATGGTAACCACTGCAACTGGGGGCATCCAGCGCAATGCTACCAGTTGCAGCAGAACGAGCGCTTGGCACTGAAGTAATTACCACATGGAAACAGGTACATGTACAGCCTAATGGAATGTACATTGTTCCCCCGATAGCTCTCGCCTTGAGAAGACACGGCTTTGAGCTTTTCAACACTCCGGTGGCTCAATTATTCATTGGGTGACAGTAAAGCACATGGATATAGAAATGTTATTTTATGAGCTGTCAAGTTAAGTACATTGTCTTAAAAAGCCAGTTTAGCCAGTCAGCCTTGAATCGCCCCACTTGCAATTCATCCTATAAATTTTGCAGTCCAGTGTTTTTTTTTTTTCTTTTTTTTTCTGTTTTGGATTGACAGCCATGAGTTATACGGTTGAGAGGAATGGGCTGAGGTGTTACTGGATCATGTACTTCAGAACGACACACAACAAGGGTTCCAGTTTTCAAATCATTCAAAATATTTTAAGTCAAAGAAATGGAAACAACCACACCCACCCAACCCTACAGTATTTTACACTACCAAAGGAAACAACTGTCTGTTTTTCTTCCCGTACCGTATTTTACAAATGAAATCAAATCAAAACAGAGAATAAGGGAAACAATGGTTTACATTTGAGCTACAGTCTACTTGGACAGGTGTGGGAGAAATAGGCTTTTAGTGGTACAACTCTAAATGATGTTATGAAGGTTGTAGTGAATGTTGGGTGACAAAAAAACCATCCTCTGATATGTGATGTATAAGGAGACAAACATATTGTACCACATGAGGTTAGCACAGGGGTTCAATATGCGGGACAGTGGAAAATGGTTAGAAACATATCATGAAATACAGTTAAAAAAAGCAATGATAAAGATTAAATATAATGGACACAGATAAGTATCATGGCACAAGTACGATACCAAGTACTCAATAGTGTTTGAGTATATAGGCCTAGTCTATACTAAATATATCTTTGTTTATTGTTTGTCAGTGCTCTCTTCAGTGAAATGTTTTTAGGACAGGTCTGCCAGCCATGATAGGTTTAGTTTCCATGGTTACCCTAACATTTTATTTTTAACCTCTGAAGTTATTTCACATTGTTATTCATCTGGCTTGAAAGGGACCTCTGACAGTTTGGTGTATAAATGAGTCCCCCTTGACCTCATCAACTGCATGTGATTCAGAAAGAACTTAAAGGCGTCCTGCATTATTCACCTCCGTTCTCAAAGAAAAAGAGGTACTTATCATCTGCATGTCTAAAGACCTCTCAGACCAGTCTTCATTCCTTAGGGTGCCATTTATTGACATTTCAAATAAATATCAATTATTTAAATAATAAATGTTACTGATTTTAGCCTTTTTCCATCTTGAAATAACAAGGTTATTACATTATTGCTTCAAATAGTGTCTCTGTAGACTTCTTGAGCCTTTTCAAGCCAACAGGGAGGGTTGTGCAATTGTGTGTACAAAACGAAAGGATCAAGACCTTTTGCAATTCTTATGTGGATCTCCCTTAGCAAAGTGCAGATTTTTTTTACAGAGCATTATCCACACTGTAACCCAGGCTAAAGTGTTAAATATGAATTATTGAGGGTCTTTTACTTGAGGCCCTCAAATGGGACAAAGGACCAAACTATGAGCCCATCTAGACTGACAAATTAATTTCTTAAACAACACTGTATAGTCTTCCACACCACATTCCTACTCAGAACATTCTCACTTTTCAAATTAAATTGGATTAGACACTTTGATTGTTAAATACCTTACAGCCAAAAGTCACTACCGACATCATGTTGCTATACTTAAAGCAATCTTGCTCTGGAATTTGATCACATCAGTGCCACACACAAGACAGGGCAGTGGCTTGTCTATATTGTGTTTAATGTCCGGTTTTAGTCTGGTTTTCCTGTTTCGTTTGGTAGCATATTGCTCTGCAATAAAAGTACAATTTGCTGCTTTACTTCATTTCTCACAACATCCACTTATTTTCTTAGCTTTGACAGAGAATGATGAATTTCAATTTCAAAGTCTGGCTTTTATCCCATAATGGGCTTGCACAGCAGTACAAAAAATAAATGAATAAAAAAAAAACATCTAAGGGGAATATCAGGAGGGTTTGAAAACCAAGAAAACTATGAAAGTGATTGGATGTCTGCAACAGAAACACATAATGTGTGAAACACTGATATGTCAGTACTGAATATACAGTAGGCCTATGTTACTATAGGAATGCTCATGTGTCATGTTTTCATCCATTTGTGCGGTACAAATGGCATTTAGTGCGATTCAGTAGGTAGTTCTGTCTTTTCCTTATAAAGTCCACAGCTGGGGCATACTGGAGCCAGCCTGAAACTAGTTTTTCTTCACAGGCAACCATCCAATGTACAGTATATGACCATGACTAACCTAATATTAGGTTGGTTACACATATGTAAAACTATAGATTTTACCTCCATACTGGAAAATATATTTTGAAAAGGTAAGGGATTCTGATAGCCTAGTTGCAGTTATGATTTATGTTATGGGGTTTACAGATGCAGCACTTTCTATATGAAAATAGCAGCGTCAGTGTCTCATAAATCTTGGAGAGCGTGTGTGTTTTGAGCCGTAATGATTTTTGATTTCCAAAAAGTTACATTGCTGGACACTAATGTACAGACATATTAGGTAAACCATTCTTTCCCCCCTACCAAAAACAAACAAAGCAAAACAAAACAAAAACAAAACATAAAAATTGATAAGTGCTGATTGAAAAATCATTTTTCCCTTGATTCAGCCACTACATATATTTTAAATAAATAACTTTTGTTTTGTAAAGACACTTGTTTAAAGAGTACATACATCCTCCCAATGACATTGATAAATGTAGTCTCTCTCCTTTGCACTAGCCCACCTGTTGTTTGACACAGTAGGATTCTGTCCATTGGTTGAAGTACTCCTACATTTGATGATCCTAATCTCGCCTCTGAAATAACATTCATGTGATCCTTTAAAGATGGACCACACCTTGACATCTAAATGAAACCACCAATTTTCTACAAATTTAGTAAGACACTAAATTCTTTTTTTTTTCTCTTTTGATTCCACTACCTCTTCCAAACACACACAGTCCTACGCCAACCCGTTGTTTGCCACTCGTGACAGACTAGATTTGTGTCTCTTGGACATTGTCTTTTGAGCTGGCCTGGATTAGTAAAGGTTCATGCGCAGACGTATGCAAGGAGCTGATCGTGGGGCCATGGTTGTAAGGGGGCTTATAGGAATTGTAGTGATTGTAGTGGTCATGGCCCAGTGGGGGCAGAGTCAGGTGGTTCTCTAAGGAGGGGATCCCCGTCAGCTCCTCATCAACGTTTATGATCTCTATGGTTTGGGTGGGACCGTCGGGATCCTGCAGGTGATGCTGCTTTCGCATCTTGTAGAAGATGATGAGCATGACGGCGGCCATGAGTGTGATCGCTACAAAGCAGCCAATGATGATCTTGGTCGTCTTCATTACCTCGTCAAGCCCATCGACACTCTCCGCGTCGATGTCCGTCACAGGGATGGTGTAGGCTCTCTCCGTGGCAACGGGCGTCCCCCTGGTTGTGGAGGACGAGGCCCAGCTGTTGGCCGGTTGTACGGGGGTCCTGCCCTCATCAATTGACTCGATCATTTCGACAGTGACTGTGGTGAAGTAGGTGACGCCGCTGTTCTCCATGGACGTGACGTTCAGAAATGCTGAGGCAGACGTGTTGCCTGCCATGTTGACAACTGTGCACGTATACCTCCCCGTGTCCGCCATTGACACATTGGAAAAGACCAGCGTCCCATCATTCAGAACAGAGATTCTTGAGGGGAAAGCCCCAAAATTTATTATGGAGCCGTTAGGCGTCTGCCAGGTGATTGAGGTCCACGTGTTTGTTCCACATCTGAGCTCTGCAGACATCCCCTCTGTTACATTAAGGTCTGATGGGGGCTCCGCTATAATAGGAGCATGACATTGAAAGTAGCTCTGGTCAAGGTCTCCGATGTATCGTCCTCTGTAGCTAGTAGGAGAATAGCAGCGGGCACAGCAGCTAACGTTAGCTGGCGCGACCTCCTTCAGCCACCAGCTAAGCCAAAGTATATCGCAGTTGCAGTTCCAGGGGTTGTGGTGTAGGTGCACCCTCTCCAAGCGCTGCAGGGGGTTGAAGAGCTCGTGTGGGAGGAGGGTGAGGTTATTGTGGGCCAAGTTGAGCTCGATCAGCGACTGCAGGTCGTCAAAAGTGTTCCTCTCGATGGTCTGGATCTGAGCGTGCATCATCCATAGCCGCTTGAGGTTGGTGAGCCCCCGGAACGAGCCAGGCTGGAGCACGGAGAGCTGGTTGCCCGACAGCTCTAGCTCCTCCAGCCGCTCCAGGGGCAGGGTGTTGGGGATCTCCTTGAGGTTACACATGCCCAGGTTGAGATAGCGTAGATTGCTCAAGCCTTTGAACGCCGCCTGGGAGACATAGGAGAGCCGCTTGAGCTCGCCCAGGTCAAGCCTCTGCAGAGATGGCAGCCGGTTGAAGGCGTACGCATGGATGCTCTCGATGGGGTTATTCCGTAGCCACAGCTCCTTCAGCTTGGACAGGTACTCGAAGGCTGCATTGGGAATGGTAGTAAGGCGATTGTCGAAAAGCTCCAGCGTGTTGAGGCTGGCGAGTCCATTGAACGCGCCGATCTCGATGCTGCGAATGTGGTTCTTGCTGAGCTGCAGGACTTCGAGGTGCCGCAAGTGCTTGAAACTGTCCACTTTGATGACCTGGATGAGATTGTCCTGGAGGTTCAGGTAACGCGTGTTTGTGGATATGCCATCAGGCACGTCCCGCAGTCCTCGGCGTGTGCAGATGACCTTGCTGAACTGGTTGCTGCAGGAGCACACTGACGGGCACGTCTGGGCCCGGACCAACCCTGCCACCACCAACAGCTGGAGGAACAGCAGCAGCACGAAGAGGGGATCAGACACGGCTCCTTTCCATCTAGGACCTCTCATCATCTGCTTCCAATGGTAAGAGGTCATCTTGTTCAACATTCATAATTTATCAGCTGCTGTTCCTCGCTCTCCAAATCTCTGGAATTGGACCGTCTGAAAACAAAATAGAATAAGGGTTAATATGAATTGCATGATCAATGTGCTAGTTACAGAATTATATTGCAGATGGTAATGGTAATATTGTTGGCAGTTACATGTGGCATCTAGGCAAACCTTAATGTATGGTTAATTTTTTCATGGTTCAGACAGTTAGTTTGTTGACAACATAACTAATGATGATTTAATAGTTTAACAGCCCTTTCAATAACATTGTCCAAATCAGGGGAAAATAGCATTGAAAAAGCATTGTTCTTTTAAAGCCGCATCTACCTAGGCCAAGACCTCGTAGTCAGAGGCCGAGGCAAATACAACAATATTCTAGTAGCCAGAGGCACACACAACAATATCCATCCTTTTGTTCAAGACAAATGCGGTTTCATATCTGGATGTTTCTCACTGCACACATTCCTCCTCTAACTGCACATGAATTGTGATTAGGCAGCCTGCTGAGAGAGAGCCTGCTCTTGACACTCCACATCGGGAAACACTGCGATCAAATACTTGCTGTTAAGTACAAGCAGCCCTAACAAAAAAAAGGATGAACAGCAGAGTGCTCCCCCTCAGTGATGGATATTTACACGTCATGCCTCGCAGTTAACATCAGGCCGTAAAGACTGGCGCTTTGTGTGCGATTCCATGGTATGTTCCCCCAGAGAGGAAGTGTGTGGTCTCACAGGTGTTGTTTTTAAACCCATTAACGGCAGATTAAATGAGAGCCTTTGGCCACAGCAGATATTCCACTCAGATGGATATTCCACCAAATCAGATAAGACTGCACCCAGTAAATCTAAGGCAGAACTTACTGCGGCAAAAACAGCGGCACTATGAATTTATGTTGATTTAATCTTACTACTCGATGGATGGGAGTTTGCATCTGTTGAGGTCAAAATCCTTGACACTCTCTCAACTTCAAGCATTTATCTAAATCAGCATGCCTATGCTTTTACTGCAATGAATGTGGAAATGCTATTATCACTTATCACTGTTAAAATGGGGGACCAGGCCCTTCATATTGTGATTACATCTACTGAGAAAGTGACAGTTCACAATAAAATATTGTTGTTGTAATAGAGGCGTGGGGACTAGATAATAGGACAGAGACTGATGTCCAACAGGCATGGTTGACCCAGTTGAAAATGACAAGTTGCATGCCATAATACAAAAGCTAAAACCAGCGTACTCTCACTGCAGGTGCACAAGCTCAGATGGCAGGTGCGCAACGTTTTGAAATACAATAGAATCACACACAAAAAAAGGCCCCTACAGGTCTAATGGAAACAAAAGAAAAATTCTCCCAGGTCATACTGACATTGAAAGTGTGTCATAGCCGCAACATGCCCATAGATAATCTCTCAGAATATACTGTACTGTACATAGGGCCAAATCTAGCGTCCACTATATATAGTGGAATTATTTAATCAGAGGCTTTAATTGAAAGTGTGTTTGCTAGAGGTGCATCATAGCTATAAATTGCAGGGTTGTTGAAAACGAGTGATGAGAGGGAGATTAAATGGGAGACTAATTTCCCTGTATGTTAGGAGAGATACTCAAACACTGGTGTTAAAACAATTTTAACACACTAGCATACGCTTCCCCCATTACTATAATGAAACAATCTGATGGAATTGCAGCCAGGCTTTCCAGCGGCACCTGTCTCAGCCTCAGCAGGTGCGTTAAAATGCAGGGGGCTCTTAAGCTCAAGCCAAGCGCTCCTATCAGTGGTGCTAAATACTGTGGCACCATCTAAACACCAGACAAACACACAGCATGCTCACAGGCACTCACAGACAAAATATAATAAATAAATAAATAAATAAATAAATAAAAATGACACATGGCCAAAGCACAAGCACACCCGGAGCAGATTTATGAGAATAGGACCATTCGCGCTGTGCACTGTGACACTGCATTTGTCATGTATTTAAAGTCCTGATTACACCTGCATAATCTTAATGACACCGGACATCTTCACACAACAATGGCAGCCATTTGAGTATTTAAAATGTGATCAAACACACTGTATCCTCTTTGTCAGAGTCATTTGGATTACAAGAACCAATGAATGCGCCAAAAAAAAAAGAAAAAAAAGACAGCTTGAATTTGGCTGTAGAATTTGCTTGAGAGCTGTAAGAGCTGTAACCTTACACAGAGGAAAGCTGCTGAGGATTACAGTGAACAAAAACAGCTTAGACCCCTGGACTAAGGACGCACAGACACCGCATATAAGGTCAATATACTGCCAGAGAGTGGCTCATAAAATGATTACCCACTTTTTGCCGCTCGATTTCCACAGCCATAACAAACAAATACTGAGAATGTTAGAATAAATGAAAGCTGAGAACTGAGGTGAAGACTGTTTTAAAGGGAAGGTCATGCACATTGCAATAAACCTGTCTGTTAAATCTGTGTTGACGTGTACTTATTGCACATTACTGCAGTGCTGACAGAGAGTTTGAGCTGAGGCAAATGGTGTGAAAGCATAGTAATGAAAGGTGTTTGCCACACATTTTTGGCCCTCTACGCTCTCCATTTTTATTCATTCTTTGGGAATTGCTAATAATGAAGTGCGGAAATTTACAGCCAGGTCCGCTCTGTGATAGACAGCCAGCCAGAGAATCTGGGCTGGGCTTTTCATACGACTGGGTTCATTTTGGTGGCAAAACCTTGCACTTCACCACTTCAGCATTTTCTCTGTGACCTGGCCTGTTAGACCAAACCTACAAGCTCCAAAAGAAGTATGATTCACCCTCAAGTAAACTCTTAAAGAGCTTACTTTCCCTTTTTTTTCTCACACCGTTGCTTACTTGCAGAGGAAACCAATACATTTGATGCGTTAAATCCCTTTCAGAGTTTAAGTCAGTGCAATCCACCCTTGCTATGGTGGAAGACTGAGCCTATACCCCTCTCTCAGAATTTCCTTTGAGAAAGCAGCATAAATATTGTCATTAATTCATGCCAACCAGTTTGGGGTTTGCATTCAAATCAAAGTGCCAAATACACACAAAACAAATAAAGTCATTTAATTGACCTACTGTACAGCAAGCAGCTTTTAAACTTTTTTTTTTTTGTCACTAGCATGAAGAGAAAATTCAACAATTTGCTGAATACTTTTAATAAAATTTTTTTCGTCCAGTTTCCCCCCACACAAACTAAGTCAGGTCCTAGACAGCTTAATTTGCTATGGCAAGCCCTATTTACCTTATAATTTATTTCATTCCTTCCTTTGTTTTGCTTCCCTGTGACATCAGTGGCAGCCCATCCCTCAGTGAGAACAAGTGAGTCAGAGGTGGCATGAATGTGTACATGTACATCCCTTTCCTAGTCATGGTCTGTGGCAGTCCTCCCGTGGCAGCCACCAAGCGCAGAGACTGACACCCACATCAATTACAGGCAAGCCAATCCTGTGGTTGTGACATAAAAATATAGGCTAACGGCAAGACTGACGAGGGTTCTCACTACTTGAACCTGCCCGGTGCGTGGTGTCCAGGTTAGTGTCTGCACTGGCGCCTGCACTGACTGAAACGAGGGAGGGGGGAGGTTTAGGCAAGCTTTGATGAATGCACATAAAAGCACCGTGTAAGGAACACTTTGTCTTTCATAATGTTTAAGTCCCTACAAAACACAGTGAGCGGCGATGGGCGTTTGAAGGTCCATCATTAGGGTGGTGGGGTTTAAACGTGGCGTGGCTCCTCAGTACCTGTCAGAGGGAAATGCATGGCTTTCAAAGCTTTCCGCATCTCCTTGCTGCAGTGGGCAGTGTGCACGGGTAAAACATATGCTTATTTAATGGAGGTTCAGGGGAGGGGGACCAAGACCTGTGTTTTGCATCTCTTCCCCTTTATTTTCTTGTCAAAACGAAATACGTACAGCTGCACCATAATCATACACAACATAGTACGAACAGTATTAGTAAACATCTCCAGACATCTAAAACTATTGCTTTCTAAGGTGATTTAGACTATATTATTTTGCACATTCATCTCTAGCTCTGACAAAGGAAAGAGGCAGGGCAGAGTCTGGAGTTAAGTAAGGAGGAGGAGGAGGCTCTACTATGATTTATCTAAAAGTCTAACTCTATAAGAGCAAACATTAGCAAACATTAAAAGGCTGCTTCATAAATACAGTTAGATGTTTTCATAATAGTGCTCTGTGTCCTACTTTACACAATGTAATTTCATACACAGTGACAGTAATGTAAGAGCAACACATGAAATACGCTTAAGGCCACTAATCATTTAATGCAGTCAGTTCTGTAATAGATTGGCTATGGTGTGGGAACACTGCACCAAATTACTGTAATACAACACTGAGTTACACTAGGTCACAATTGCCTGTGAGAAATATGCAAACAAAACAACAACAACACAACAACGAAAAGTTCTGACATTCTTCCAGTCTCCGGTACAGCATTCCTCGAGGTCCTCTGGCCAGAATGCAACCCCCCCCCCGACACACACACACCCACACACACCCACACACACACATGCACACGCGCACACCCACCCACACACACACACACACACACACACACACACAAACACTCAGACGTAATTAGGCTCAGGTGGTGGCTAATGGCCTAATCATGTATGTGGAAG
>JASCIP010000264.1:18916128-18926407 GCA_034783695.1 Sardinella gibbosa
AGCTTTATTTATGATTAAAATATTATTCCAAATTGAGAGACCCCCACATATTTTGATTTTGTTGTTTTTATGGGAGCCATGCCCTTGGCTATGGGAGCTCAGCTCCCATTGGCTCCCACGTAATTCGAACACTGATACTAACTAACTTATACTAACATATAATACTAATAATAGAAGGCTTTGTTGTGTTATTACATTAGGTCACCTAGCATGTTCCTGTGTGAACCATCTTGTTTTCTATTTTTTTTGTATTTAGCTGTCATTCTAAAGACACTGAAGGTGTATGACCAGACAAGAATGTTACTCATAAACACGGACATAATAGACTCTCACATTCACTGTTGTTGAAAGACTGTTGTGAGAGGTTGCTTCTAGAGCAAGGGATTCACAAACAGGATTTTGTAAGAACACACATTTCCAGTAGCTTTAGAAAATGAATGCTGCGATGTCTTGAATACTTGAAGCAAGTCTTCTCCAGCCATGGTTTCTGTTGCTAAAAATTGCTTTGTTGACAGAAAAACAGACTAGCGAGCCAATCCAACTGACTGTGTGTAACTATATCATCTTTCACTGACAGAGCCTAAATATAAATTCCAACAAGCAATGTTATGTTGAAAGTTGGAAGAAATGAGGCGGTAGGGTTGCTATTAGTTTACACAGGCGTCTTCCACAGTTTGCTGCACAGGAAGAGCCCCCTATTTGTGAATAGCTTCCTAAAACAACATGGCCATGTAATGTAATTTGCAAAAGTTGCCATGCATGTCGTCATCACACACTCAGTGGGCTGGTCACCATATTTTCAGATGTTGTTTTCTCTCCTTCTCTGTGCCTTGCAGCCAGGCTGAGGTCCAAATGCTCCCCTACTTTCTTCCCGTGCGCCAACGGCCACTGTATCATCGGGCGCTTCCACTGCAACGGCTTCCCAGACTGCACAGATGGCAGCGATGAGCTCGGGTGTGGTGAGTGTCCCATCAGAACTGTCGGGGAGTTCCACACTGAGCCCTGCCCAGGCACCCATCCAGCCTGCTCAGAACAAGCGCACAGATAATCCCCCCCTCCCGTCCCCTCTCTCACACACACACACACACACACACATACACACACTCACGCTCAAACACACACATACACACACCCAGCATTGTCATCTTTCAGTATGCGAGGATGACCCACTTTTGCTCATCAACTTTAATGGCCCATTAAAATTGTCTGTAAATCTGAAATTGTCTGTCAGTCCATCTGTCATGTCCTGTTGCCCAAAGAGCAGATCACCAGGTTTACATTCCAGGGAGCAGTTAACACCAATAAGACTCTCTCTACCTGAGCTACAGATGGTTTATGATGAAAAAGAAAGGCTTACCTGCTTTTAACACCTTACACTTTGTTCTTGTGTTATTAGAGGATCCTGACCTCTGTGTAAGTGCCAGCCGCTTCCACTGCAACAATGGCCACTGTGTTCACCGCAGTTTCCTGTGCAACGGTGAAGACAACTGCAGGGACAACAGTGATGAGGAGAACTGTGAGGTCACCACAGGTACTCATGGCAGCTGCTGACTAATATGCATTCACATGGGGTGAAAAACAACTTGGTTTGTGCCATAGTACAAACAGTATGGTGCTTCTGTTTTAGCATTTGAGTTACTGTATAAACCTCTACTCTTTTGTCTCAAAGCAGTGAGGTGAGAATAAGTCATCATTTTAATGGTGAATGAAAAAAGATGTTCTTGCTATGTAATTATTGTGTTTTTCTTGTCTTGTATATATAAGATGAACAGCATTATCAATTCATGGTTGTTTTTTTTGATGTCAAAACGATGTATAATTAATGGAGTTCTATTGGTCTCAACCAAAGCTTCCGTCCCAACTATTATGCTTTTTTGTGCTGTTTTGATGGCCATCTGAGGGACCGGCTGATAGACAAGAATGGAATTTGGGGCAAACTAGGTCCCTCTTTTGTGGATTTGCAAAGTAAACAGTATTCAGTTGAAATACCACACCACTTACTCACTCTAGGTATATTACTCAACGGGAAGGCAAACAGCCCAGTCTCATGGCTCACAACATTTTGCTGAGCTGCAGTTGGTGCCCCCACCGTTGCCGAAAGCGAAGGGTTTTGATGTATGGGGGAGTGCACACAGCCATCTCCTCTCACATGTGAAAAACGAATAGCTGATCGAGGCTCTACATGACACGATTTCACTTCGCCAATCTCGGCCAATGTTTATGGAGCCCGATGGGAACCATATTTTAAAATGACAAGTCAATATAACGGCGTAGCGGTGTGAGAAGTCGTGCTCTCTCCGAATCGGACTGCGGCACCATCCATCACTTTTGGGGTGGTATCAAGCGGCACCTCAGTAGGCGTGCAAGTGAGATCAGTGGTGAGGAATATAATGGGACTGGTCTCACAGACCTTTCACCGGCGCACGGTCTGATAATGGATTGTTTTAACACAGAGTTGGTTGTGAAGTTGTGAGTGAAACTTTTCTTTTTCCAAGACGAGAAAGAGAGATGCGTGCTGTCTGTCTAACTGTAAGATTTTGCACACTCATTTAGGAATGTTTTGTTTGACTGCCACAACCTACTGAGTCTGAGAAATCATCCAATCTCATTGTGACGATTGACCCATAATTGAGGTAATACATTTAGATTCAGTCTAGCCAAGTATTTATTATCTATTATTAGTGCTAGTAGCAGCAGGCAAAGTCACAAGCATTACAGTAGATTGTTTTAACAGCTTCCTAAAGAAGTTCCTTTCATTTTGCCAGTGGCACTAAATCACACATGTACGTACATAGGCCTTAACACAAGCAGAATAACAGTGCAGAGGAATAGAACAATCCCATTGTGCAAACAGATGTATTGTTGTTGAAGAGTGGAGAGTCTGGGAGCCGCTCTGATAGAGATCAGGCTGGAGCAAGAAGGCCGTGCAGACTACGTAGGGAGGGAGGGAGGGAGAGAGAGGGAGGGAGGGAGAGAGGGAGGGAGAGAAAGGGAATGGAGGCTTGACATGGCCAGAGCAAATGAAAAAGACAGTGGGGTGTACCTGTAGGGGCTGCGGTGCTGACCTAATTCATTAGTGTTCATTCCTCACTGTCACTCATCCGCACACTGGCCCTCTGATAAGGCAGAGGCGGCGCACCACCACCTCCCCCGGCCCTCATCACTGCCCTGAGGAGGACATTAAAGAGAGAAGCCAATCGATCATATTTGCGCAGGGAAGAGCACATCTAATTTATATCACCCAAGGCTACCCCTTAGCCCTCTTTGTTGTGTTGTGTTGCTACTGTATTGTGTTCTCTGTCTCATAACGGCAGAGGCCCTCTGTGGTTCCTTCAATAAGAAGCAGATCTACAGTATCTGCCCTCGTTTTAGATGTTTGGTTGCTTCTGTGCTGCCAGCAGAGACAAACTCTCTGACTTGCAGATTTATTAACTTCTCAGTCTCGGGGACTCGGGGAAGGGGCTTTTTGGGAACTTGTAATCAAAATGTAAATTTCACAAAGTCATGCAGTGGAAGTTCATTTCAGGTGCATCGAGGAAGCATGAGAAGAATTTACCTCCATCTGCCTCGGAAAAGCCACACCATTTTCTAGCGGCACTGATGTGGAACATCGCTAAATTCTTAGAACTAATGAAAGATACTGAGTGTTCTGCTGTGTTCTGCCTCATGAGCACATTGTCAGTCTAGTGGCAATATGAGAATTGTATTCAAAGGACACACTCCAAAGTGGTGTTTCCAGGGAATGTTTTGTATGAAAGGCAGTGCCACTCGTGCATGTTGGAGGAATAATGTTTGTAGTCTGATAGGCTAATTTCTTTCAAAAGGGGCATTAAAAAACATGAGGAAAATATATACACTAATTAACAATTAAAAAAAAAGAAAATGTCTTGATTAGATACACATTATGAAACACATCCCAAGTGGTTCCCCACTATCATTCAGTGTTGTTGATAATTAAAAAAAGATTCTCCCTCCCTCCCACCCACCCACCCCATGCACAGCGTTGCCATGGAGTGGAGGTGCCAAGGCGAAAGCATTCCCACTCCAACTTCCTTTTCTGGGCTCCTCTCTAAAGACCCTATTTACCCTCCACACAAAATGCACAAAGGGGCATAAAAGTAAACAAGAACCGCACACAGAAAGAGGCCATCCTCCTCTCCTCCGCTCCTCCTCTCCTCCTCTCCTCCGCTCCTCCCGACTGCCTCCAAGCTAGTAAGAGACACCAGGAGAGAAGCGAGTCTTTCAGGCGCGACCGTCAGGCCCTAGACGCCGCTTCCTGCTCCATCTTTACTCAGTGTGTGGGGATGAAATCATCCATTAATTCACACTGTTAATGCAGCCTAGGGTGGAAAACTCAACTTTGTTCAGAATTTCCTGTGAACCAGCAGGATCTGCTCTAATTCTCCTGTGTCCACATACAAAAGAACCTGTGTCTGTCACGGAATGCCATTTGGGAATGTTTTTTTTCCAGCTCTTGCTAACTGCCGTATCTCACGTCTCTTCTTATCTTACTGCTCCGTTTGCTTATGTCATCTTAAAGCTATAACTTTAACTAATGGCAGTCACTACATACTTACAGTATGAACCGGCTGACAGCCAGAGATGGGAAAGTTCAGCCTCAAAAACTCCAGCAACTCCTTCATAAAGCCCCTGTGTTTAGGGCATATACTGTAGGGACTGGAGAATCAGTACATGGCAGGACTTTCATTTTCTGAAGCTGGACTTTGTTAACAGCTCTAGTTCTATCAGTAGAAATGCATGCGTGATGTGCTGAGGTACATGGAATGTGACCATCAGCAGGACAAACCATTCATTTTACTAATAGTCTGTATACCCTGTTACCCTTAGTTGTACTAATATTCTCTCTGTTACCCTTATCTACATGTGTTAACAGTCTCTGAAGCCTGTTACCCTTACCTAGTTATGCTAACATTCTCTGTACCCTGTTACCTTACCCAGATGTACAGTATTAACAGTCTCTGTACCCTGTTACCTTACCCAGATGTATTATCAGTCTCTGCACCCTGTTACCTCACCCAGACGTATTAACAGTCTCTGTACCCTATTACCTTACCCAGATGCATTATCAGTGTCTGTACCCTGTTACTCTTACCCAGTTGCAGCTCCTCGTCGGGACCTGTCCCAGCTGGACTACTCTGGCATGACCGGAGTGGTGACATGCTGTGCTCTCTTCATCGGCCTGCTCTCGGCTCTGGTCGGCCTGGTCCTGCACCACCAGCGGAAGCGAGGCATCCTCACTGGCCACGGCACCCAGGCCAGGCACCATCAGCCACTTCTGCTGTCCCACTTCGTCATCCTGGACCCGGGCTACCCACGCCTGTCGCCTCCCTCCACCGCACCCTCCAGTCCCGCTCCTTTCTCATGCAGTCCACAGTCTCAACCACTCCCTACCGGCTCTCCTCCATCATATTCAGAGGCGGCGCTGGATTCCAGGTTGGTTTGGCTGTTGGGCTGGAGTGCTGGGACATATTTCTGGGTGCCTAGTGGATAAGGCCTGTGCATCATCCTTAATTGGTTTCAAAAGTACTGAATTGTGTTCTCAGTTCACTTTAGGGATTTATAAGGTAGCTTTCATACAGTCTGTTCAGTTATTTAGTTAGTCTGACAAACGATAATGCCCATTCAGATTGAATCCCTTAATCTGTCCCATACTCTTGTTAAAGGCTTATTAAATGATAAGTGTGTTTTTCTCACCTCCACAGCTATCCATCCTGGTTTGACCTTCCACCTCCACCCTATCTGCCTGACGCAGAGGGCCTGTCCCCCGCACCTCCAGACCTGCCCACCTATGAAGCCAGCATTGAGCCTCCAGGAACCCCCCCTCCTGACAGCCCAGCCCTCAGCCCCCCAGACACAGGCTCCCTCAGGGAATAGCACTTCAGCACAAACTCAGCTCTCTCCAGCACGTGAATTCGGAGTGGAATCCATGCCAAATAGCACTCACGTCGTAACAGCATAACTCCAGTCATTTGACAAGTGTTGTACTGTAGGGCATGTCTTCTGAAATGCTTTTTGGAACTCACCTTTCTTCTCCTTCTACTTGGTAATAAGCTCCTCCAATAGCATCTGAGCTCTCTGAGATGGAATGACTGAGTGGTTGAAGTGCAGAAGACTGATAAAGAATGAAGGACATGATTGCAAATGACTGTGTGATTCACACAAGAAAATGATTTTCCACCATTTTCCACCATTTCCTTTAATTGGCATGAGGAAAAATGCACACACTGTGCCATGTTCTGTTTGATAATTGGGTAGTACATAATTTCAAAGGGTATGGAAAAATATCAACACTAGCCTATTTCAGTGCCGCAATTAAGCAACGGAAGAGACTGTATTTAGTATTTAATGAGGTACTACAGACTACAGTTCTAAAAACTGGAATAAGTCAACGTGGCAAGGAATTCATCTGTATGGTAATACTGCCCCCTAGTGTATATAATGCCATTGCATGAATTTTGAAAAGAGCAGAAAAAGGCTGGAGACTTGGCTAGAGGTGTGAAATGAACTTTCTGGTAAATAACAGAGCAATGTCCTAGATATTTGTTAAACACTCCGGGCCACCAGGACAACATTTTCAAAATGAAAGTGTAAAAATTTACTTACATTTTTGTGTTTAAGTTCCTTGTCATTACTTATTTAGAGAAATATTTTTGTATTTTTGGATGAATGGAAGAAGGTCAAGTCAAAACAGCTGTTTTCTGTCATATCTTTTATTTATGAGAAATAATGTTCTGCAGTATCCATATAATTGTTTGTTTGTGACAGTTTGTCAGTGTTGACATGTAGAATCCACTAGGTGGCGCTCCTCACATTTTAAAAATGCTGCTGTTGTTCATGTCATTTATAAAGACCCTGTGAAGTCACCTTTTTCTAGTTTATTGAACTGACAAGACTTTGTGTTTAACTATGCAAACTACTACAAGACCATTCATTTTGTGTGAAACATTAGATGACTAGAGTCCACAAACAGCACCCATGGTATCTGCTAGTTCAGTTGGTCAGATTTAATATGTGTGTTGGTAAAGATAACATGGGTTTTCTCATGGAAATCAGATCTGTTGCTGAGACTTGCATTGTGAGACTTGCAGAGTGGAATAAGGCATTCAAAAGAAACAGATGAAATCTGTTATCAGATGCTGGGAGATGCAGTGTGTGTGTGGGGGGGGGGGGGGGGGGGTAAATACACGGAAGACAGAAAGAGCAGCTGTTGTTATAGAGACCAGTTCATCTCCTTTACACCAAATGTACCACCATGATTTTTAGCTTGAATTTGCACACGTAAGCAAACAGAAGACTGAATGTAGAAGGAGGCAAGGACTTCATTGTGATTGAAAACCAAACTTGTCGTCTGTAAAGAGAGGATTGCATTGAAACTATTATTTCACCTCTTCTTTTTAAAGAATACTAGCTGATATAATAAATAATTGTTTAATGTGTCTGTCTACGTACATCCGCAGAAAAGCTTTTTACTTTCTCTCATTAGGTGGTAGTGACATAACCACCACCCCCTACACACACACACACACACACACACGTTGAAACCCTGGAATGCCAATTGACACAAATCAATTGGCTTTCCTGTTCCTCCCTAAAACAAAGATGTGCTGCTGCATTTTATCAGCAGTGGAGTCCATCAAAGCAGCCGGACGTCATTGACCAGACCCGTCCCCCGCTGAGGAACAGACAGTGTGTGTCTTACTCTCATTCTGCAGCCAAGCAGCAAACACACCTATTCCCCACGCTTGCACACAAAAGGGGGAACAAGGGGGAGATGCTAATCACCTGCTTGTCAAAGTTGGTGGCGGCGGGACAGTGGCGGCCCGCTCTGTTGACCATCGCACCCCGGAGGATCCCCTCAGCAGTCAGCCTGTGCCAGCAGCCTATTCTTGGGGACAGGCAGGCATCCTCCAGCTCAAACAGTGGCCCAGGGAGGCGCGGGGAAACAAAAGTGATGGGACCCATTAGCATGCATGCCGGCATGTTTTTTTTTTCCTTTTTTCTCATTGACTTCTGAGCTGGGGACAAGGCCACAGACCCCCGCCTTTATTAGGCAATGAGGAGATTATCTCATTCAATCTCGCAACGCTCCATTACGCATTCATTTTGATGAATGTTCGTTATCTGTCTCTGCATCAGCTAATTATGCAATTATGTAATTGAATGGATATAATGAAAATTTGGATGAGTATCATCCACACATACACTTACACACACAAACACACACACACAAAACTGTGGTTAACAACAATATACAAGGAATATATATGTTGAAATATACAGTCTGGCCTTTTGTGTGGCTTTTGTAAGGGAACTATGTGAGACATTCCCCTGTGCAAGGTGGACATAAGACAAAAGAATGAATGATAATCAGTGCCCGGGTGTCTGGTCCCTGAGGACATTCTGTCGAGCAAGGTGCAAGCGTGGAGGAATGCAAGCGCTCTTCTTCAGCATGGGTAGGGGGCAGGTGTGGGGACACACATACTACATCCTGGCCCTAAAAATAGAAGCAAACAAATGGGTGTGTGCCTTTGTGTGGGCTTTCATCTGTCTCTGCTCTGCCAGGGTCACAGACACAATGCTATATATTCATATGTTTGCTTTTGGGTCTGGGGAGAAAAATAAATCATTGTCTAGTTTATTATTCTCAGCCATTTCACCCTCGCCATGCACTTCTTGTTACTTATAACTTTAATGTGTGTATTAATAGGAGAAGTAAGGATTAGAACTAGCGTTAATGTCAGTAGTACTGCTCATTCTTTGGCATGTCTATATCAATTTGTTTGTATTTACATACTCCAAGCTCATCTTGATTTATTCTGTTACCTACAAACCAAGCAACACACAAAAAAATGCAGCAACTGCGAGTAAACACAAGTTATTTTTTGATGCTCAGTACAGACACACTTAATGCTGCTTTCCACGAGTGAGTGTGGTTTCAAAGATGTGTATTTGTAGAGCACCCCATGACAGCACACAGCTCAAACGTGTCTGCACCCTTGCCTGCATTGTTTGGGGGGCCCCCAAACTTCGCTTAGCTTGAATCGCACCCCCCACTATCACCACCACCCCCTTCCCACCTTCGTGCACCCCTCACGCCTCCAGCTAAAAAGGGGGCGCAGGGACAGGGAGCACGTCCCAAGCCAGGGGCACACCATCAGCCACAAAAGCGCCGACGACCCATAACCCATCCGTCACGCTGACACCCCAAACCCTCCGTCGCGGCCCCTCCTGGCTCTGCCCCCCAATACAAGGGAGCAAGGAAGGACCCCAAACACCAGGCCTTAGGAGCCCCCTCCCTTTCAAACTCTTTCAAGCAATGGGGACTTTTGTCTCGCTTTTTTCATCCCGGGCTCTGGTTCCCCCCACATAATGCAGCCTGGGCCCAGGCCGAGAGAGAGGGGAGTGTCGGGGCCGAGGCAGCGGTCCGGCCCAGTCCAGCCCCCTTTACTCTGGGCACCAGCAGTCCCTCTGTCTTCCCCTCTGGAGGGGGCTGAGCCGGCCAGCCCCCCATTGCACTGATACTGCAACAATAAACTGGTGTCCATTCACGGCTAGAGTGGCTATACATTGCTGCGTTTCAGCAGTCAACAAAGGTGATGCATTGATATTGAATGCTCTCAGTTCTTCTGCCTTTGAAAGTGTCTTAGCATTCACCCACACAGAATTCAGTCAAATGGATGGACTTCAACGTAATTCGTAGCTGAAGCATGACGATTATTTCAGGCCATCTTGGCCCAGAGAGTGGGGTTTTGACAGACTAAGGAGGCTCTATGCAGTATATATCCCAGATATCAGATCAAGATAGAAATTCCTGGGCCTTCCTGGGTAGTAAAAGCCACATTTTAGGCTAACTCAGGCCGGAACCAAGCTCACTCAGTTCCAAAAAACTATTTCAAAGCCTTACTCATGACTCTTCTATCTTGTCATCCAGTTTTGTTGAAGTCAGAGTAAGAATAGCTTATCCAAATGGTCTCAACAGTTTTTACAACCAATTTCCTTCCTATTTTTAGTCCATATCTCCTACATAGATGTGGTTTACTGGTATGCGAGCCTGGGATGTCGTGGCTACTCTCTCATCTCCTATATAGGTAGCTTTTCTTCTTTCCTTGTCCACCAAGAAAGCCTCACCTCCATCTTGGCCTCTGTGGAGTGGGCATGTGCCAGTTACACAACAAGGACATGACCTCGAATTATGCTTCGTTTGTGCTCTACACCATCCATAGTCCCTTTACCAACCCCCCTCCTGCCACCAGTTCCC
>JASCIP010000264.1:19004073-19014998 GCA_034783695.1 Sardinella gibbosa
CCATTCATATTTCTGCCCTTGAGAGCACAGCTTCACAACGATCTGTAATCTTTGGATCGTAAGTCATTTATAGCTAAGAGAGATAGGCCTATCCAGACACACCCTTCAAATAAATATATACATACACATACCAACATCCACTACTGTTTTGCTTGTGTGGTTTTCTTGCATTGAGTTTTTTTTAGCCTGCTAAAGCTGTTGACAATTATCCTAAACACTGACTCCACAAAGGACAGACCTGCCAAGGCAAAAGCTCTGCTTCAACAAGGGAGTGTGTGTATGGGTGTGTGGGATTGGGAAGGCTATATTTAGTTAGGGTGGTGGTGTGGTGAAATGTGCAGAAAAAAAAAAAAAAAACGAGCAAGAACCCATGATACAGTCCCACAATATGCCTGTGTTTTGTCTGCAAACGTTTGTGTGGGTGAGTGGTGATGCTGCTTTTCATAGAGAAGTGCTGCCTCTTTGCACAAAGGAAAAGGGGAAGGGAGAGGGTGCAAGTTTGTCATGAGGAGTCGTGACCAGAATAAACATTACCTTATAAAGGAGGGCAGAGCAGAGAAGGGGTGCTGGGAGAACTGGAGGACTGCTGAATGTGTGTTTTTATTACAGAGATATAAAAGTATGGGATGGTGTTTTTAACTCCCTTTTACTTTATATTTTATTTACTTTATATGAGGTGCTGGATGTTGAACCACCATGTCTGTAACTGATATTCCCAATAAAATTCCGGAGCTTGTGTAAAGACATGGGAAATGAAAGAGCCTGTTTGTTACATCCAGCATGATGCCCAGAAAGGAGCTGGCTTAAGCCTTCACAGTATTCATATCTCTCAGTATTTTTCTCAATTCTCTGTCAAAACATCCCATGCAGGTAACATAGGTAGGCTACATACATCCACTTAGAAAGGTGTATCGTACTTCTTAATGTTTTTTTTTTCCTTTGTGTAATTTGATTACATAGCCAATTAGCTCTGTTCATTTGCTATCACACATCATTAGCCCTTTTTAATGGAAGTGTGCCCTGTGTCATCATTACCTCTGAGGGAGAACTGATGATGCTAATCTGAGCCCCTCTAGGCTAACATAGGTAATATATCTGACAAGATCATGCCTCTAGTTCAGTCCAAGTGTTTAATCAAGTGCTGCCTTTGTATAAGTTATAACATTAAATAAGGATTCGTTATGGGATATTTGATACTCTTGCACTCTTGATCAGCAAGTAATGCAGGATTGCCTGGTTAATTGTATTTTGACTCATTGGTTACAGACTACAGGGTGTGTTGTGTTTGGATACTAGTGATGGATTCAACATGGTTGATTTATTGTGTACGTTTTTTTTGTGTGATAAACTTGATTATACATTTACGGGACCTGAATAAAAGCAATATGACTATGGCAATGTTTTTACAGATATGGGAGAAGTATCTTAGATTGGCCACAATGCACAATAGCTGTAATTCAAGCCATTTTATGAGATGTTATGTAACAGAGCATACATACAGTACCTCTCTCAGGACCTTTCAGGATGTTAACAAGGCTGTTCTGTGCCCACAAACGTAAATGTTGATGTTAAGGAAAAGGATATGCTGGGTGGAGACCCAGGGACACAGCTGTACAAATTTGCTGAGATTTGCTAAATTTACCTGGGAAAGGGAGATGAGAATTAGATGGAATGTGAATTAGCAATAATAGTCATTCAAAGTAATCTTTCACATTTCATTTATATCTTATAATATTGTTTATGTTTGGTGATTGTTATACTGGTGTGACCATAATGCATGTGCTAATTTAGCTAAATAACATGGTCCTGACATTTCTGTGACTTTGAGTTTTAGAAATGGTGATGGTGACGATGATAATGAGGATAAATTACTGGTACTAGTAGTAGTAGTAGTAGGCCTGCTAGTAGAAGTACAGTAGTAGTGGATTAGACTAGTATTTTTTGTAAGGGCAGTACCAAGAAGGCAATACATACAGTAGCACGAGAATGAAAATATTATAATTTTGTTTGTTATTATAGCACCTCTTGCCTGTTGCCTACCGTATGCCTATTGTTGCATTGTGTGTTTTTCCCCAAAAAAGTTTAATCTCACAAGGCGTTCTTTTTTCCTGCAGTCTTTTTTTTACCTGTTCAGAGCTAATTAGCTTTTGAGAAGGAGAATGCTTTGACAAGTCCCTGGGCTCTGCAGGCTTTTCTATGATAGAGTAAAAGAGAACAGTAGGTGATGCAGTGCCTGACTTCTACAGACTTAAACACAGAAATGCTCTTGCAAATTTGCATATACCACAACCCTAGATGTCACTTGTAATTAAAACAGTGTTCTTCTTCTGGGAAATCCTTTTCATGGTGAGCACTCAGGGTTTAAATCTTGCTGATTATGGCTGGAGGTAGGCCTAGCGAAAGTCACTGCCACAGGCCTTAGGGTTGAGTAAATTAAACGGGTTTTTTTCTGACTTACTGACATGAAATTTGTTCTCGGAATTGCCTAATTCCAGACAATATGAGGTCCTGTAATCGTCAAACCCTGTATAGTTGGATAGTTTCATCTACATAATGAAATTCACTCTGACGGCACAGGCTGTAGGTGCTCATCTGCTATGCAGACAAACAGCCCAGAGAATTCTTTAAGTCTTAATTCATCATCAGAAAGTACACCATTGTGTCACAAATTATGATACAGAATGTAGATATCACATTAATGGAATCTGGCTCAATCGGCAAAAGAATACCTTTTCAATTCATAACCTTTTCAATTCATATCCTCTGTGAACAAAAATGGGATTTCACTGGTATTATAGTTGTGGGGTTTGGTTTGGTTTGGTTTCTGCTTCAGGGACTCTGACTAGAGTAAGAGTGCACTCTTCGCTTTTCATATTCACATAGAATTAATTCGGCTTGCGATTATGTGACTCTGCTTGTGTTTCCATCAACTGTGTAATAATGTGAATAAGAAATGAATGTTAGGCTAATCATGTGACGTGTTCCGACCGGCTGTGGAATTAACGTCTATGGACAGAAATGCAGTTAATGCGAATATATGCGAATTTAACTGTTTCCATCGACTTTATTCGCATTTACCAATAGTCACATCAAAAGTTAAACCACCTCCCTGAAGTGAATAGAATTTTTATTCGCATTAAGGAACTGATGCAACTTTGCAGGTGTTTCCATCAAGGATTTCTTATTTGCATAACCTAAATTCACATTTACAAGTTACAGTATATTGAAGTTTTCACTGTTGACATTCAAATTCACATTCAGCATGCCCAGAGCATGCAAAAAAGCTGATTTTGGGGGGAGAGTTCACTCTGAGTATACAGAAACTTCCACCTTGATGCCTGACTTTTGCTAATGAAATATGGGTGGAGCCTAACATCTCAGTTCTTATGAGAATTTGTTAACCATCACAGAACAATTCCATACTTTAATTTTCCCTGTGAAAGCTACCAATGTATGCAACTGTCAGGACTCTTCCTGGTCTTACTGCTAGAGAGAATAGAGTGGTCGTGTTGTACACAACTTGAAGATATAGGTAGACAGTTTGATCTTGAGGCATATCCTCTACTGACTTGGCAGTGGTATGTTTCATTTTCATTCAGTTAATTTGAAACTTTGTCACGGACAACAGATAAACTTCAGAGTGATTTGATATGCAGGTGTTCTCTGGTCAACAAACATGGGACTACTTTATAGGTGTGCAAATATCAGAAATGAATTCATATTCAAAGGATGTGCCACAACTGGGAACTCAGCAAAGCCTTGAGTAAATCTCTGAAGCTAGAGAATCCCATCACACCGATTTTATCTTTCCTGCCTGTAATGCTAGTGTTGGTGGAGTTTGGTGACAGGTGAGTGGGCTCGACCTGTGGCCTTTGCAGTGTACTCCCAGTATCCCAGTGGGAGAACAGAGTGTTACGGAACAGAATAGGATTCTTTTATTATTATTATTATTATTCCTTCCCCTTTTGGGGTTTTTCAGGGCCTCTCAGACAGCCAACAGCCTTCTATACTTGACTATGATATTTTGAGCTCCCCATCAGATAGATATGACTATGGCTTCTATGATCACACACTGCTGTTTTCATTCACGTATCCATGTGTGTGTTGTGTAGCGGTGGTGATGGGTTGGATTGACATACTGTGTAATAGCGTTGGGTGTTACTTTATGTGTGTTCCCTCCCCTCCCTTTGTCCTTCCTATCTCCCTTCGTCCACCAGTCTTGCCCATCCTGGTCTTGTGTTTGTTTTCTAGAGCTGCTTTTGTATGTTAACGACAGACTGTTTACTGTGTGAACTTTCTTCTTTCTTTTCTTTTGAGGCTTCAAATATCATTAACCCATTCTGTGCCCGCTGATCTAACACTGAAGCCTATATTTTCAGTGATCCAAGACTTATGACCTTAATCTGTGCAATGAGAACAACTAACCTACAAAGCAATCCAACAGCCTTATCCTTAAATACTTAAGGTCTTATCACCTCTATATGGTAAATATCTGAGATAATGTGATGTAAAGTATGTTAATGCTAGTGCTCTTAAAGAGATGCTCTGAAGGAGAAAATCCCTTACGGTTTCGTCTTACAATAATTTATGTTTTATTGAGCTCTAATTAAAGCTCTTGTGTTTGTACCACCTTTGTTGGCATTAGATATTGCTTTAGCTTTGATCTTTGCAATAGCTGCTATATCTGTCGCAGAGAGTATCACCTCTTATTTTGTTCTAGGAAACAGAACTATAGTCTTGTTTGGTCAGCCATCAAGGAAAACAAGGATGACAACAGATGTTGTGCAGTGTTGAACTGAAGTGAGTGCCATCTAATCAGGGGATAATGGTATTAATCTAGCCGTGAGAGACAGCCCCTTTGCTTAGAGACGGGGATTTGGTTCATGTCATGTACGGAGCATCTCACTGTCTGCTTTTTAATCCGTATGTCTTCCCTCACTTCGGCAACCCAACCATTCTATCATAATTATTGCATGGTTTTCATAATTACCGTTTAGCCCTCCTTGAAATTCACTAAGTTGCCAGCCTCCACCTGTCACAGACTGGGAGATTACTGTTGTCATGGCTAATGCTCTGGAAGATCTTTCCTACACTGCGCTTATGATCACAGCACCATGGCCTTGTCTGCTTCAGTCTTCAAATATACATATGGGTTGTGTAAGGCTGTGGGTGAGAGTGCCGTGTTCGTACTGCAGTATTCAGTGAAAGTTTTTTGAGTCTTTTTGGACTTACTTGTGTGCATGTGGGTTTAGGGACAGAGATAATTCCTTTCAATCTTAAGGCTCCAATGCAGATCGGATTGTGGCCCCGTAATCCTAATTCTGATGAAGACAATGGCACCAGGATTATTTTGAGGTTAATGAGAGGGTTATCCCCTATCCCCTATACCTCTCTAACCCAGCCTTTGTCTGTCCGACCCTTCTCAAGCCCCTCACCAAATCTGCCCGGCCCTAATTTAGAGCAGCAGCTGCTCCATACAAAGGCTTTGAGGTTCCAGTCCAAACAACCAAATATTTTGATGAAAACATTTTGAAATAGTATGTTTAGTGCACAAAGTTGTTATTGGATGTTTTCCATATTCTCTCTATTAGCTGTGTTTCTTTGTGCTAGTTACAGTATGTTTTCTCCAACGTCAGATTATTATTTTTTTTTTAGTGTTACAGTGAACCAATAATAATAGAACATTTTCAGAAAATAAATATAAACTCCACATGGCGGTTATTAGGTTATTAAGTTATCACCAAATTGTTAACATTTAGCAATATTGATGCCACTGTCGATGTTGTTTATCAGGCCGATTGTTTGTCAATTCTCTTATCAGTTTCTTACAGTGAAGAAGGTATGAAGGTGTTCATTCTAAACACATGAACCTTTAATGTAAGCTATATTACTACGGTAGCCATAGCAGCTTATTTTGGGGTAATGTAGAACTGCGTTGTCTATTTCAATTCTGCTTTCAGAAAGACCAATTTCTTTCCAATCTAAAAAGTATGCATGATGTATGAATTGATGAGGTCAAACGATTCCAGTAGATTTAAGCATTAGATTCTTGGTTCTGATTCCAGGTTATTGATTCCCACCACTATGGTTACATTCCAGTTGGTGTGAGGGCTGATATGTTATATTCATGACAACCCTTCAGACTGTAGAATACAGTATTTGCTATCAGGCTTGCCTTCTGTGATAAGGTCATTAAGGAAAGGGCTTGTGACAGCATGGTCCACCTGATGTGGCAAAAAATGAAGTAATAGCCGTACTTGAGCATGTTCTTAAAGAACTCTGAAACTACCAAACTAAAAATATGCAACAAAGAATAGTCTGAATGTCAAGCTATGGAGGAATACTGAACAGACTTCCTAATTTCTTAGACCGAGCAGCACTTAGTCTTTGAATTTCAATAATGGCCTATGCATCTCTAAATGTGAAGGAACCATGCTGCTTTTTCCTTTCTAATAAAAGTATGACATTTTTGTGAGGAAATGAATAGATTGAAGTGTTGGCTTTTAAAGGCAAATTGAAGCCACTCCAAATCAAATGAAATCAACTCCTGAAGAAGAATAGCGAGAAGAAAACCCCTATTTTCTTCTTAGGTAAACATGATTTGTTAAAAGCATGCACATTATTTAATACAAATAACATTATCATCATCCACTGGTACAAGCACATGCTGCAGTTTGCAATTACACTGTGTATTGTTTTTCTTCCTATCTCGCTTTTTGTGAACATGTAAAGACAGCCATTCTGTTTGATGATTGAAATTCAGGGACAGCTCAGTTCCATCAGTTGATGATGGAAAAATTCTAATTATTACTGTATCTCATATTCAAACCCTCATGCATTCCATTATTTGATGTGATAGTATTTGGTTGGCAATAGTATATGTCATTGGTATGTGTGGTTAATGAGATATGTGATAACTTCGCTGCTGCAGGTATCACTTTTGTTAAATAAAAACAAGAGTTCTATAGTGAGATGAAAAGATGACTGTATCATCATCATCATCATAATCATCATCATCATCATCATCATCATCATCATCATCGTCATCTTTATTTGACAGACTCAAGGTTTAAAACTCACATACCATACAATGACAGACACCAGAGAAGCAAACACATAAATAACAAGAAGAGAAAAATAAAAAATAAAAAGGAGTAGGGTAATCCTTCTCATAAACGGCAGTATGTATGTTGTGCTGAAGTATGAATCCCAAGTACAACTGCCACCCACTGTATGTGCGTGTGGTATCGTGCTGTGCATCTAGGTGTGGTGTATTGGTTAAAGCTGTTTGTTGTTGGTGGTAGAGTGAATGAAAGTGTAATTTCTGCTGTCACTGAGTGGCTACATGTACAGTATATGGTCCCCAGGTAGGCTATAGTATGCCTCATATGGGCTGCAGTTGTGCAGTGCATGCTGCATCCTACCATAGCATGTTATCAGTTAGGCCTAGTTTCTCATCAGCTGATGTGAGAAATCCCCAATTGTAAGGCCTTTTTAAAGCAAAAGTGTAACTCCCACTTTGTCTATCTTGTTTTAAAATACACAGCATCCATTAATACCATGTATTCCATTAATTGGATGTTTAAAAGTTAAAAGTGTTAACCAGTTGTTTTGCTGAACTGTGAATACCAGGTGAAAATTGTAGTTGTGAAGTTAGATGAGTTCCATTTTAAAATCCTCTCTTAAAAACAATGTGTCTCAATGAAACAACCAAATGTATGTATTTTTCATTACATTTGGCCTACAGCCATTCTCTCTTTTCAACCCTCTATTGTTCAGTTCAATTTGGTGTGTTATTTATGTCTATAGATTTTGCTCTGCAATATTGCTGTTTTGGAAAAGGTGTTCAGTGTTTATAGGCCTTGTGTTTAGATTCTGTAGAGACATCGAAAGCCTGAAGCGATCTCTATTGGTCGTTGTCTCTTTCTCAACAAGAATATTTAATCACAGTATTAATGAAGCTTAAGAGTAGTATGTTGTGAATATTTTTCTGCACTGGGGATCTTTGAAATATCTTGTGAGACACAATCAACCTAGGTCGAGCTTCTGAGTAATGCACACACAAAGGCCTATTTTTTTAATAATTCATTAGTCGAGTCAAATATATGGCCTTACAAGTAGCCGAATTGTCTAACCAGCTAATGTCAAACTCAATGCTACTGTCATTACCAAGCACTTAAGGGAGAGACATCCACCCTGATGGTAAACACAAAACATGAGTGGGTGGATGGGAAATCCAAAGGGGTGGGGGTAATGAGATGAAATAATTAATTGGCCACAGGCCCTGTCACTCATACACAGCATGGTAATTTAGTGGTTGATTGAAATGTTATCTCAAAGGTCACCGCTGTCTTCAGTCTAACGTGAAAAGATGTGAGAGAAGGCATTGCTAATATGATGGATGTCCCTTTATTAATACCCTGACTGACCAAGTTCACGGATGCAGAACGTTCCTGTTCCTCCATACTCTGCATTGTTAAACTCACATTCATTTTCTGTGTACTGCTGTGTTTCTTGACTAAGTTTTACAAATGTATGATCATTAGTCATTGCAGTAATTCTATATTGTATATATATTTAGTGTCAGTAATATGAAAACATGTGGCCTGAAGTGTTTTGCCATCCAAACTAAGCGAGGCTGTATTCTGTTTTTCTTTTGAACTTACTGAGTGTTTCAAAGTATCTCTTCTTTAGCAGGGCAAAATAAAAACTGTTCCTCATACCCACACAAGGCAGAGGGAAACTTCAAAGACCTCCGCGTAGCCTCGCTGTAAGTAGGCCAATCTGTAGTAAGGATTCCCACTGGTTCTAATAGCTGTCCTCGAAATAAGTTCCCCCATCTTCTCAAAATGCAGACCAGTTAGCGAAAATTACAAACATGTCGATTAATGTATGGATTATTTATGGGATGTTTGAATGATAACCTACTTAACGTCACATCATGTATAATTCATTTATTTACCATATGTTCCATCCATGATGCTAATGATTCATTCTTAGTATCTCTCCTTAAGTGTTCCCTTCTTTAACGCTTTTTCTGCCTCCACACCGAGACACGCAGAAGGAAACGCTTCAGGTCTTTCTCTCCTTTTCATTATGTGAAATACATTGCAATCCTGTGGCTGTCTGACACAAAAATGAGTAACACATTTTCTGCATGGTTTGTTATGTAAGCAAATGGAAGTGCTTAAAAACAGTATTCCCAGGGTAATGCTGTCTGCTGTTAAGATGTAGACCTGGATGGCAGGTCTATGAAGGTGGTTTGTTTAAAAGACAGGGCAGTGGTAGTGGAGATGAGAGTGAGTGCAGAGAGAACATTAAGTGTTGAGGGAGAGAGGGAGAGAGAGGGATGGAGAGAAAGAGAGAGAGAAAAGCACAAGCAGTGTTCTTAATGATGCCGCTCGGATTAGTGTCCTAGGCTGTGAAAGGTTGCAGAGTGTCACTCCAAATGAGGATTGCAGTCTCTGAAAGAGACGATGGGGAATTGGAGACAGAGAGAGGGCTGGCTGTGAATCATTATATACCTCTTGCAGCCTGCTTTTTCTGCCGCAGACTTTCTGCGTAATGTTCCATAAATTCTGGCAATTATATTCAAGGAGTGTCAGTTTGTCTTTTTTGGTTATGCACTCCTGCTCATAATTGCCCACTGTCAGAATTGTGCTGTGCTTACTTGTCCGCACAGAGGCATTTGTAAGCGAGCCTGCGTTGTTTGCCAACAGGACACGCTGTGAAATCTGATCACACGCTGGCACGTGCTTCACAGCCTGCCCGGCTCAGTGGGCTACCTGTCTCTTTAAGCAATGCGTTCCGGCATGCAAAATGGATAGATGGGGGGGTGGGGGGGGGGTGGGAGGGGGATGGGGTGCAGCAGGCGAATGTCACGCGTGCTCCGGCGTAAAAATAATAAAATAAGATAGAATAAAAAAAAACACTTCAGCTTTTGGACCGGCACCGGCGAAATGAAAACTCTGTGTTTTTCAGACGAAGCTTCCTGATTACAGATTCGTGTGCAAATGAGAGGCTTGCAATCACTATGATTGACGGCTCCCCTGACAGCCGTTCTCAGGCTGCCACATGTGATGAGCTGGATGAAATATTTCACTCCCTTTTTTCTGTTCTGTTTTGTTGTTTTAGTGTTTGGCATAAGCAGAGTTTTGTCCGCAAGGACAGAAGCAGCATGGGGATGGAAAGACAGTGTAGGAGAGAAGGAGAGAAAGAGGGGGGATGGAGGAGATGCACAGAAGAGAGAGCAAGAGAACAGAGAGAGAGAGAGAGAGAGGCAGGCAACATAAACAAGAGAGATAGTGAAGAGAGGAAGACTGAGTGAGAGAGAGGGAGTGAAGCAGAGTGAACGAGAGAAGACAGAATGCAAGAGGCAGAGTGAATGATAGAGCAACAGACAGAGTAACAAAGAGAGAGAGAGAGAGAGAGAGAGAGAGAGAACAAGAAGCAGATTGAAGAGGAGAGAGCAAGGGGCAGTGAGAGAGAGAGAGAGAGAGAGAGAGAGGCTCTAGCGCAGGAGTAATGTGCTGCACTGGTGCACTAACTAAAGCACTGGTTTCCTTTGTGTGCGTGGTGGTTAGAGAGGGAGAGCAGCGATACAAGTCAGGACGAGGCAGATGAAAGGGATTGGGCGCTCGGTGTGGGGGCGTGTCTCGGCTCTAAGTGACTGCTAGGATTCTCCTCCTTCTCAGGGTTTGGGGACAGTCACGGATGAAGGGGGGAGCCTGTGGTGCTGTGTGCGAGACACAGGGGTTTGTGGGCGTCTATGCGTGCGTGTGTGTGACACCGCAAAGGGTGGAGGGGAGCACAAGGAGGAGGGGAAGCTAGAGAAGGAGGGAGGGGGATAGAGAGAGCGAGAGAGAGAGAGAGAGAGAGAAAGAGTGTGTGTGTGTGTATATGAGAGAGAGAGAGAGAGCTCCAGG
>JASCIP010000264.1:19080435-19092967 GCA_034783695.1 Sardinella gibbosa
GCTGCACCTAATGACGTATACCTCCAAACTAAATGAATGAACTAGAAAGGCACTTGGAGAGTGCAGACCTCCGCCAAGGCAATATGAGTCACTAACCCAGTAGAAATTCCAGACAGTGTTACGGATCACCAGCAAAATTGAATCATATGTTCTTTGTCCTAATACTGAACATTTCATCCAAATCCGTGCAGTACTTTTTGAGTCATCTTGCAAACAAACAAATAGATAGACAGACTGACAGACAGGCAGACAAACAAACAAACATGATGAAAACCATAACCTCCTTGGCGGAGGTAATGAGCGAAATATCCAAGCTACCACTTATAGTACAAGATGTTCTGTTGTCTCAACACACCCAAATTGCTACTAAAAACGCATTACATATTTGTTTGTAAAGACGTGAAACTCACCTTGAGGTTAGTAATGTTCACGGATGAACTGACACAAAAATCATGAACCATGACTTCCTTCATTACTTTTACTGCTACTAAACTCTTAGGCAGATGGATACAGGTGTGAAAATAGGTCCTCAGCTGAGAATAAATGGAAACCATGCAGCAGCGATATTTACAGTACAGTATGTCAGCACATCAGTGAACCTTATTGATCACTCGGTAAGTTCCACGTCTTTACAAACGAGTGTAAGGAGCGATTCCGAGAGTGCACATTGCTGCCATTCTGAAGGGGGCGTTGGAGCAATATCAAACAGAAATTCTCGTAATAGCATTACAGTATGTTTCAAAATATAACCCCATTGTACCCATTGTACCCTTACCCGCCGTATTTAATCAAAACCAGGCTTTAAGAGTTAAAAACCAAACCTTTGCTTGAAGGCTTGATAGTTTTTCAATTCCCAGCAAACTAAATTGAAATGAATTTGCACATGGACACACACACACACACAAACATAAGGAATCGCAAGGCATGTGTAATCGTCTCTTTCATGGGGGCAGTCAAAGTAATATAACTTAGAGAAGTTTCAATTCTTATCATAATTTCAATCCTCAACTTTCAAGACTCGCTGGTGCTGAGAGAGACATCATACTCCTGCAACACATCTGCTGTCAGCCTGCTACAGTTTTGTTTGAAAATACAGTAGCCTACCCTTCAGGTGTACTTGCTTGGTAATCAGATTTGTTTTTTGGCTGTCAGATTTTTTAGAGGGGTTTCACTGAAGCTATCAAACAGGATAGTGCTACAACCAATCAAAGCAATGTTGATGAAACAGCAAATACATCCTCCTTTGAAACAAATGATTTGAGTACCTTCTCCTGCTTAACTTTCTCCCTTCACCTTCTCGTGCTAAGCTTAAAGCCCATTGCAAATCCTTTATCATATCCTTTACCTTTATATCAGGTCTTTGTCGCCACCTAATGGCTGAAGTTTTCAGACCTTATACAGTGATTATGATATCAGTTTACTGTAATAACAAAACAAAACAAAAAAGCCCAGAGGCAAACACAATTACTTATGAGGAATGGGTTAGGTATGAAGACATGGATAAGTGAACAGTCAATTTTATAACCAGTTGTTGAGAGTTGTGTAAGCATTTGTGTATGGTGTAGGCTAAGACTTTTTGTCTGCTCGTTGATCAGGCTCATGACACATGCAGAAAATGCAGAGGCATGCTTGATACACAGATGCAAGTGGAACTGAGGGAGGCTATAGCCAACCTAATTAGCCTATGTCTTTATGCAGAGTGTGAAATAGCTGGACAGCTTATCAATGAAAATGGAAAGGAAGCAAGACATTTTTCAGTAGCGCACTTACAGTATGTAGGCTACACATTTGGGCCAAGCTTCCTGTGCAGATGGCTTGCAACTTATTTCCTTTCCAGTTAGGCTATCTATTATTACCACATAGCCTATGCATATCAGCATATCATGAGATATGGCCTAATCCAATGGTTATTTATTTAAAAAAACCATTTCATTATATAATCATTAAAAAATGGTTGCAGTAATTGGCAGACTGTATGTAGCAGACTGCTCCCTATAGTCTAGTGGACAATGACACACACCTCCTGTGCACCACGCTTTCCAAGCAGAAGAGCTTGTTCAGTGGCAGGCTCCTCTTTGTCTCTTGCAAGGCTGCGTAGGTTCTTTGGCCCTAGGACCATCCAGTTCTTTAAAGAAGAAGTTTGGTGTGAATCAATCAATCCATAGCCCTGCTGTTAGAGGTCACCGAATGCTATCTGTAGCAAAAAGAATGAAAAAAAATGATGCAACACAGGCCAAGTTATAAACCAATAACTATAGTTAATGGAATGGGGCATAGTGTAATGAAACTGAAAGTAAGACACGATGCCCCATTTACTTAGTGTTAGTTGCCCGGTTCATTATTCGGTCTATGTTGAATCAATTTTTTTTCGTTCTTTTTCCTATGAACAGCATTCAGTGACTTTGAACAACAGGGCTATGGATTGATTCACACCGAACTTCTCCTTTAAACAATTTCCAAACCAATAACTCAAAATGTACACAGAGAAAAAAAATGGCCACTATGCATAGTCTGTTAAAGATGAGAAAAACAATAGTGAGGAAACAACAGTGTGTCCCATATTCCTGAAAGATCAAACACATGGATAGATCGCACCACTATGACTTATTAAAGGTGATATCTTCATAAAATTCAAAGTATGCCCTCACTGGATTCTTCCTTGAAAGAAATTTGTGTGACAAAAGACTGGAAGTGCATGGGACATGCTGAGACTACCTCCTATTTCACATTAGACTAGACAAGTCATAATGCATAGGGAACCTTTCCTGGTTTGTGCTGATTTTGCATGGTAAGGACCCTTTATCTAGCTTGGCAGAATAAGATCAGTCGAACACGAGGAGCAGTCCTGCTGTTCACCCGCATTGTGAAAGTGGCTGCTGGCATTCCTTGGGGAGGTAATTAAAGCGTCCCTCAAAGCTGACACCGCACAAACAATACAGCAGGCACAGAACACGTCACGTTTTTGTCTAGCAAGACCTTGACTATTTAAAAAAAGCACCCCTTACTGTAACGCAGTCGTCAAATCTTGTGACCTTCGAGGTCTTCTCTCAGTATTTCAGCCGCATCACTTGCTGCTCACAACGGATAACCCTCATCATTGATACTCCCAGTGAAGGGAGTGCATTAGTAGGCAAAAATATGTGATAAACTGTGCTAATGAGAAATGTGAAACATATGCATGGACGGAAATATGTGGATTTGATTGAATAATTCATAATTGCAAGTGATTCATTTTAATAAACGTATTCAGCAAATTTCTATCACCACAAGTCACTAATTCAAATGCTCCTGGGTATATTAAGTATGCACATTACCACAATGTGGGTTCAACCCAATCTCAAGTAGGCTAAGTGTAATGCTTAGGCTTGTTAAGTACCATACTGTGACAAACAGCAACTTTTTCCTAAGCATATCTCAAAGCATATCCTTGAATTTGCCATTTCATGTCATAATAATCCATCACACACGATGAGAGCTTAACAGCTGCTTATATTTATCATTTTTTTTAGACCATTTATACTTAATATTGGCATGTGTCACTGGCATGTCATCTGTTAACTAACACATCTACTGTGTCAGTCTCAATCCCTAAAGCCTATCTCTATTTTCCCATTCTCTGACCTTGAAGGCTTCAGGCATTACAGAGTGACGGCGATGAGATGCGATAGGATGTTTTTTTATTTGCCCTCCCCGTCCGAAATGAACAAGCTTGTACTAAGATACAGGACAAAAACAAAGGCCATACTCGCCATGTTTCTTTACATTTTACATTGACAGGCCATCAAACATCAGACAAGCAACGGGTCCTGGGCCCAGTACTGTTGGACTGATGGCTTTTCCTCTCCTCATCAATGGCATTGCTGAGGAATCAGTCCCCCTCTTCAGCTTTTGAAGCCCTTGGCTCAGCATGGTTGTTTATTCGCCTTTCAGCCCAGCCAATAGTAGCCTCCTTCCTGTTATCCTACAGTGTGCCCTTTTCTTAGTCTTCTCTAAGCTTTACCCATGCAGCCCAGTAACGGTTTCTCCATAGCCACTCAAGGTGCTCACTCAGCTGCCTCCACCCTCCACTTCCTCCTCCCTCCTGTTATGAATTCATGCTCACCCGTCTCCTCTCCAGCTAACGGGCTACGTCCCTGGCTTTCCTTGACCGCCACCCAGCCCCATTTGCTTTTAACAAGAGCAATGCCACTAGCGGGTTCACGCAGTGACTCCTATCACATCTAGTGTCCATTCATGCTCACACTCAGCTCACTGCACCTTTTTTTCTAATCCTCCTGAGGGCTGCGCCCTCCATTCGACCCAAAAGGAGCACGGCCAAGGCTATGAACGCACAGGCTGTTCCCAGTCGACCCTCTTCCTCTTCCTCCTACTCATCTTCCATGGCCACCGTGACTTATCTTCCTCCCCCATCATCTGTCCTCCTGCCAGCAAGCCTCCAGCACTGTTTCTGGCCCTCAAGAACTCCATCCTCACAAGCTCCCTCCTCGCTAATTCTGCCTGTGTGCATCCATGTTTCATTTGCACATATCCTTCGGAGGGCCCGCCATCACAGATGTGCAGCACAGTCCCCATGAGGCATGTCAAGACCCTGATCACAGACCTGGAGCTGCAAGAGCTTTGCAGCAGCAGCAGCAGCCAAGAGAGCTGAGAGCTGATAAGAGGAGCTTATTAATAACTTTTCACAAACCTATTCCATTTGTGAAATCTTGCACTTCAGTATGTACTGTACCTACGGATTCCGTGGACTGGGAGGGGAACAATGTGCTTGATGAGCATGAGGAGACATTAAGAGTACAGTACATTGAATTCTCTTTGTCATAAAGTCCCTTGATTTTCATGACATCTTTATAATACCTGTGAAATGTTATTCATTAGATGTTCCACAGTATGGTACTAAAAACCAAAACACCATGCCAAATGGTGGAAAGAATAGCTTAAACAATTGTTTCTGAAGCAAGAGAATTTGCATACTATGAGTTAGTTGTTGATAGTATAAATTTATCTGAACGTTTATCATGTTGTCTGCAGTAAACACTGACTCTGAGTCATGTGAGGTGATGTTCTACAGAGGCTCTCATTCCATCATCGAGACACTTCCGGTCAACGCTATGATGGATCCATTATACAAATATCTCCCAGTTGACTGATTTCTACTAGGTGTATGTGTTGATGGCATTAGCAACTTCTGATCTTTTTCTAGGTGTCCAGACTGAAGTGAAACATCAATGTCTTACTGTATGTTCATTGCAGCAATCATGCACTAAATTTGATTACGCAAGAAGCAGCCAAGGATGTGCGCTTGGCAGCAAAGGCTCATAATTACATTCAGGCTGTTCTAGTCTCCAGCCAAGCAGAGGTGGGCAGTGAACACAAAAGCTCCCAAACATATTTTTCTCAACACACATTACAGTCCTTTTGGAAACACAGAATTCACTGACAACATGCCTCACTTGGTGTTATTTGTAGTTTCTGTTTCAAGCAAAGGGTGAATCAAGGTTGTCCATAAATCTACAACATAAATATGTAAATGCCAAGGGCACACTGGATTACAGCAATGCCCTCCGAGGAGAAGACACGTTTGTGAAGAAGCTCCATGAGGACTGAACAGACACCTGAGGTATCAGGAGCCAACAGAACTCAAATCTCCCTCTTGAGAACTGCCTGTGGCACAACCTGCCATGGAGAGATGTGGGCTCATTCAGGTTGTGTAAATTTAAGGCTAAACCAATGATTTCGTAAAAAAAAAAATAGAAGAACATTCAGTGAGTGCAGACCTCAGGCATGGCTAAATGTCTGTATTTTGCAATGTTGGTGAAAACAGAAAAATCATTTGTGTGCCTGTGTGCTGATTTGGACACACCCCTTCATCTATATATGGGATTTTGGTTTGCTAATCTAGCGCTTCAGTCATCCACCAAGTTTCATAAAAATTGGGTCAGTAATTTTTTTTTTTTGTTATGCTGCTGACAAACAGTGAGCCAGACAAACGGAAATAAAATGCACCAAAAACATAACCTCCATGGATGGAGATAATGAACAGTCTGGGGTGGTAAACAGCCACTCTGTCAGTCTGACCCAGGCTTGCCTATACAACAAATTCCACTTTTGGATGACATTGTCAGAAAGAAAGGATTCAGCTCAATCAGAAAGATTGCTGGTTTTATTGGAAGCCTGAGTGAATCCACAGACGTGGATAGTGTTAGACAGTGGCTGTTGTCTGCACTTTATTGACAAATGGCTTGGCTATGAAGTGCCTTGACTCAGATTAGTCCTCTGCATACAGGTCTACCAGAGACGGTCTACAATAGGGTACTTTTTTTTTGCATTGTATTGGCACAAGGCCATTATGATGAGGTGATTATTGATCTCGTTATAAAGATGTTTGCATGCAACACATCTCAATTCAAGGCCATGTTCACGATCTTCAATTAAGGGTAGCACATAATGTTAAGCTATTGCCACTGGGAGCTCATTGAGTCAGTCAGAGTGATTACATGCAGACTCCGCGGCTGAGGCCTCAGGTCTGTATATTAATAAATATAAGCATTAAACTGGGATTGGCTTTGATTAGATCATGTAACTGGAATGAATAGCAAGGACAAACAACCTTTGCATCCAATTAAATAAAACTTTGGTACTGTCTGGTAAATGCTCAGTAACATTCGTAGAGACACTCAATACTTTGATAGTCTAGGTCATGACGTTTACTTAATTTATGTTTTAAAGTTTTGAAAAAGAAACAGATGCTGAAGTCTACAGTACACAGCCAGGTTACCCAAACTTCAGTCTGAGCACAGGGTAATCACTTTGAAGACCATACAAACCTGCTGATGTCACGACTTGTGATTGTCAGAGCAGTGTGGGCTCATACCCATAAATCATGCTGATTATCCTGACCTCTAAGCTTTAATCACTACCAGAGCAGAGCTCTCTATGTTTCAAGTATGGAAACTGGAAATGTCAGATTATGCAAAACTTCATCAGGAACCCCACGTCATTACAATTACAATGGCACCATTTAGCAAATCAATCATTCATTATTCCTTACCCCTAACCAATTGAGAGCTTAAATACAGCTGTATGTAAAATTAATAAAAACATTTTTTTTTTTAGCTGCAGTGCTTACCTTTTCTATTATCGCACCACTATCCTGATATCTGTACTCTTCACTGCTATTTCCTCCATCCAGTAGGATCTGAGGCAGAGTGACCTTGACTCTCAATCCACTACATGCCCATGCCAAAGACTTTTCAGATTTTTCCCTTTAGCAATATGGTGCCTTACGCATTGTAATGCACAATGCTTGTAACAATTCTTCTTGGGTTAAATTGTTAATGCCATTGCTGTCTCTTGAGTCTTTCTGGTACATCGGCATTATCTCTGACTCTATCTCCAAGGCCAGGTAGGCTTTCAACCCTTCAGTCATGCAAAAGCCTTTGTCGAATTGATTTTTTTTTTTTTTTTTAACCACAATGTTCCTGACATACGGCCTGCTTTGAAATAGCTCACACACTACTGTCAATAACACCAGAGATGACCACCTCAGAGAGGAAAGGCATGTGTGAATAACTGGAAAGAATTGGATCCGACACACTTGCATGACTTCATAAGGCAGCTGATATGGACAAGATGGAAGCGGTTTAAAGAAAAGCTACACCAAGCATGTGTCATGCTGCAGCTGGAGTGGAAATGTGAATGCACACATGACATGATGTGTCAATCAAGGATTGTAGAAAATGTAAGACCCATTTAAAAATACCACAGCAAAGATGAATAAAAGATCCAAAATCTGACCTTGACCAAACACCTTTATTCAATGTTTTATTTTAATTTTAAAGCAACTTCTTGGAGAGAAATTGAGGGACATAATTCTACATGCATTTCCATCTTCAACTGTGAAATGAGTGAAAAGGTTTAACAACAATGGAAACAATGACAAATCATTATTGATGGGGAAAAATATGGTTTCAGCAAAATTCTACATTTCATCCTTGCACAATATACTGTATAATGCAGCTGGAAATTCCTCGAGTTTTCTAAAGGAAGCAGTGGGCCTAATTATCCACTTCATTATGGTGCCCATAGTGCTGCCACACAACAAAAAAAAACAGACATTCTCTCATTATTTACAAGCACTTACCATGAGCAAATTTGCTAATGCACAGTGACAAGGCTTCACTTCTAAGAAGCCTGTTTGCCTAACTGCGTATCAGACATTCAGCAAAAGGTCAGTGAAGAGGTTAAATTAGACCCTTCAGAAATATGAGTATATCACTAATTAAGTAGGCCTATCAGTGAATGAAAGCAACATTTACTTTACTTCACAACCAGACAGCAAAAATACATGCATTTTCAACACATGAAAGAAAAAAACAGCAAAGCAATATCTGGTATATACAGTATACATACACCTGGAATGCAAGTGTTTACACAGAGATATGACTCTTTGTAACAATTTAAATTATGGCCTGTGAAGTACAGGGTAAGGGGTAGGTAAGAATGACTTTGTGTTTAATGTTTGCATAATTACAAAGCAAGTATCAGGCAAGTATTGAGGAGGCAGCAGAGAGAACGATATGCTGTCTAGATTACTGCTGATGAGATTTGTCTGAAATTGTGGGAACAGCACGCCTGAGACTGTATTAAAAGTGAAATCTAATGGTGGGACTCTTCATCGATTCACCAAAAGTGTGTTAGTTGAACGTAAACTCTATGCGGGGTGTAATGGGTGACTTCAGCTGAATTAGTCAATGGGCAGTGTTAAGAAGTTACATTGGAAATGTAATGTAAATGTAATAATAGTGTAACTATTTCAATTACTTTAACAAAGTAATGTAACTAATTAGGCAACATTTGATTACTTTTTTGATTACTTTTCTTCATTTTGAATTAATTTTGTCAACTGTCAACCATTAATTATAGAAACCTAGCAGTAGCATTATTCAACACTGACTGCTGTCACTCACTGGGTTTCCATCCAACGTTATTCCCTTTTCATATTCGCATAGAATTAATTCGGCTTGCGACTATGCGACTGCATGTGTTTCCATCAACTGTGTAATGCGAATAAGAAATGAACGATAGGCTAATCAAGTGACGTGTTCCGACCAGCTGTGGAATTAACATCTATGGGCAGAAATGCATTTAATGCGAATATATGCAAATTTAACTGTTTCCATTCGCATTTACCTTAGTCACATCAAAAGTTAAACCACCTCCCTTAGACAAAAATTTAGACAAAAAAGAAAAATGGAACAAAACAAAACTATTATTATTAAAAATATAGCCAATGTTCTTTCAAAAGTTATTCAGATGTAACTGAAATTGCCTGAATATTTCCCAAAAGTACCTGTAAATTAAGTTCTTACGTATTTTTTCAAGGTGATGTAGCTGATTCCTGTTACTTTTATTTTGTAATTAAATTACGTAATATCATTAAATGTAACTCGTTACTCCCCAACTCTGCCCAACAATGCCTGCATCATAGAAGGCAATGTTGGACACATTAAGCTTCATTCATAGTTTGCGTTATTTTATGTAAGTTAAGTTATGTAAGTGCTCTATAATATATCCCTTGATACGTTTTGTTACGTTGTTCCCACCTACTCCTTGCCCTGTAGTTCACAGGCCATAATTTAAAGTGTTGTCAAATCCTCACCTTTCGCACATGAGGCACAAGTCAGATCTTGACCACTTAAGGGGAAAAGATACAGTTTGAAACAGCCCATTAGCATGCTGCAAAATAGGAACCAGAGACCAAGAAATCAGTTACAGTGCACCGCATCTTTAATCAATTCTCAGCATATTAATATTAATATTAATAATATTTTGCCTTTCCTTTATATATATATTATGTCATGTCATTAGATCACACATCTGCGTTGGTTATCTCAAATACCTCAATTACAGGTGCATAAACCTTTCCACTATTTACTTAATTGCCAGCTTGTAGAGATCTACATATCAAACAATACACATCAGTAAACAAGTTCTCATTAGAAATGCATCTAATCACTGACTATCTTGCTCAGTGCATAATCTGAAAATCACCACAGTGTTCATCATGCAGGCTTGTGTAGATAATATATTGTAATTATTGTGTAATCGCTCATAAGGTAATTTCACTTTTCATGATATCCTTTTGGTTTTTAACTTTCATAGCCTTCTCTCTTGATATAGCAACATTTAGGAAAATGTGATAAAAAAAAAATCAATCTTGTTTTTCATTCAGGTGAAATTTTTGTGAAAAAGCAAGTAGTGCATTAGTATTTCTACTGTATCTGCACGTTGCCACCTCTTCAAAGTGAGCTTGCTGCTCACCTGACATGGGTGCAAAATATTCACACAACAAGGAATTTTGTGGAATTTTCCATACTTCAGTACATTCAGTACAGTTAGTACATTATACATACTCAGTGATTCTGTAGGCATAGAATAGTAACACAGCACTACTTACTTACAGCTGAGCTCCATAATGAGCCTTGAGCATCGATCATCCTGACCTACAGTAATACTGAAACTGGAAATTTCTCTTTTTTAAGATTTTTTGGGGGGCTTTTATGTCTTTATTTCTATAGGACAGGTGAGAGTGATAGGAAACGAGTGGGAGAGAGAGATGGGGAAGGATCGGGAAATTACCGCGGGCCAGACTCGAACCCGGGTCCCCGGAGTCATGGTATGGCACCTTAGCCAAAGGAGCCACGACACCACTGAAACTGGAGATTTCACTACATTCTCTTTACTGTAGGCCTACAGTACATGATCGTGTCATGTTTGTGGCCAATCAGCATGTAACATGCAACATAAACAATTTATCTCGTAAGATGAGGGAGGGAGGACAAACATAAGTCAGTATGTTGCGCAATAGCCTATATCGTAAAGGTACACTTAATGTAATTTAACGGCTCACATACAGTATGAGCCTTATGAAAATTATGAAGTATTCAAAATTTGAAATTGTCATTGCTTATTCTTATCCTTAAATTATAGCCTAAACAAATCCTTATATACACATCCACAATGACAGTAGGATCACACATCAATGATCCACCATATAGGCCTCCGCACATTGGCACTGACAGCATTATGGAACATTTTCGAATTTGAAAATTTAGTTTGCCTCCACACACCGATGGTGCACTGCGGGAAGCAAATACAGCATTGTACTGTAGCCTGTGGAATCACCAATGGATTTTATTGAATGGCTCCGACAAAATAGACCGCAATGGTAATCAACCAGTAACGACGGCGGCAGAGTTCGGTGCTGATGTGCAGGATTGTATTGAAAACAATGAAATAGAATGGTTTAAGCGCAGTGCGCGCAGGTCTTCACTTCAGTACAATTCCACAACAAATCTAGTTACCAACCGCATATCAGCCACAAGAGCAAATACTAATATTAGCCTACAGAAAAAAAAAGATTCATTAATAAACTTCAGGGCAGGACTTAATTGTTTGTTTTCACGCACTGTCCAGGTCAGAGGGAGCTGAAGTGAACTGAACCATATGCTCAGCAGGAGCAACATGCATCTGCCTGTGACTTCCCCTTGTCTCATGCCCATGGGGCTTAAAGAGCAGCCATTACACTGTTTTTCATGCCTCCTGAGCAGATCGGGAGAGCTTCGCTCGCTGCAGCGCCGGCAGAGTCCCTGGGAAACAGTGTGTGTGTTTGTAACCTCTTATTTCCCAGTGGTCTATAAGTAATTTAATCCACAAAATAAACGTTAGCATTTGCGAGCATGACTGAATCCAGTTACAGTGTGTTGTTTTTTTGTCAGGTTTGAACATAATCTTTAGGCTGAGGAACAGTTGCTTTACATACATTATGTAAAGGAGTCTGGTTTTGAGTAATCAGCACTGCCACTGTGGTAAAAGCAGCCTATTGTGGTGGATCAAGTCAGGAAGTACATCAAAGTTTGACTCCCTCGTCCCCCTCCTTTTTTTTTATCAGGGTCTATAAATTCTTCTCTTTTTTTAAAAAAAAAAAAAAAAGCAGCACTGTAAGTGTGTGATCTATCAATACGCTGCAGTTCCAAAGCTCTGTTAATCCTTTGTTTTCAGTTTCCCATGGAGAGGAAGGGAGCACCCCAGCTAGTCCACAGACATACGGAGTGAGGGAAAAAAAAACATTTAACTCATGTGTTTATGTTCAATGAGCACTCTCAAGGGCACCCAGTAATGCTGATTGCATTTCCTGTGACTGTCAGGGAGCGAGGCGGCAAAGTGATGGCTCCAGATTAAAGCGTCCCTCCTGAAGAGGTGGGGAGAGGACTTCATTAAATCATTGACGCACCCCTCCCTTGGCAAAACCGCATTAGACTTGAGAATGCCAAGTGAGGAACCTTCCCAAGCAACAACCAACCATCTGCTTTCAAAGCCAATCTGGTGAGCCCTTTCATACCCTCTTTGCAAGAAATGTTCCTTTTCCCTCCAAAACCAGTGTGAAGTGTGAATTCCTTCATGATCAGATACATGCAATAAAATAAATTCTTGAACTGTCAGAGACTTCTGCATTTACTCACAAGTGGCCTTT
>JASCIP010000264.1:19115217-19125338 GCA_034783695.1 Sardinella gibbosa
GATGGAGAGACAGTCTCCTACACTAACTGGAACAGAGACCAGCCTTGTGAGTCACACACACACACACACACACACACACACACACACACACACAGATATGTGCACTCAGGCCTGCATGCAGGTGCTCACGACCCATCCATCACTGCACAACATTTATTAATTGTATCTCTACGGGTGCACTGTGCATAAATAGCAACATAGCCACAGACATCATATGGCATCCTTCCTATGCGCATATACACGCAAGCACACAGCACACAATAACAACCCCACAGAGAAACGCCCAATCTGAGCTTGCATATCTCTTTCTATACGACAGTGTGGTTTTCTTGTTTCATTACTGTTTATGCCACTCTAGGCTCAGCAGGCGAGTGTTGAAGCCGACCACTGCGTGCATGTGTGGAGCCACATGTCAGCTGGGATCAGAGCTGGCTCAGTGGGCATTCTTCCATAGGTGGCTGTGCATGGCACAATGTATCTTTTGGCTTTTGTGAGGGTTTTGATGATCTGTATGAATGAGAGGCAGGGATTACTACATCTGCTCCTCATTCAAACACCCCCAAATGAGAAGGTTCCACCTGTGTGTGCAGATTTTTCACGGAAATAATTCTGCTGAAGAATTGATATTGCAGCTTGTGTTTAGCAACAACAAAAAATATTCATCTCACGGGGGTGGAGTGAATGCATATTCGCCAAAATAAGGATTTACTTAGTATTTTGGCATTCAGTATCAATTCATACCTTTCTTGTCATTATTCAGGTAAAGCACATTAAATCATGGCTCATTATTCAGAGGTAATCTGAAGAGGCAAAACACCATGATCTAAAGGGCCTCTTACTGGGCCTCATTCACCAATGTCTTCCTAAGAATTTGCTTTAAGGTCCCATTTGAAAGATTCAAATACTGTAATATTTTAGGGCTGCAGAATTGATGAAAATTCCACAACCATTTATTTTTCACAAACAAGTCACTGCTCAAAGGCCCAAGTGTTTAGATGCGTAAGTAGGGTTTATTTCCTTGTAATAACGGTTGGTGAAGGAGGTCCATTGAGTATTGAAATTATTTTCCGCTTTTTGCATGCTCAGAGGCAAAAACATAATCCAAGACAAGATGTGGCATTGGACATGGTTTACGTTGGTATCAAGCTGAAATATGGTGACATTTTAACTCAGGGTGTGAATGTAGGACTGTCCTCTTGAGAGCCCTTCCTCTTGAAACTGTTGTCATGTGCCAGTTGCTTTTTGTGCTCTACCTCTGCCAAATGCCATGGCATTTTGCATCCTAAATCCTGTCTGAGCAGGAACATACAATAAGCGGTGGACTATGAAGTCAGCATTCATTTAATAGATGCCTGTCTGTACAGTGCACAGTTTCTGACCTCACAAGCATTTACGTAGAATAGGACAAGCACAAAAGCGTTCTATGGAGTGTCAGCAGTTGATCAAATTCCCTTTTGAGGCTGTACTTAGGGGTCACATTCAACATTGCTCACAAGTGGTTTCCTAGCGTCAGCACACCCTTGAGTCTACCTTCTGCATGTTTTTAACCTTTTGTGATACACAGGATTTTATTAGCCAAGTACCACATGTGTGCAGAATCCCAAACTAATGTTTATAAATAGTATAAAATCCTGTTTTAAAAAATAATTTCAGTGTGTATATGACAGCTGGGGAAGTCTCACAGCTGATGGATGGCTGACTACCCACCCCTTCCACAGGGAGTGCCACTGATATGGAGAGAGCCATCTGGCACTACTGGGCTTGGTTAAGATGACCTTACCCATCTTATCGCCTGCACTGTCTTTCACACAGAACGTGGCAACATGACAGCACTGGATCTGTGCACATCCTCACCAAATTAAGCCCCAAATCAAGATTCAGCTGATAATTCTTTGCCTATGTTGTGGAGAGAGATAAAGAGATTAATTCCGATGATCACCAGGGCTTCCATTAATCACTTTTTCTTTCTATCAAACTATTCAGCTAATATCATGCTTCTAAAAGGGCTTAATTGAAGATATTTCTGGTAAATATCTGAAATAGTCAAACATTAGTTTGTGGTTTAAATCAGTCAGTTGTGCGATGCCTGCTCTTTCCCACATTCTGTAGCTTGTCAAGGGATTTGCAAACGCAGGAAGGGTGTATGAGCAAAGCCAACAATTACAGTACATACACTATGAAGTTTAGAGTGAGTGATGCTTCATTAAATGGATTTGTTATCTTCATTTGATGGTGTGATGACGTAAACAAATATTGTGTCACAACTGCGAGGACACTTCAGTACAAAGCGTGCAGCTATAGCTCAAGGTCATGTAGTCACACAGCATCAGCATGCCACACTGATATTCTTCAGCACAGATTTGTGGTGTCAGTTGTCAAGTCAGTTGTGCTGGTAAACAATTTAACAGCAGCAATGAGGGCTGAAAAATATGTAATGCATAACTATGGTATTTATTAGGATTCCAGCAGCAATCATCCCTTACTGTGCTAAAAGTAAGATGGAGAGCATCAAGGCTGTCTTGGGGGGGAAAAGTATTGGATCTAAAACTTCTATGTGCCAGCATAATACTCTTAGATAAACCTGTAAAAATATCCATAAAATATAAAGGCAGGGATCAGTCTCTGAAAATGAATGGTTGGAGGCCTCTTTCAGACAATGTGACTTTTCACAATTGCATAAAATTAGATTTCTTTGAAAAAGGGAGTAATGGCAGCTGATGAAACTGGAGATAACTCTCTCAGACAAAAAGTATTATAAAATACAATTAGGACATATAAAATGTAGTCCTCATAGCCCAGCTGGAGTTATGAACTGATTTGAATGTCCAGCTACTGAAAGTTCCAGTTCCATTTCCAAGGTTCAAATATTCTTTCAGACTTTGGCACAGCTCGCTGTATAAGGAACAGATTGTATAACTGCAGACCTTGTGAACAGCTGCAATGATTTATTTCCAATCATTTTGCATTAGTGGTTGTTAAACATAGTTTTAGGTACAGTACATACCGGTGAGTGTGCATATCTGAGTATTCATTCAGTTAAGCGACTAAGCTCTTGTATAATGCATTATACAATCTATGAACCCAAACGCCTTCCTTGGCTCACAACAAAATCTGAATATAGGGTCTGGTAACATGGCGGTGTGAATCCCATTAACTTAATGGATAAGTCTAATAATAAAACGTTACTTCTGCCTAACTGGATTAGCAATGATCGTGTGTTTGCAGGGATTTGCCTTGCTGCTCGACTACAGAGGTGTCCTGCCACGCAAAGCCTTTAAGCAACTTCATTTCACATTGCTGCTTTGTCAACAGTAGACGCTTTCTCTAGGTCAAGCAGATTAAAGGTTAGAGGAAATTATGCATTTTTAAAGGATCATTTACAAATGTTTACAATGCAGCTTGAATGGCAAACAGCCATGAACTGACCAGATTTTGTAAGCATTATAGTGGGCAAATAGCTTTTTCACTGTGGCCTTTTGACCCCCTCTAGTCCAATAACTCACAGCTCAGGGTTTCACTGCAGTGATATAGAAAGGCAACATCTATACTGTGAGTCAAATGATATTGTGGGGGCAACAGAATTGATCTACAGCTGAACTTGAATCTGAACTTCTCATAAAGCAGTACACTAAATCTGCTGCTTACATTGACACAGCTGCTTGTGCCGTGACCAGGACACTTTTTAGCCAGAAATTTAATTTGGGTATAAGCAAATGTCTACCACAGCAAAAACGCTGTTCACAGAAAAGGCAGTGCCGGGTAGAAATGTAGTAACGATCAGTAACAGACTAGCCATTATTTTCACATAACTGAAGACATCTGATTCCAAAACTGAATTGAATACCACTGTGGTCATTTCATCAAGTACAGTAGACCATACTATTGTGGTGCATAGATTGGCAATATCAATTCAAGGTCATTGCTTTCGTTTCATTGCCATGGCGTCGTTGGGGCCCCAGCAGTCCTCAGCACCAACAGCAGGCCTTTGCGAGGCGTGGGTGGACAGGCTGCACCCCATCTCCAGCCCTTTTGGAGAACCTGGGCCAAAAGCCTGAGACAGCAGAAGCTCCATGCTGGTGTCTCCCCCCGCTGCCCTCGGGCCTGGCCCGAGAACAAACACACGGACATATGTGCTCCTGCGCAGGGGGGCAGAGAGGTTCCTGTGAGCAGGTTTCCGGGGCACGGCAGGCGCCCTGCTCAGGTGCAGCCAGTGAAAGGGTGGACGCCACGGGAAGAGGCGTGCCACTGTCATCAGCGAGAGAGTAATCAGGAAACGCAGCAGGCCTCAATCAGCTCTGATGTGCTCGAGTCTGTAGGGTGTTCCTACTCCTCATGGGCTAAGCAGCAGGCACATATGGCTTGGAAAAGCCCTCAAAACAAAGTGCCACTGGATTAAGACATGAACATATCTTACACAGCCAACATGTTAATCTATAGCCAGCCATGCGCTTTTGAACATATCTTACATAGCTGATATTAAACACGTTACTCAATGTTTGTCACTTTAGGTTAACAAAGTCTTATACAAGTCACATAGTGACTATATGATATACTGTACATATACTATATGATATGATATACGTAGAGACTACAGTATATGATATATGTAGAGATGGTTATTTATGTAGCAAAACTCACATTTATAGGTGAAAATATCAATCTGGTCTGTCAGTTTTACAAACAATAGTCTAATTCTATTTTAGCTTTTTGGCACAATACACTCCTGTCCACCCAGTCCATCACCTTAATGCCTGGGGGTGGATCGCATTGTTTTGCTTCTTTGGCAACGTTCTTAAGGCAGCGTACTTATTTATCTGCCGCAGCGGTGTTTTAGTGAAAGCGATGGGTCTGTTAGCTTGCGTGACTGACAAAGATCTTCAAATCAGGGCACCTGCCTGTCAGTGCTCGTCCCCGCAGGGACAGCACATTACCGCAGAGCCAGTGCAAGCCACTCCACTCTTTCCTTTTTCCCCATGCATCTAGCAACCGTGTTTAATGTGACAGTGAGCCCCCATGGGTGCATTGATTGCATCGCCCCTTAAGGGAATAGGAGTACATATTTATATTCCGTATAAGCTTCTGTTCAGGGTATTGTCTCATCCCTTGGGTCACTGCCGAGCCTTAAATCTGCCCCTTGGGTATTTTTGGTGTGCGTCACAAATGGAAATGCAAAGCTTATTTCCTTTTTTTTTTTTTTTTTCCCCCCTTCCCCAAAACTGATCACAGAGATATGCTTTTGGTATTATCATACCGAGAACATACCTTAGATCACAAGCTTTGTGCTACTGCTAATGGAAAACAGAATTCAAATAGGATTTATTGTGAACCATAGCTGCTTTTTTCCTTAGATAAACACACAAGGCCTTGGTCTCTTTCTGCAAGGACAGGGCAAATCGGATTAGATTCCTGGTATAACCTCATAGGAGGCTGGTTAGCAGAGTCATGTGCTAGCTACCTGTCCATCTGTATGTGCTCTCTGTGTAGCTGGAGGCTGGCCAGTGGAAAATGGGCATTAGCTGAAGAGGCTTGGATGTGTCATACACTCTGTTTAGGCTGGGGAATTCACCTTAATATTTTATAACGTTGCCTAATGTCACAGCTCCAGGCCCTTCATTTCGAACTATCTTTAACCACAAGTGTGATTTCCTGGAAATAATAACACCATACAGTATACACATGCACACACACACACACACACACACACACACTCACATACACACACACTTAAGTCATTAAGGTGGATTTACAACAATTTTTGAGATACGTCATACCTCCATTAGCGCCTGTCTTCTATGAGCAAGTGAGGCTGTCCCACTTAGCCAAAAGCGCTGGCACTGGGTCTCTGGAGTGGAATGGTGAAGTGGCTCGACTGAACTCAGCTGACTCAAGGAACTGTGTTACTTGTCTAAAACGACCCCCAAGGTTATGACTTTGTATCCCATGCAGTGTGAAGTGCAGAGTAGAAGTCTGTGATGTACAAGAAACATAGGAAGCTGAGACACCTGGTCTGCATTCCTCTATTGTTGTCAGTGATCTTCAGTGTGTATATCCCAAAGGAGCCTGAAGTCATAGGGTGATCTAACAAGCCACTCGTGATGGACAGCCAGCTTCCATGCAAAGCCTCAGAGAGACTGTGTGGAATATTGACTGAAACAGGAGTGAATTTAATTAACAAACAAACCTTTTCAGATATCTAACACTTTGTATAACGTTGTGGTATAACAGATGTCTGGCCATTTGTAATTAAAGAGACCAATTTCAGGCTGTATAGATTCCGTCTTGCCTCTATGCAGAAAAAAAAATACACACACAAAGAGGATCTACTTGGCAAAAGGACTCTGATTAAGTATAGTCTATTTGATTACATCTGTTATATGATATTACCCTGGGAAAGCCTATCCTGATCTGTGAGCTCGAGTTCGCTCTGTAGCTCAGCTCAGTACAGCCACTAAAGCCTATTTCCACTTTGTTTCGTTTTCCTGAGACAGGAAGCCATTCAAAAATGGATTTTAAAAAAATAATAATAATTATTCATGATGTGATTGAGGTGGGCTTAAAGGAGTTATCCGAAGTGAATCAAACCGAAGCCCTGTTGTCTGAGGCTGCCGAGTGCTGTCACTAGGTATCAGAACGACAGCAGTAGGTACAACGTAGACTGAATTCGCAAACTGGCTGCTACCTGATAGGGCATATCTTTTTTGCTATGGTTTCATTTTCATATGCCCTAATCAATTAGCGGTAGCGGCCAGTTCGCGAATTCTGTCCACGTTGTACCTACTGCTGTCGTTCTGATACCTATCGACAGCATTCGGCAGCCTCAGACAACAGGGCTTCGGTTTGATTCACTCCAGATAACTCCTTTAAAGCTTGTTTTGTTTCAAATTATGATGTGCACCCTTCTGTCACATCCCTGCAAATGTTGTCGGAATCATTGTTGGTCGTAGATCTATCTAATAGCGTACAGAGGCTTTCTGATTTATGCTCGTCGATTCTGTTTCAGGGAAGTTGTAGATAACAGCAAACAATCCAGACCAAACTCAATCTCAGATTGAAGCAGTCATGATAACCCAGCTGATGTACTTTCAAACATTATTTGAAAATAATGCACCTGGTGTACGCCAATGATTTACACAGAAAGAAACACAAATATCAAAATTAAATATGATCAGAATAAAAATCTAAATGTTAACACCTTTAGCTACAGTACATTTTAATCCTGTGAATTTAGTTTAATTCCAAAGCAGGTTAAGATGAGATGAAGAATAATAACAAAAAAACACCCTTGAAAAGATGCTGCTAAGAGAGTGTGATTCTGTGGTGTTAGGAAAATATAACATGGTGTTGTAACTGGGCTATTTTGGCCTTGGATGAGACAGAGAGAGACAGACAGCGAATAAAAAAGGCACACCATCACCAAGACATCTGGTCTATTGCGAGGATATATCGGGCAGCTGTGCTTCCAAAAAATTAGTAGCCAGGAAAAAAAAAAAAAAAAGCTCTACAATTAATGCGACGGTGGGAACCAGAGTATCAATGCATTTCTGATAAGCTGTGCCTGGATTAGGGCAGGGAATACCAGCTGTCCTTATTTCCCGCCATATCAGAGAGAGAGGGGGCCTTCAACTGGTAATTGTGGTTGAAGCTATAGGCCCTGACAATTACCAGGTTGTGAGACCCTACAACGACTCAGCCCCAGTATCTGCAGCAGAACCACACTGGTGTCAGTGCCGTTAACAAGCTGAGCCCTCTGTCTCCCATCCCAAACCCTGAGCCATGAGGAACAAGACAGCGGTCCTGGCACTGAATCAGCTGTAAGACACGCAAAGTGCCAGTGTAGCTCCTGTCATGCCACATGCTTGTACTGACCTTCCCTCTGTATTACCTCGTTAAAAGGTTGCCCTTCAGGTATTGACTACCTGTCTGATGTGGAATTTACCAGAGCGGCGTCTCTCGATGTGTACTGTCTGGGCTCCCAACAAAAAGAACAGGCAGAGAAAGAGCCTAAACATGTATACCGCTGGAGCACAAAACCTGAGTTCACACCAGGGTCCATGCTATCTACATCAAGGAACGCGCTCACACATCATAAGTAAATCTTTCCTTCCACATCCAGTTCAAAGGGACTTCTACTACAATTTCCTTTGAAGTTAACCTTCATTGTACTTGGTAAATAGGATCTCAATACATTGTGATGGATCTACACAGCGCGGAGAAAAAAACTGTGTGCACCAGCTAGAGAATGTATTCTTTGCAAGATCTTCTCTGTCAGTGCATTCTGAATATTCTTCTGTCTTTTCACTGTGAACTATAGAATATTTCTGTTGTCACTGATGAATGAAAACAAAGGCTAAGACATTGTTAGATGGATGTAACATTCCAATAGCTCTGATGGAAACCAGCGGCCAGCATAAAGCCCCAACACTGAATAATGCACCTTACTGGAAATGGCCCAGCAATCTAACAGATTAATCTAAACAGATTAAGCTCAGAGATATGTTACATTTTTAGAAACCAAATTACTCTTTCACAGAGATACATAGAAGAACAGATGTCATAATTTAAAGCACATTGCAATGACAGTTCTTTTATCTCATGACCATAAAAAGAGGATTGTCTAATCATGCACACGGGCGTAGCAACATAAAAGTTATGAGAAATGATTTGTGCATTAATGGGAATTTAGGGGTTAAGAATCATTTTTTCTGTGGTCATATACAGCTCCCAAAACTCAACTTAATTAATCCAACTGATAATAATTCAGTCATAACCTATTACCTTCTCTCATACACAATAAAAGTGGATTTAGGGCCTTGGAGCAGATTTCAAATTAATTGCAGCTTATTCAGATGTATGTCCCGCATTAAACCATTCAAGTTCTTCAAGATTCAGATATGACCAGCATGGCTGGAGGCCCTGTCATAATAAATTACTTGAGTAGAAATGTGGGCCATATAAAATGTCTGCTATGGACTGCAACAAAACAACATTTTTTTCCCTCTAAATTGTCTCCTTAGTGTTTCTGTTAACACTTTTATATCTAACACTCAATCTGGGCCTTTATACTTGTGAGCCTCGTGGTCAATCTCTGTATACGACTTAAGTATTCCAGATATACCAGTTAAGGCTTCAGCTGGCGCCGTCACCCTTTCTGTGTAGACTCACTCATCATTCAGCGTTTATTTGACACGGTCGTTCATCTGTTCTTATAATTTGGTAGATATATTTTGCCCCTCTGCCTTTTTTCACATACCATTCAGTATTTATCCTGCTCCCTCTCAGTATTCTCCCAGGATTGCTCCATCTTAATTGGAAAGCAGAGTTAATTATCCCCCGGCCCATTGTTGGCACAGCCTCCGCTGGGCCTCTGGAGACTCCGGCAGGTCTGGCACACAGTCCTGAGAACATCAAGGGAGAGGAATGAGATGAATGCCACAGTCGCCCCTTTGTGGTCCTGGGAACCAATTCAGTGGTAGTTCAAAACAGGTCTAAATGCCAGGTATTTAAAGATGATATCATCCGGTTAGTTCCATTAACAAACTAGCTATGGAGAGTAGCCATAGCCCTAATAAGCGCTCATGAACAAAGAAAAATGTCGTCTGCATTAATCCTTCTTCATAAGTACCGTCTATTCTCCCATTCAATTAAACATCGCTCACTCATAGACTTTTGCTGATAGCTAGTTAGTTAAAAAGTTAAAAAGGCTAATTAAACTGTCATTTGACCTTTTGTGATATATGTGTCTATTTAAATATAATACAAGAAAAAGGTTTTGATTCATGTAGACTATATTTCCCAGTGATACCGAATCAAATATTGATACCAGGAAGGTGAAAGCTACTTATCTCAAACGGAAAGATAGAAAGAAAACTTTTTAACCTTCACAAACGGCAATGGAAAATGAAAGCCTCTGAAGCAATTTTACTCAATTTGCTGTTTGCCAATTTACAAATGTTACCAGCATAGCCTTTTCCCTGTTGGAGCAGTCTTTTGGCCAATGCACTGAAAGCCAAATTAAACACTAGTTGCCATTAACATACTGTATGATTACAAGCTTGGAACCACTCTCTTCGCATAGAATCACCTTTGTTTATAGACCGTTTCAGGTTCTAGTTCCAAAGCTG
>JASCIP010000264.1:19278565-19286065 GCA_034783695.1 Sardinella gibbosa
ATATACTTTACAAAGTAAACAGAAGATATTTTACTTAGTTAATGCAAATGGAATATGAGATACAGTTTAGAGGAGTTAAAAATCTAGAACCTGACACTTTTACCTCTTTCCACCATGATGTGTAGCCTACTGGTAGAAATCTAACTGAAACAGCACATTTGCATCTGACTGTGGTTTTTGGATTCTAAACCAAGGAATGAGAGTGTGTTGTTTTAGCATCCTCACCTACAGTAACACAGACTTTGTTAGATAAATGAAACTCCCAGCAACTCACAATGACACTCTCTTACTTGAATCTCATTGAATGTGTTTTTTGTGCTTGTTTCCTTTAGCATTCAAGACATCAGCTTGCTGTTCAACCAGTTCATCTTCCTCCTGATGCTGTTTAACACCTACGTGTTCCAGGTGGGGCTGATGTCCCTGCTGCTGGAGCGATTCAGAGCGCTCATCCTGCTCTCTGTTCTCTACTTGTTCTGCAGCATCTCTCTCCATTCCTGGATGATGGTGAGTCTAATTATGTGTAGTATATGAGTATATTCCATACAGTATATGTGTATATGAAGTATATGAGTATATTAAGTATAGTATATGCTTTTAACTTTCTGTCTCTACGCTTAACCCATCCATGAGTTAGTGACTCAAACAGCACACAATAAGGTGAAGCACGCACTGTCCCTGAGCAGTGGGCAGTAGTGAGGGGTTTAAATTTGTTCCTTGCTGAAGGACACCTCAGCCGTGGATGTGGAGCAATGTTCAATCACTCCCCCAACCCACATTTTTCCTACTGGTTGGGGATCGAGCTGGCCCTCCTGTGGTTACTCTGAGTCCCTGACCATCAGGCCATGGCTACCCCTGTAGGCTTTGTGTGTACTGTATATTGAGGCTAATGGAGTGGTCCTCCACAGAATTTACGCTGGATGAAATCTGATCACTTTGTGTGGACGGATGGACTACTCGTTCTGTTTGTCTTCCAGAGAACAGGTGAGATGTGTTTATCGGCAATATCAATATTAAAGCAGAAATATGCTCTTGCCCAAAATGGCAATATGTTTTATTTCGCATTTGGTCTCACCATGGCAGGATATTGCATATTTTCATGGCAGGGATTAATTTGTATAGCTGTTTTTATGTTACAGTTACACTCAACAACCAGTGCTATTCTGTACTGTATGATCCTTTATTTTATTTGTAGATTTGCAGCTCTTTATTTGTAGATTTCCAGCTTCATACTACAGAATCTGCAAATGCACATCTACTTAAAATAAACATTCTAGGCCTTACTGTCTTTCTTATTAAGGAGAGCACACAAGTCACATGTTTAGCCCTGACAGTAGGACATATGGGAGTGATATTCATTCCTCTGAGCTCCTAATTAGATGTTAAGAGGATTAATTGTCTGCAAGTTGCTCTTGTCGTTTTTCTCCCTGCTCTGGCGAATGATGCATTCCATGGATGCATGCAGAATGTCTGTCATGATCGTAATTACCCACCTAAGTGCCATATACATTTCCCTACAGCTGCTGTGTTGTACTATTACTTCTACAAGCGGACGGCAGAGTATCTCGGAGACCCGCGTCTCTATAAGGACTCCCCTTGGCTACGGGAGGCCTTCGCCAGGGCACGCCAGTTATGAGAGAGACCAGCGCAGCAGGTCAAAGTGAAACTGTTATGGCGGGAGACAGCATGAAGCCATGAGGACTTAGAGAGACCATGCTGTGGGACAGAGCCAGAATGGATTTCCATGTAAAACTGGGAAGTCGTGACTGATGGACTGTAAACTGCATAATGCGAGAAGCTGAAAGGATGCTCAATCAGTGTCGACACAGACAAATCTCAGCGCGAATCAAAATGGATACGCATCTGTGACAGTATGGCTGTTCGATCCATTTCTGTTCTCATTTTTGTATGGGTTTTACTTACAATTCTGCATAATTGTTGCCTATTATAGTTTCATAAAATTTTATATAAAACACTATGGATTGAAGAAACATGAATCTGTGTGTGTGCCAGGTTGCCTTGGATGAATGAGCTCACAATTATAGTGCATTCAAATGTACTTATGCTATAAGCTCAAATACAGTTAAGGGCAAGTCATTTTATCAAATTCAGATTGTTTACTGTCGTGTAGATGGCTGCAATCATGACCTTAAAAATTAATTGTGCCTCAGAAAAGTGATGCCCAGGCCTGACAGTATGAACTTACCATTAATATTTTGATGGCATTTACAACATAGTCTGCATAAGATTCTCTTCCCACAGTTTGAGCCCATTTTTATTCTAAGGCTTGTCTGAGTAATATGATTAAGAACAATATATTACTGCTTGGCATCCTGTCCCATATGGGACCTTAAGTACTTTTGGTGATATGGTATAGTTTTCATATACGAATAGCACATCCAAGATCATTTATCAGTAAGTCAGTTATTTAAAAATAATCCTGGTAAATATGGTCCCCATAGGGGAAGGTAGTAAAATGATTCTAAATCAATGTTATATTTGAACATCTTGTTTGCAATGCATCGCTATGGAAAATAAATACAGTGTTACAGTTCATGCATTTTTATTAATTATGATGAAATAAATCGTTGAAATAAATCGCATGGATATATAAAATATAACACATTCAAGGAAGACATTTACATAGTAGAATAATTATTCTTATGTTATATTTTCATTTTTACCAGCCACATTTGGTCATCTTTTTTTTTATTGCTATCTGTGCCAGGTGCAAGTAGTATTTGCATGCAGACAACAAACAGCAGGCTCTGTATGATAAGCAAGAATGTATAAGTTTGGAGACTTTTATTTTGTCTGAAATTGGCTTAGTATTATTCTATTACAGGCAGGGCAGTGGGGAAGGTTTACATTCTCATTCAAGGGAGGGGCAAAGGATTGGGGCAGGGTACCTGGTAAACATAGACATCAATTACTTTTTCCATCATTTGACATTAAAACCAAATCCTACAACTGTCGTATACATATTTATAGATATATAGATATTTATATCCTCTTAAATCGGCCGGTGTTTCTCTTGCTAAATATATATTCTTTTCTGTCAATATTGATATATCTGTGATAAAGTCATTACCATTTATATTTTATACAGTATTTTTTTAATCTAAATCATGTCCTATTGTTTTTTTTCTTATTCCTCTTTTCTGAAAGACTGGAAACAAGACAGATATACTTGCATATAAATAAGTACACAATGAAGACAGTGCTGTACACAGCCACTGTGAAAAAGTACCCTGGGGACTACCACGGTACATCTCATAGTCCAGTGCTTGTTCAAATTGCATTGGATAACTGCACAAGTAGAATTTGCCTTTCAGTCCAGAGGTTAGCAGGTGTATTATCATCAAATGGCAACTATGACTTAAAAAGATAAAATTCCTCTCTAGAGTTGCACAAAGTCTTCCAAGGTTTGCAGATTTAGAGGTCGACTACAACATTAAGTTTTCCTCAGGATCAAATGTCTCTTTTAGGATGTTGTAAGGAGCAATCAATTCAACAATAGCATACATACACACACACACACATACTATACGCGCACACACATACATACAAATATACATACATTTTTGTGCCTTTAGCACAACATCATTTCAAAAGTTGTTGACCATCAGTTCCACCAGGAGTACTTTTTCACAGGGTTAAATAGGAGAAAATTCTTTACTTTGAAAGAGCTGTGGTTTCACAGCGAACCCCTAACTCAACTCAATACAATTCATTTTAAATTATATAAAAGGCAAAACATTCTGAAGCAATAACCATAATAATAAGTGTCTTAATGGATCATAATAACATCAATTATTGTAAGAGTAGTAGCAATAACAATGGTAATAAATAATGATCAGATATGAATGACATCACATTCCAAGAAAGAGAAGAAATAGAGGGAAAAAAGTAAATTTCAACAGATATGAGGCTTGCTTTGCTGCTCGAATATTTTTTTATATATTTATATATATATATAGAATGAAGGACATGGGACAAGAGGTCGACCTGAAGCCCCATATCTTCCAGTCCGAGCCCAAGTGTGCTTGAGATGAACTGGCTTAAAGGTAACTGTGCCCTCAGGCGAGAGGGGGCTCACCCGTACATTGATTCCCTTGCTTCATTAAAAAGCACCATGGCCCTGAGACCCATATACATGCTATTATCTTGGCAGTGTGTCGGAGATGGCAGAGATGGCATCGCATCATCTCTCTGGGAGCTCTCCGTTGTGTTGGCCAGTGCTTGGCAGTGCTCGCAACTACTGCCTGGAGTCCTCCCTTTCCACATCCCTGTGTTCAGTGTTTGCATTTGTCTCAGGCTATTACACATGTACTATGCTGACAAATGACATCTCTCTTAAAATATATTTGGCAATTTTAAAATTTCTGTAATCTTTTTTTGGCAAGGGGATGAAATGAGTATACTGGAGTGGGTGGGTGAGGGTGTGGTGTTGATCAGGGCTTACAGTATGTGGTTTACATGAGTGATATGCCCGGGGGTATATTCTCTTTTCATGCATATCAAAGCACAATCATTGCCTCCCACCTACAAAAAAAGGCCTATCAGGGCACCCATTCAACATACATACATTTTCATAATCACTACTAAAAACCTGGTTTGTCAAGTCAACTCATGTTCAAATGTGGCTTTCTTTGTTTGGTAATCTGCTCTCTCCATACATATAAACCTGAGGAAATTTTGTGTGCCATAACTCTAAAACACTCCCTTTTCCCGTGATTCTACCTCCATCTTAAACTTCCTAATGCCTTTTTATTCCACTCGAGTTCCTGCACCAGTGCCATGGTTCAGTTCTCCTTATTATCTCGGTATTCTACGTGTAAGCCATACTAAACAGGGAACTTCCATGAGATAATGCGTAATGTGTGCAATAACATTCAGTGTATGGCATTGGTGTCGGACTTTTTTTCCATACATAGTTTATGTACCCTACCCTGGCACTTCCTGTAATCATAGAAGGCTCCCTTTTAATTTATACATGCTCAAATAATAAAATGCAAATGTAAACAAGAATTAATATAGTACATGAAGTGACTTGTTTTTCATTCTCTTGTGCAAGTCTCCATAGTGAATGGCAGTGAGGCCATTAGTGTTGCTGCCCACAGCATCTGTGGGGGCGAGACAGACTAGGGGTGGGGCGTTATTTGCCCAACGAGCTCGGAGGGACAACGTTGGACGTCTGGAATGCTAGAGTGAAGAAGACAGTGAGAGACACACATAGCATTCAGTATGGACAGCAGACAAAGAAAAGAAAAGAAAGAAAAAGAAAAGAAAAAAAAGATATACAACTACAAAATGAGGTTGCTGTTCAGTGAGTTTTTGATAGCCAGCTGTCCTGGAAGTCAGATTGCATTGCTACGCATGCATGTTGCACAATCCGTTCAGATTATCCAATGAATGCACCAACTGGATGTGATAGAGACTTGTAGAGAGGAGCAGGGAGAGAATAAGACTGAGAGAGAGAGAGACAGAGAGAGAGAGAGAGAGGGAGAGAGGGAGAAAGAGAGAAAGAGAGAGAGAGAGATGAATACAGTCCTGCACTACACCATGGATGAGAGTGCATTTTCCTCGTTGTAGGGCAAGGGAGTAGAAGTTCGTATGTGATTGGTAGCCGAAGTCCCGTCAGCGGGCGAGAGGTCGTTCAGCTCCCCGGATGAGGAGAGGGGGTAAGAGGGGGACAGAGAGATCCCAGAGGAGGGATCGGCTGAGCCAGCAAAGGTGCGCGGGGGCTTGGGCACCAGGTTGGGCTCTAGGGTGGCCCGAGCCAGGAGCTGCCTGTCCCTCTCTTCCAGCTGCTGCTGGCTCGGCCTCTGGCCCTCGCTCTGGCTGTAGGAGCCGCGGCCCGACTCAGACTCCCCGTCCGACAGCTCCATTGGGGGAGAGCTGCTGCCATCCAGCTTGAAGAGAGAGTCCAAGTACTGGGCAAACTCCAGCACCACCTGGCTGGGGTTCCCGTTAGAGAGTGGGGGCTGGGAGGCTGCAGCAGCTGCTTGGGCCTCGCTGACTGGCTTGGCCGCTGGAGGCTCCTCTCTCGCGGCCTCTCCCCCCATCTCCACCACCGATTCCTGGCTGCCTCGCTCGAGCGGAGTGCTGCTGCCCCGTGGACTGTGGGGAACCGAGGGGAGCATTTCTGGGCTGGGCGGCCCAGATGGCAGATAAACGTTTACGGTCTCCACTGTTTTAGCTTGTGGGGCATCCTCCTGGTTGAGGGGCTGTCCAATGACTGTCTGCCCGAGGACCGGTGGTGGAATGTGGGCACTGTAGCGAGGGGTGGCTGGGGAGAGACGTGGGGCGTAGTCCTCCAAGGGTGGCGTGGGGCAGTAAGGCCCCGGCTCGCCCAGCTCGTGCTCAGGGGTGGTGGGCTGGATCCCGTCGGCAGCCAGCAGCTCGGTGCGGGAGCTGAGCGAGGGGTGCTCCTCAGGGATGGGGGCGTCCAGGGGAAAAGGGAGGCTGCCCAGGCAGGGGGAGCCGCGCAGGGCCGCCGAGGAGCGTCGGGAGTCCAGACTGTACAGGGACTCGGCGTCCGATAGGCTCTCCATGACCGCCAGCGGGGCACGGCGCTCGCACAACTCCACGGCCAGGCGCTCACGGGCCCCCGTCAGCACGATGGGCACTGGAGGAGGGGGGCACTCTGCGAAACCATCCAGAGAGATCTCTGAGCGCGCACAGGAACTACAGGGAGAGAGGGGTAGATGGCAAGGAGATGGAGGGACAGGGAAAGAGAGAGAGAGAGCGAGAGAGAGAGAAAGATGGATGGGATGAGGGAACAATGAGGGGGATCACAAAGGCTCAAACAAAAGTAATTATACGGAAGGGATGGCAAAATTAAAAAAAAAAATCAAATGGGTAATGAAATAACAAAGAATACAAAATACAAAATAACATCAAAAGGGGAAGTCAAAGTAATTAGAACAACAACACATAAAACAGGAATGGTAACGTAAAAATTCAATAAAATTGGGAGGGAGGAGAGGAATGGGAAGGGAAGAGCAAGGGTTAGTCAACACTACTAACAGGGCACTACATCGTCTTAGCATCTCTGCTGAACCACAGGGGCCGTGGGGGAAACTGTATACTACCATACGTCGCCGCACTGCAGTCAGCGTGAGTGAGAGAGAGTGGAGAGTGGTTTAGACTTTCAATGAGAGTCAAGAACACAAACACACAAACAAAAGCTCACCCAGCCAACTGCACACACCCACCCACACACACACACACACACACACACACACACACACCAACAAATTCATCTCAAAAGCAAAATGAATATATATAGAATATTTAAAAAACATAGTACACCACAGCTCTAAATTAGCCATTTCCACAGGTTTGTTTTTTTGTGTGTAAGCACAGCACTGTCTGACTCAGCGCAGGCTACATCTTGAGCTCCCTCTGCTGGGCTTACCGGACACTGCTGTTCCTGCGGTGGTGTGTGACCGGACTGGGCTGGTGCGAAGTCGAGGCACCCAGGAAGATGGTTTCAGG
>JASCIP010000264.1:19288565-19292585 GCA_034783695.1 Sardinella gibbosa
ACAAGTAATAAATATGGTTTAGACAGAATGTTTCAGTTTAGACAGACTGAGAAAGTGCAAAAGGTGTGAGCAGAAAGTGTGAATGTGGAAGTGTGCATGTGTTTGTGTGTGTGCGTCTCATGACATATACGATCTGTAGGATCTCTCTCTGCACAGCAAAAAGAGCGCATGAAATGTACTAATTAGACACAGCCTTATTTAGGTTGGGATGGGGGGGGGTGTCTCCTTGAAGGGAAATATGAACACACAGACATATGGCACACAGACTCACAATAGTCAACGAGCAGAGGAAAGCATGACCCACCACCAACACACAGGCTGACTGAAGTCGTCAGTTCACAGAGGTAAAGACCACACAGCTATTATAGGGCTACCAGTCCTTCACCATTAAGGATGCAAAGGTAGGACAGCCCAGATCTCCAAAATACAAACACGACCGCCAGGCAGTAGTGAGACAGAGAGGGCATGGGAGGTCATGCACACAGGTGCAATGTAGTGGAAAGAGAGGGTGAACGAGTCCGACAGGGCGAGGTCAGATTGGTCTGTTTAGATAGACACAAGCTTCACTCCTCCTCTTCAGTCTCAGCACAAGTGCTGCACATGTGCCGCTTCAAATAGAAATACACTAAACAGAGCAAGGCAGCATGTACAGTAGCCTTTGTCAACAAAAGTGAAAATGTTCAGAGGCATGAAGAAAATATACACATCCCAATATTTCTACGCATTCTATGCTGGAGGTTTATATACTTATTTTTACATATAAAGGCCTGACAAAATGTAAACTTTTTTACAACACGTAAAACGGAAAGACAAAGAGCATAGAATTCACAGCAAGTTTAGGATGTGTTATATTGACAAAAACTACAGTACGTACTGCCCGTTTTGTCTTCTAGTAATACTTGCAGTAAATTTCTCTTAAACTATACCACTGAGAACGCAGGCAAACAGCTTAATATGCAAACAGGCTCAACAATATCCCTGAAGTGAAATCATGAAGATAAATGAAAGATATTAGACACTTTGGGCCCACTGGGAAGAAGGATTACTGAAACAACAGCACATTGGCCACGTCTCTCTAAACAGTGCCTTGTATCATGAGAAGTAGAGATTAGTTCTGTGCCAGAGCTCCGAGAGGAGAGGCGTAAACGGACACCCCAGGACATCAGGAGCTGTCAAACAGAAACCGGCAGAAATAAATGAGGGGAGAAGAGGTCAGAGATGCTGCTCAGGGCGATCATGCAGCAGACGCAGCAGCAGCAACAGTACGCTATGAAAGAGATGAGAGAGAGAGAGAGAGAGAGAGAGAGGGGGAGAGAGAGAGAGAAGGATGGAGGGGAAAAAAAGAATCACTTTAGTACACAGGGACGCTGGGGGCTTCAAATCAGGACAGCGCAGGTGGAAAGGGAGGAGGAGAGATTTGAAAGAGCAGATGACACTAGACAGAGGAGACGTAACAGACTGGAGACACTGGCGGGGCAGCGGGGGGGTCTGGGGCCGGGGGGGCAGATGGGGGGATGTCAGCCGCATAAACGGGCAGCTCAGAGGAGTCAGTGGAATTGACTTTTATGGCGTCAGGCATTTTAGGTGTTGAGGGAGCATCGGAAGGGACTTTTATGGAGTCTGGCGTTTGAGGTGTAGTGGGAACATCTAAAGTCACTTTAATGGTGTCAGGTGTTGGGGGTGTAGAGGGAGCATCTAAAGTCACTTTAATGGTGTCAGGCGTTGGTGGTGTAGAGGGAGCATCTAAAGTCACTTTAATGGTATCAGATGTGGGAGGAGTGGAGGGAGCATCTAAGGTCACTTTAATGGTATCTGGTGTTTTGGGTGTGGAGGGAGCATCTAAAGTCACTTTCATGGTGTCTGGGGTTTTAGGCGTAGAGGGAGCATCTAAACTGTCAGAGTTTGGGGGCGGCTTGGCAGCTTGAGAGTCTGTGGGTGGGTCGGACGTCTGAGGGGCGGTGGGTGTGTCTGTGGGAGTGGTAATCCCCGGAGCTGGAAGCGGTTCAGACACCTGAGTAGCTGCAACAGCATTTTCCACTGGCGGGGAAAGCGATGCATCTGCAGCGAGGTGGCTTGACAGGTTATCGCCTACAGGCACGGATGATATATCTGACATAATAAGGCTTTGGGTGCTAGCTTGTGAAGGCACCGCAGGGGTATTTGGCATTTGGTTTGGTGATAAACAGGGAGAAGGGGGACTGGGATGTGTACTTGGGGAAGACAGAGTGTTTGGTGTGATAGATAGAATAGGAGGGCTGTCTGGCAGCAGCGGACTAGTGGGCAGATCTGCCTGAAGGCTGATAGCCACTGATTCTCCAGACTCTGCAGGACTCTGTTCTGAAATGGCAACAATGGGTTCCAGCACCTGCAGAAATATCAGTATACGTTACAACATACTAGCTCATATAGCTCAGACAAACAAGTATAACTACCAGATTGAACTATCCACATTATACACACACAACCATAACCAAAGATCGACACAGGCACACTAACATTAACATCATCAAAAACAAACACATCCAAATTAAGTTCTACCGGTACACAAAAACATGTACTGACAAGCACGACTCCAGTTTAATGGTGAAAAATATTTGTTTCCTCATAGAATGAAATGACAACACTCAAATATCCTTTAGTACAGACCACGATCACAGTACATCAAACAAACAAATTATAACCTTTACCACCTTACCAACAGGACCTTTCATAACAATAACCATAACACGCACACGCACACACACACGCACACGCGCACACACACTAACACACACACACACACACACACACAAAAACACAAACGCACGCACAAACACATAGACAGACCTTGTGGAGACCCTCCATCACCATGTGTGGCATGTGTTCATTCAGCATGGCAGGGGAGATGATGACTTCATCAAAGGCCTTGTTGTCCCCCCACAGGGCGGAGTATGTGGGCTCTTCCTGACCACAGCTGTTTACAGGAAGGAGCGAGGAGATGAGTGTTCCAATTCCCCAAAACACCACTCAGATACTTTAGACATAAATCTGGCCAATATCCACAGTGCTGCATTTAATTAAAAAAAAATCATAATAAAACTAGCATTTCCATATAAAGGTTAGTCTTTTTTATTTTATTTTTCTTTTGTGCTTGCTTGTGATCAAACCTCTAGAGTTAAAAGCAGTAACTGGACAAATGATCAATGTCAAATGGGTTCATCATGTGTAAAAATAGCGCGCCAAAAAAATTGCTCAAGCAGATGTATCAGTGAAAGCGCCTATGACCAATCTAAGGTTATTCAACCCTCTACTGGCCAAATGGAGTTATTGCAGTTATGGCAGAAAGTGTTATTTTGTTGCACAGAAATTCCCCACCTACCATCTCCATTATCATTTACTCTGATGTTTTGAGATTATAACGAGAAGACACTGTGAATATAAAAATTAGCATTACCATCCTGCATGTCAGGAGTACAAGATTCTACTGCATGCCTTAAAAACGATTCCCACCACAGTACTTGAGTGCGCCTTGTACAGCACTGAATTAATCTGTTATTTTGTCTTCCCCTCGCCCCCACTCCCAAATCTAACTTCCACGCAGTCTCTTCTGCCAAAATGCCCTGACTGTCTCTTTCAGTGTCTTTGTAAGTCAGAGTCAGAGTGTCAGGGAGCCTCACCACATCTCAGGGGGGTGGTTGTGCACCACGTGGATGACCCTGCCCGGCGGGTAGAGGGGGGTGGAGGCAGACAGGGCGATGCTTAAGTCACTAGGGTGCAGCCAGAGACGAGAGCTGGGTGGGGCCGAGCCTTGAGGCTGGGGGCCGTCCTCCTCCTCCGGGAACTCAGATTTGGGAATGCACTTGGTGCCGCCCATAATGATCCTCCACTGTGGCAACAACCCAGAGCAGACACAGAAAACACACTATTAGAGCACTATTTATCACAAAATATGCCGGTTTTGCAGTGATAAGCAACTTTTTGCTGTTGTTTTGGACTGTCAGTAAGCATTTAGCACATTGCTTATGCGTACTGGATGCATAG